>CM077651.1:9267518-9625018 GCA_039707465.1 Rhabdophis nuchalis | reverse complement strand
TCCTTTTATGGTTCCCTAAACCTTGTTAGGAGCTAATTACTGGAAATCAACAGGAAGCACACCTACTGGAATTTGGTTGATGATTCTAGAAAAAAAAACAACCAGGACATCAGTTGCACTGTTCTCTTGAAATTCAGGCTGGGCTTGCTTGATCTGGCAAAAATCACATTTCTGACTGCAAAATGGAAAAATAAAAATAAAAATCAACCTCTGAAACACTTGAAAATGTTTTGAAAATCATCGATCAAACTCTATTTTTTTAAAAGCAGTTGACCACTTGCTCTTCTGGCTGAGATGAAAGATACGTAAGCAAACTGTGCAAGATTCAATTATTTTTCATAGGTTTCCGTGTGTGCCGAAATGGGTGCATACTACAGTTTGAAATTAAAAAATCATGAAAGTATTTGAAGGCTTTTTTGAGAATGTTTTACATTCTGGAAAAAGCTGGAGCTTAAGGAAGTAATGACTGCTTCACTTTTAATGCCCTTCGCAGAGATTAAAGTGGCCAACTGATCTAGGTATCAACAGTAGTATGAGGACAAAATAGTAACACTAGATGGCCAGACAGAAATAGAATATTAAAGCAAAAACATATCTGAGGCTTCCTCACCCCTTAAATTTAGAGTATATCCATGCACTCAGAAATATAATGTACTGTACATGTGTATGCATATGTAGCAAATTAGAATAGAATAGAATAGAATAGAATAGAATCTGGAAGGGACCTTGGAGGTCTTCTACCAGCCCTCTCTGCTCAAGCAGGAGAACCTATACTATTTCAGATAAGTGGCTGTCTGAATTTCTTCTTAAAAACCTTCAATGATGGAGCCCCCACGATTTCTGAAGGCAAGCTATTTCACTGGTTAATTGTCCTCACTGTTAGGAATTTCTCCTTAATTCCAGGTTGCTTCTCTCTTTGGTTAGTTTCCAACCATTGTTTCTTGTCCTGCTCTTTGGTACTTTGGGGAATAATTTGACCCCCTTCTCCTTTGTGGCAGTCCCTCAAATACTGGAATACTGCTATCATGTCACCCCTGATCCTTCTTTTCTTTAGACTAGCCAAACTCATATTCTGCAGCCATTCTTCGTATTTTTAGACTCCAGGACTTTGATCATCTTAGTTGTTCTTCTCTGAACATTTTCCAAGGTCTCAACATCTTTTTTGTAGTATGGTGACCAAAAGTGGCTGCAGGTGTGGTCTTACTAGGGTTTTATAAAGTGGTACTAGTACTTCACGTGATCTTGATTCTATACCTCTGTTTATTCAACCCGGGATTGCATTAGCTTTTTCTGTTTCTGTTGCCACTATTATTTCTGTTGTCGCTATTATTATCTCAGATATCTTTTGAAAACCAACTGTGAGCTATTAACAATCCACATATGTGTGTAATTCCATTGAAGATTGATTTTGTGCCACCAGATCAACACTGACTCTCAGCCACCACGTGGATAGATTCTTCTCCATGAAAATTTATCTCCAACCTGGTCCTTCAAGTCTTCCAATGTTATACCTATCGCCAGTGAAATTGAGTTCATCACCTTCCTTACAGATGAATAGAGTTGGAAGGGATCTTCTAGGTCATCTAATCCAACCCCTGGTCCAAGTAGGAGACCCTCCATCTGACAAATGGCAGTCCAATCTCTTCTTGAAAGCCTCCAGTGATGACACTCCCACAACTTCTGAAGGCAACTTCTGTTCCATTGGTTGATTTCTTCTTAGTTCTAGGTTAAATCTTCATTTGATCAGTTTCCATCCATTATTCCTTGTCTGGCCTTCAGGTGCCTTGTAAAAGAACTTGACCCTCCTCTCTGTGGCAGCCCCTCAGATATTGGATGACTGCTATCATATCTCCCCTGGTCCTTCTCTTCACTAGACTAGCCACGCCCAATCTCCAGTCGCCTAATCATCCTGGTTGCTCTTCTCTGCACTTTTTCTAGAGACACAACATCTTATTGTGTGACCAGATTTTGCTGCTGGTCATTGACTTCTTTGTGCATGTGTTTCCATATTGATTTTTTTGACCTATTTCCTGCAGAAACAGCTGCTAATTCTCACTGTATCAGATCTGGGAAAGCAAAGTCTGCACAGATAGCTTCAAAACGGACCTCCGCTCCTTCCGTCAGAAATTAAAAACTCACTTTTTCTGCTTGGCCGGCCTAGGTTAGTCTCTACCTCAGGGGTTAGGGAATGTTAATTTTAAAATGGGGATTTTAGTACAGGGACAGTTGATTTAATTTGTTTTTATTGTATTTATTTATGTATATATTTTATGCTGTTTTAATTTTCCCTGTGCACCGCTCCGAGTCCCCCTGGGGAGAGGACGCGGTATAGAAAAATAAAATCTATCTATCTATCTATCTATCTAATTTGACTTTTACCCAAAGATGGCTATTTTGTATCTTGGAATTATATGGTAAGAGATTACTTTTTCGGGATGGCTTATTGCTTAGAAGTTTTTACTCTGAATATCTTTTGATTATCTTCAGGGGAAATAATAACTTCAAATTAGTTTCCAATTTTGTGTGCATTTCTATGCACTTCAGGATTCAGTTTCACTGACAGGATGACATTGGCTGCTGGCAGTGCTTGATAAACACTGGTGCAAATGTAGACTCTTAATTTGCAAGCAATGATGATAAATAGGGCTGTTTGTGGGATTTGAATTTTGTGAATTTTCTTGGCTAATGCATGATTTGAATGTAGGTATCTGTTGGATGCACAGTTCTCAGCTAAATGGGGAAAAGGTGATATGATACCAATTGATGAAAAATGCATTTAGAAATGCATTAAAAATACATATTTAAATATGATTTAAAAATAAATAAATCTTCAGGCTGGAGAGATATGGAGCAGACTAAATAGATCCAGCTATATCACAGTACCTGAAATTGTAGCACCACCTCTAGCTGATTTTGATTGGCCTTGGGGTTCAAGATCATGTAGGAAATCCTGAATTTCCTGGAAAACTAGGAAGTGGAATATCTATAGAGATTCTCAGTCATCCAGGTCATGGTTGTCCCAAAGGTGCTTTTTCAGGAGGCAACTGGACTTCTTTTTCCAGATTTCTAGAGGAAAAATTGCAGACTAGAGGAACTAAGAGAACAACTCAGGTGACCTTGAAGACTCCATGCTCTTTTGGCATTTAATCATACGGCAACGGAGATGTCTTCAGACAGCGCTGGCTCTTCAGCTTTGAAACAGAGATAAGCACCACCACCACCCCTAGAGTCAGGAACGACTAGCACATATGTGCAAGGAAAACCTTTATCTTTATATTGGTGCAGCAAATCAGGGCATGCAAAGATGAATTCCAACAGGAATAAACACAGTTAAGAACACAACATTACAAGTCACTCTGGCTAGACTTTCTGCCTTATTCAGAGAAGCTGGTGAGGACAGAGGCACATTAGAGCTCTCTTCATCCTCTGGAAGAGTTCTTTCTCTCTTTTTCTTGATACCTGGAAGGGCTTCTGTAGAATGTACAAAAGGATCCTGCAGTTATACTTAAAAGACAGGCTTTACAAAATTTCCAAGAACAATTCAGACCCCTGCCTTTTTCACACTGTTGCCTCATGCTCTAATGTGTTGAAATTGTCAGTTCCGAAGCGGCAGGATTATGTTCCCAAGCTTGGCTGACTTTCCTGCATTTTCAAGATCCTTTATGGAGCTTTGAATTTTATATCCTGCATGAGTTCCAGCGTGCAATGGTAGACTGGATTAGGAGTAGTGAGGAATGGGAGTAGGGGCAGTGAGTAGAATATTACTCCAACCCATTATGGATTATACAATACAATACAATACAATACAATACAATACAATACAATACAATACAATAGCAGAGTTGGAAGGGACCTTGTAGGTCTTCTAGTCCAACCCCGTGCATGGGCAAGAACCTTATACCATTTCAGACAAATGGCTATCTAACATCTTCTTAAAGACTTCCAGGGTTGGGGCATTCACAACTTCTGGAGGCAAGCTGTTCCAGAGGTTAATTGTTCTAACTGTCAGGAAATTTCTCCTTAGTTCTAAGTTGCTTCTCTCCTTGATTAGTTTCCACCCATTGCTCCTTGTCCTGCCCCCAGGTGCCTTGGAGAATAGTTTGACTCCCTCTTCTTTGTGGCACCCTCTGAGATATCGGAACACTGCTATCATGTCTCCCCTGGTCCTTCTCTTCATCAAACTAGATTGATTATCTCGGAGTCTTTGTGGCATCTTCAAAAAGCTATGTATTCATCAGACCACACAGAAGGAATTTGCATTTTTTTGAATTTATTTATATTTATATCCCGCCCTTCTCCACAGAGGACCCAGGGCGGCGCACAGGAATTTAAAAACATACAAAATACAAAAATAAATACATAATTTAAAATATATATTAAACTATCCTAATCCTATGCTAAAAACCAAATTTTAAAATACCCAATTTAAAACTTTCTAAAAAGTCCCCGTTGGGAGGTTAGGCTAGGAAGCAAGAATCCATTTTGAGTGTCTACCTGTATAATGGAAAAGCCTGCAAGCATACCATATTGTACCAATCAGGGAGAATATGTGTAGCTCAGGGTTGAAATGAGAGGTCTTTGATGCTTCCTGAGATTGGATGTTTTCAGAGGTGGGCTGCACATATGTATGTTGACAACTGGTTCATCGGAAATGTGAGCACTCACTTCGAACACACATCAAATCTTCTGGTGAGTAGATAAGGTGAGGTGTGGAAATCAGCTGGACTTCATGTGGGAAACAAAGTCAGAGATAAATAGAATAGAATTCTTTATTGGCCAAGTGTGATTGGACACACAAGGAATTTGTCTTTGGTGCCTATGCTCTCAAGTGTGCATTAAAGAATTCCTCGCGAATCATAAGGTACAACACCAATAGTCAAAAGGTACAAATAAGCAATCAAATAATTCTAGAAAACAACCAATATACATTGTAAGGATCCAAGCAACAAAGTTAGTCACACAGTCGTAAGTGGGAAGAGATGGGTGATAGGAATGATGAGAAGATTAATAGTAATAGTAATGCAGCCTTAGTGAGGGAATTATTTGTTTAGCAGAGGGATGGCAGTTGGGGAAAAAAAACTGTTCTTGTGTCTAGTTGTTCTGGTGTGCTGTGCTCTATAGTGGTTTTGAGCGTAGGAGTTGAAACAATTTACGTCCAGGATGCGAGGGGTCTATAGATATTTTCACAGCCCTCTTTTTGACTTGTGCAGTGTACAGATCCTCAATGGAAGGCAGGTTGGTAGCCATTGTTTTTTCTGCAGTTCTGATTCTCCTCTGAAGTCCGTGTCTGTCTTGTCGGGTTGCAGAACCAAACAGAACAGTTATGGAGGTGCAGATGACAGACCCAATCATTCCTCTGTAGAACTGAACCAGCAGCTCTTTGGGCAGTTTGAGCTTCCAGAAAGAACATTCTTTGCTGTGCTTTTTTGATGACATTTTTGATGTTCGGCGTCCATTTTAGGTCTTGAGATATGACCAAGCACCAGGGTGTGTGTCAGGTGGTCGGAACTACCAGTTCACCTGAACCAGTCCGAACCAGCAGCAGCACACCTCTGGATGTTTTCTTGAAGATGTTTCTTTACCCATCCAAGGTAGCACTGATGATGTTACATAGTTAGGGTAATGAAATGTCTGCAAGACAACAGCCCACACCAAGGACCTCTCATACAATTTGTCTTATTCACATAGTTGGTTTCAAAAAACAACAACACCACACACACACAACTCCCCCCCACCATCCATCCATCCATCCATCCAATGCCAACCAAAGAGAAGGTGACCTTCTCCTCCCTCCAGTGTCATCCCTCCATCCCTCCTTCTCATCCCTCCATCCCCCTTCCTTGCGATTTGTTACATATTTCTGCTTCTCAGTTGTAGGATGACAAGAAAAAGCTTTTCATTTCTGCGGCAGCAGAGCCATAAAATGGAAAGAAAAGGTGTCTGATACATTGCATTAGTCAGCTGAAAACAAGTTTGAGGCTGGGAAAAGAGAAGCCAGTTGCAACAGGGGCTGCAGACTGACCTTCCTTTTGTAGTTCCCTGGGACTCAGGAGGCTTTCCCCTTACTATGGCCAGGTTAGAAGTTCAATCTGCTTTTATTTTATTGGCGAAGAGAGCAATCACTCTTACCTCGCTTGCTGCTGGAATACAATATATCACCTAACCTGCAGATATTTTAATGCCTCCCTCCCTCTCTCTCTCTCTCTCTCACTCTCCCTCCCTCCCTCCCTCCCTCCCTCTCTCATCTTCTCACTTTCCAAGTGTTATTTTGCTGAAAAGCTCTTGCAAAGACCCACCTGTGTTTCTTGATGGGGCAGGTGAGATTACAGGAATGCTCCCTGTTGTATTTCCACTGAAACATTTTTGCTGGTGTCAGCACAGGAGGAAGAAAACACAAGCAGAGGGCGCGAAGCAGATTAGCCAGCTGAGGGTTTTTTTGTTTATTTATTTTAGGCAATCCGGTTTATAATAGCTTAAATTTTATCAACGTTTAGACTGACAGGGGACTGAATGACTCCTACCGGAAGCGATGAGTTTGCCTCTTTATTTGGGTTGCCTGAAACCCCACAGATAGTTGCCAGCTCTTTTAAAGGATTTTACAAATCCAATGACCCGATTATCAGAAATGGCAGGACTTTTTTTTTTCCAGAATTGAAATTGAAGAGATGCCTCCAGGATGGAAGGGGGTGGATGGGATTAATTAGGAGAAAAATATTTTTTCACAAACCATTTTTCGCCACAAATTACATGAAGGCAAAAATTCAGCATGTTACCACCAATAGCAAATGTCACCTCTGTAATGAGAAAGATGAGATAGTCAACCATTTGATCAGTGGGTGCAGCAACATTTCACAAACTGACTACCTAGGACCGCATTGCTAAGATCATTCACTGGAAATTGTGCCAGAGGTTTGGATTTGAGTACAGCAAAAACCACTGGAAACATCAGGTTGAGAAGCTTCTAGAAAATGAAAAAGTCAAGATCTTGTGGGACTTCAGAATTCAGACTGACAGGCACTTGGCCTACAACACACCTGACATAACAATAGTTGAAAAGGAAAAAGTTTGGTTCATTGACATTGCAATACCTGGTGATGCGTGAATTGAAGATAAGCAGCAAGAAAAATCACAAAGTACCGGGACTTGCAAATTGAAGTTGAGCGACTGTGGAAGAGAAAGTCGTGTGTTGTCCCAATTGTAATTGGAGCCCTTGGAGCAATACCTAAAGGGATACCTTGCTATTTAGAAATTCTAAATTTACCAGACTTAAACATTCTGCTTCTACAAAAAAACCACCCTACTTGGAACAGTTTGTATCCTCTGATGTTACCTTAACAGTTCCTAGGTCCTTGGTTAGCACTTGAGCTGTTGAACTATCAACCAGCCCCAAAGGCTGTGAATCTCACCAAAGATTAACCACAGAATAATAATACCAGGAAATTTCAGAGTCAAAGAACAAGAACTGGAAAAAAAATCACAAAATATTTTGACCTGGCCATCAAAACTATGGGATTATGGATGACACATGTGACAGTGATACCCATTTAATCTTGAGAGTCAAGCTAATTGGAATCCAGTGATGTCATGTAGTAATGACAACAAGACCATATAATGTTTTGAGTTACTTATATATGAAGCAAAGCCTTCAATGTTTCCATATCATCTTCTGACAATGATGATGCTGATGATCATCATCATAATCTCTAAATTATTATTGCTAATTGTGTTGCAACTCCTTCTTTCCTGAAACACTCCATATAGTTGCTAAAGCAATGAAAAATATAGGTCTGAGCCTCCCCTCTTTACAAAGTTTATTAAGGATGCTTTTATTGAAGCCTACAAAATTCTAAGACTTAGCATTCAGAATTCAGGGATCTTTTACTATGGTAAGTTTTAATTGCACCTTATGGGATAAACTCAAATGTTAGAAGCAACAAGGTATTTTTTTTTTAGTGTGTTATGTTTCAGACACAGATATTTTTCCCCCATGGTTGGACTGCCATCTTGTTTTTTTGTAAAGAGATTACAGTACAAAAATCTCTTTAAGAAGGCAGAGTTTACGGGTTGACTTATTCATTTGTGTTAAAATGCATTTGTTCAGGCCCCTTTGTAAGATTGATTCCAAACTACTGAAGAATTAGATACGGGCTTTCTGTTGTTTTGAGGTCTGTCTCCCTTTGAAAGAAGAGACAAGTTGGCAAACAAGGGAATTCTTCCGATGTAGTTGCTAACTTCAGACTTGCTATCAGAGGAGAATATTGTCAGTGAATATAAATAGTCAAGAGGCTCCTTTCAAGACCAGCATTTCAATAAAAACAAAGCATCTACAATTCAAGAAATGCGATGTTCACAGGGAAAAAAAAAACCCCACATCGAAATCCTTGCGACTTTTCATAGGAGCTGACAGCAGGGTTTGATGTAAAGAAATTGTGATATTTCTACCTTTGAACGCTGATTCCTTTTCACTGGACAAATGTGTCCTACAGATATTACGTCTTCATTTTGATTATCAATAAAAGATCCTTACCCCTTAAAAAACGGACTAGAATATAAAGTGGGTGGATTGTTGCAGGTGAAAAAAAAAGAAAGCCAACTCACTATTTTGAGACGCGAAATACCATATTGTAGGAATGATGAAAGTTATAGTCCAACATTTTTGGAGAACATCAGGGTAGGAAATCTTCCCTTACACTTCAGGAGACATACAAATATGGTTTTTTTTTTTTGTCTTGCTTTATTTGCCAATACAAGGCCAATTGACCTGAGTTTACATATCAACACTAAACCAATATTTGTTAACTGGGTCTATTAAATGAATCCCAATAGTTCAGATTTGCATGAGATGATAAGTTATGAAGCCATGGTTGAACATAGAGATAGAATAATAGAGTTGGAAGGGACCTCAGAGGTCTTCTAATCTAACCCCTAGCTTTATCAGGAAACCATATATCAGGGATTGAGCACCTACAACTTCTGAAGGCAAGCTGTTCCACTGGTTAATTGTTCTCATGTTAAGAAATTTAGTTCTAGGTTGCTTCTTTCCTCGGTTAATTTTCAACCATTGTTTCTTGTCTTGCCTTTTGGTGCCTTGGGAAATAGTTTCACTCCCTCATCTTTGTAGGAGCCCGTCGAATGGTGGGACACTGCAATCATGTCCCCCTCCCAGTCCTTTTTATTAAACTAGACATACCCAGTTCCTGTAATACGTTCTTCATACGTTTTAGCCTTTGAGATTCTCCGAGATTAGGTTGGGATTCATGCAAGCTGTTCAACCAAATCTACCCAACCCAGTTGGCTTAAGGACGAGGCGAAAACAATACAGTGCGATCCCTACAAATAGGACGTGCGAATTGTATTTCATCCAATTTATCTCTCACCTGGAGCCATTAATCTGCTAGATGTCCTTGTCAATTAATCTAATCCTGTTTTCCCACTTTTCCTATGGGGACAATAAGGCCATTAGGGCTAATTGAATTCTTGTACAAATCCCAGAGACAATGCAAAGTGTGTGGAATGCACGGAGCAAAGAGGCCTCCTTGGCAACCATTAGAGGCCCCTTCCTCATGAATGCATTTACTTGGTAGGTTTCTTTATTTGTGCCAGAAGCATAACAGTTAAAATAAGGTGTACTATTAAAAAAGTTCCTTTTTACGACCCTGTAATCCCATAATTTGGGGTAGAATTGGGGTGACGGGATGAAACTGAGAGTTTACTGGCTGGAAGCCCTTCCTGACACTCCATGGCGTTCACAGCATTTTTTCCTTTGCTCCTTAGGAGGGAAATATTTGCTACTACCTAGGATTGAACTCACTCTTCCGAGTGGGTGGCAAATGTCTTCACACTGTTGACAAAAGAAGTATAATACATGTCATAAACTATAAAATTAAACTATGTACAAGTTAAACCGATCTTCTCCAGAAAGATCTTGACAAGAGCATTAATTGTATTCTGTCGTGGTGCCATGAGATCTTCACTGATCAGGACACAAGGAGATGGTCTCCATTTATTTCTGTTGGATCAGTGGATTTGCGTGTGCAGTGTACGGTTTATTTGTTTCCCAAGAGTAAATCATCTGCGTACCAAGTTTGGTTGAAATTGCTCCAGGCGTTCCAGAGTTATGCTGGAACATAGAGACATTCTGTGTGTGTGTGTGTGTGTGTGTGTGTGTGTGTGTGTGTGTGTGTGTAGCTAATAGGACTTGGAGGTGTTTTCTTTTGAAAATTTCTCCCTTTGTTTCCAGGTTGACCTTATTTGCCTTGAGTGCTGTATACCACATATTTTGGAGTAAAATAATTGTTTCCTAGATATATACTGTAGAATGCATACTGAAGACCTATAACCAAGCTCTGAATAATGGTTTTTTTGTTTTGTTTTCTAAAGGATACATCAATATTGGTGAAGCACTTAAGGTTTATTTCAGCAGCTAATTGACTGCATATTCGGTTTCAGTTGATCCCAACCAAATGGGAGCTAAGAGTGTGATGTGGTTGCAAAAAAAGAAGAGATTTTAAATGATCAACAGAAGCATGATTTATAAGCCACTGGAAGTAACAGGTCTCATCTAGAAGAGGCCCTCTCCTTCATGGGATTAGAAATGGATTTCTCTAAGGAGAAAGTGAGGAAATTGAACATATTTAGACTGGAAAAGACAGAGGAAGGATATAACAAAGGATGTGGATGGATAGATGGATGGATGGATGGATGGATGGATGGATGGATGGATGGAGCTAGTGAGCAAGAGAGAGAGAGAGACAGAAAGATAATTTCAATTAAGAGCAGAGAATTAAGAGCTTCCTCATCACTGGAGATGTTCAAGCAAAGCTTGGTAGCTAACTGAGATTTAATTTTGGATTCCTGCCCTAATTAATGGCTTGGGCTTCATATCTTCAGTGGTCTATCCCAGTCCCATGATCCCATGATTCTAATTCTGGAATCCAGAACTTAGCAAGAAAGAATAGCTTGAGACGTTACAACTGTGGCTACATCCAAACCAACCCACTATAGTGGTGAGAAAAAAGCCACAGGGCACAGCCTTAATTTTCTGTTGGTTAGAAATTTATCCTAATTATTTGAGGGCTGTTCACCTTCCAATTTATAGCATTATGTCTGCATGAAACTAACAGGATTTTGATAGCCGCATCAGCCATTTATAAGCACGGAGTGGCAAGGCACGAATAGTTAGTTTTCCGCATTAATCACAACTTATTGTAAAGTTCTGTTTTACATGGTCAGAGCTGATTTATAATAGCTTAGTAACAAACTTAATTGTGCAGTGAATATTTGTAAAAGTTCTTTCTTCAAACAAGGTAATTGATTGTCTCACAATTGTAATGTTATAGTCAAGAAGACATTGCATCTTGGACCATAAATGATTAATTTGCAAATTTATGAGCCTGAGGATGAACTTTCTGTGTTGGAGTTAACTGAAGTGTGACTGTAATGGCCTTAGTTTTATATAGATTGTGATAGAGATGATTTTGGTGTATCAGTCTTATTGTCCACAAGGCAAATAATAATGTGTTTTTGCCTGTAACTACATTCGGATTTCAACAATATGAAAGTTATTTCCCTCAAGTGTTTACCTTTTTTAAATCTGCTGGCTCTTCAATGTAAATCACACCAGAAACACAATGCCTTATAAGTCAGCACTACTTTTATTGGAAAGTTATAGTAACATAATCTTACCAGTCTGAATGTGCTTCTTTCTTCTTTCTTTTGCCTTTGTGATAACTGCTTGGCAAAATGTATACCTTACGTCCCTGCTGCAGATTCAGAAATGAGTAAATTAATAACTAGATGTTGGCATGGGTTTGTTAAAAATGGATCATGCCAAACCAATCTTATTTCATTCTTTGACATAGTAACTAAGTCGGTAGACCAGCAAAATGTTATGGACATAGTATACTTAAACTTCAGCAAGGCATTTGACAAAGTAGACCACAACCTCTTTCTTGGTAAACTAAAAAAAAAAAAAAAAGTGGGATAGATAGTATCACCATAAGATGGATTTGTAACTGGCTGCAAAAACATACTCAATGAGTCATCCTTCATGATACTACATCTACATGGAGTGAAATAAGCAGCAGAGTACCACAAGGTTCTGTCTTAGGTCCAGTATTCTTCAATATCTTCAATATCCATCTGTTGTTTTGGTACAATATTGCTAATATTCTTACTATTCTCTTAGTAGATATAAATAAACTTCTTTATGGAGCATATCCCTTTGAGGAAGTGAGGAACAATATGACAATAAAACTAGATTAATAGTCAATCTAACATTACATTGTAATAACATAAGTATTTTGCTTGCAACTCTGGAAAACAGGCATGCTTCTATTGGTGCACACTCTAATAAAGGTAAAGGTTCCCCTTGCACATATGTGCTAGTCATTCCCGACTCTAGGGGGCAGTGCTCATCTCCGTTTCAAAGCTGAAGTCATCTCTGTGGTCATGACTAAATGCCGAAGGTGTACGGAACGCTGTTACCATCCCACCAAAGGTGGCTCCTATTTTTCTACTTGCATTTTTACATGCTTTCAAACTGCTAGCTTGGCAGAAGCTGGGACAAGTCACGGGAGCTCACTCCATTACTTTTACTTTACTTTTATTAAATTTATATACCGCGCCACTCTCCCAGAAGGGACTCGGGGCGGTGCACAGGAAAGATAAAATAGGCATATAACAAATACAAAAAATAAATATGTCATAAATCTTCTAAAAGCTTATTAAATTAACCCAACCCTGTGCTAAAACCAATTTAAAACCCCATTATTAAAACCTAATTCAATTTAAAACCAGTTGATAACATAGTCTCGGAAGTTAAGCCAGGCCAGCTAAGTGAAAAAAGTGTGTTTTTAAGTGTTGGCGGAAGAGGCGGAGGTCTGTGATGTTCCTGAGATCGAGGGGTAGATCGTTCCAGAGGGCAGGGGCCGCCACAGAGAAGGCCCTCCCCCTGGGCGTCGCAAGCCGGCATTGCCCGGCCGTAGGCACCCGGAGCACACCCTCTCTGTGGGAGCGGATCGGTCGAAGGGATGTATGAGGTAGGAGGCGGTCTCGCAGGTAACTAGCGGTGCTATGGATTCGAACTGCTGAACTGTCGACCTGTCTGATCTGCAAGCTGAGCGTCTGAGCCCTCAAATTCCTTGTAATTTGTTGGGAGGGGAGAAGGACTGAAGTGAGATGCTGATACAATTAGGAAAACTTGTTGGGTGGCAAAATCTCACGTGAAACGAAAATAAGAAGTGATTGAGAAGGTTTTATTCTAAAATATTATGCAATCAAACAGGGCAGGATCAAAATAGAGAATGTTGCAAATGATTTGATGCTGTACAATCTTTTAATCAAACCTCCAACCATTTTTATGCCAACACAACATACATACATATATACACACATGCACACACACACACACACAACTTTTAATCATCCTGTAGGAGATGCATTTTGACTTTTTTTTTTTTACAGTATTTCATAGACATGCGGTGTGGTGCCGCAGTGATTAGAATGGAGTACTGTAGGCTAATTCTTCCAACTGCCAGCTCCCTGTAGTTTGGCAGTTTGATCCTGACCAGCTCAGGGTTGACTCAGCCTTCCATGATCCTTCCGAGGTCAGTAAAATGAGGACCCGGATTGTTGGGGAAAATGTGCTAACTCTGTAAACCGCTTAGAGAGGGCGGTATGAAGCAGTATATAAGTCTAAGTGCTATTGCTATCCTGTCAGCTTTTCCAGGAAGGTTAGCCAGGAAACTTAACGGGATGAACTAATTCTACTTTATTGTAAGGCTGCATTAAAAAGAACACTACAAATCTGAAAGTACAAATTTCTCCCCATCTCCTTTGCAGCCAAGAACTTAGAGGCCTTCCCTTCCTGAGCCTATCTCCCTCCTCAATGATACAGCTGCGGGCTGCACCCTCTCTTATCTTCCCATTCCTTATCCATTTATTTGTCCTGTGCATCAAGAACTTTCTCACCTACTATTATATCTTCCTGCAAGAAATGTAAAATGTTGATCTAGCTCAGCTACCTTTCTGAAATGCATCTACATTAAAAAAAAAAAGTTGAGAATAATTACAAAAGAAATTGTTCTTTTTAAGCAAACTTCCCCCCCCCCAAAAAAAAAGAAACCCTGAGGGGAGAGATCAGTGGTGGGTTTCTGCAGGCTCGCACCTACTCGCGAGAGCCGGTTGGTGAAATTTAGAGAACCGGTGAGAGGGGGTTCCACCGGCGTACCTGGAAGTAAATCTGGCCTGCCGCTACCAGTGACCCAACGGGAAGGAAAGGAAAGGAAAGGAAGAAAGGAAAGGAAGAAAGAAAGAAAGAAAGAAAGAAAGAAAGAAAGAAAGAAAGAAAGAAAGAAAGAAAGAAAGAAAGAAAGAAAGAAAGAAAGAAAGAAAGAAAGAAAGAAAGAATTTATCATCACAATTGAGTCCAAAATTTTGGTTGCTAAGCAAGAGCATTGTTAAATGAGTTTCACAACATTTTAAAAGGTGGCCACTCCCACCCTGTCACATGACTGTCAAGCCACGCCCACAAAATAGGCCACACCTACAGTGTAGGTTCTAAAAAATTTGAAACCCACCACTGGGAGAGATGGTTATCAAACAAACTTATTAATTTAAGTATTCCTTCGTTATATTTATGTAGTCGTTCTCTTAGCATGCTTATAGTGTAACAGTGCTTTTTCATTATGTTTCCAAGAGTTATCTGTAATCTCTTTGTCACCATTCATTCAGAATTGTCAAGTGCCGTTTCCTGCAACATTTGTTAAATTCATTTACTTTCTTTTGTCTTTGGGGAGTCAGTTTAAAAAAAAAATCAGAAAAAGAGATCAATCTAGCCCCCTGGACTAAGTTTAAAGGAAATGAAGAAAAGAATGCAGGTTAAATATCCATTTATCACACCTGGTTTTCATTGCACCTTGTTATGTCTTCTTCTAGAGCTAAAACTATAGAGTTCCCTCTAAATTCCTTTCCTTCCCCCCTCCTCCTCCTCCTCCTTCTCCTCATCTCTTTTTGATTATCTGTAGAAATCCGTAGACCCAATGCATGCTTTACAGAAGGAAGGTGATCCCATTGTGGCTGTAACCAATCAGAGAATGAATAAATCAGGGACGTAGTCAATGAAGGAAGAAATCACTTTGGAGAGCTAGTCTCATAATTTATCAGTTCATTTCTAGTGCTGTCTAGCTTGATAGACAGAAAGGTTTAAGTATCCATATGATTTCACTCTATTATAGTAATTTTATTTGCTGCTAGGATAATAAACAATAAAGACACAGAAGTGTAATATCTGCAGTGTCTATACTGGATTCTGTGCCACACCTTTCTATGATCTAATTGTTCAGAAAACTGCTAATTTATTTGTTGCCAAACACATGCATATTTTGAGTTTTTTTTAATAAGAAACTATCCTTTTAAACATAGATGGGAGAAGAAATAAAGCAAACATCTATCATTGCTTGACCAATAGATTAATATACAATTGTCTTATTGTACAAAAGCTCCTAAAATTTTATTTATTAAGTTACAAAGTAGCATTATTTATCAAGTAACATAATACTCTGTTTTCCTGAAAATAAGACCTCCCTGGACAATAAGCCCAATTGGGCTTTTGAACGCATGCGCTAAAATAAGCCCTCCCCTGAAAATAAGCCCTCCCTGAAAATATTGCAACACAGAAGCAGCCATGATGTGACCATGCTCTCTGCCTCCTTAACCTCAAAAATAATAAGACTTCCCCAAAAATAAGGCCAAGCGCTTATTTCAGGGGTCAAAAGAAAATAAGACCCTGTCTTATTTTTGGGGAAACACGGTAATCATATAGGCATTTTCCCCCTATAGAAGCAAAAGTCAGATTTTGAAGAAGCAGGATGGAAAGAGTATTTAATTCTCTTAATTTTTTCTCTTCTTGGAGAAGAATTCTGAAAATACGAAGGACAGCCAAGGAAGCAAAGAAATGTATCATGGAACAAATCAATCTTTTTTGAGACACAGATGATCAGATTCAAGCTATTCTAATTCAGACACATTATGAGATGAGCCAGCTTCATTGAGAAATCTATAACACTGAGAAAGGTGGGGAGGGAAGAGAAGAGGGTGATTAGCAACAAGGCAGATGGATTTCAGTTTAATAGAGATGGGTGAGCTATAGGAAAACCTGAAGGACCAGGTTGGAGACAGGAGAACATCTGGAGAACATCTGAGTCAGCAGTTGACACCAAATTGATGGCAATCAGTCAATTAACCAATGAACTATTGTCAGTACCAAAATAATAATTAATAAAAGGAGAAAAGGAAGGGAGGGAGGGAGGAATAATTAATATTCATGAATATTGTCAGGCACAAATAACCAGACTCACATGTGAAGAGTTCCAATATATACTTTATTGTTCTTTGCCTATCTTCCCAGGCTGGCAGCTAGATAAGTCTTTCCCAGTGGTAAACTTATAAACAGCATTCAAGGGGGGGACGGTCAGTCAGATCCAGCCCTCTTGTGTCTACATTACGATTCCAGATTGCGCTTCCATTGACTCCTCTTCCCAACTGGGACACACTCTATCCAACAATACTGACTTTTTAAATGAAGTATTCCTGCCTAGGGTTGTATTAATTAGTACTCTGAAGGGCTAGAGTCTAGACCAGGGGTGTCCAAACTTGGGAACTTTAAGAGTTGTGGACTTCAACTCCCAGAATTCCACAGCCAGACATGGCAGCTGGGGAAGTCTGGGAGTTGAAGTCCACAAGTCTTAAAGTTCCCAAGTTTGGACATCCCTGGTCTAGACCTTCTTTTGAGGCCATTTTTCGCCCTCTGGAAGCTTCAGGGAAACTCCTGGAAGTGGGGAGGGGAGGCTGTTTTCACTCTCCTCAGGCTCCTAGAAAGCCTCTGGAGCCTGGGGAGGGTGAAAAAACCGTACCCAAAGTAGGGGGGTCACGCACATAGCATTATGGGTGTGGCACGCCCACGCACGACCCCCCCGGCACTCCCTTTGCTTTTGGCATGTGAGCCAAAAAAGGTTAGCCATCACTGGGCTAGACACTAGACTGGAAACATATTTTTTGAAAAAATTCCCTGCTCACTGCTGATGTAGCAGTGAGCATCAGCAAGGTGCTGACGACCATCTTCAAAGCGCTCCATGGCTCGGGGCCTAGCTATATTCGCGACCGCCTCCTGCCCTATACATCCCTTCGACCGATCCGCTCCCACAGAGAGGGCCTTCTCAGGGTACCGTCGGCCGGGCAATGCCGGTTGGCGACGCCCAGGGGAAGAGCCTTCTCTGTGGCAGGCCCTACCCTCTGGAATGACCTTCCCCCCGATCTACACACCATCGTGGACCTCCGCCTTTTCCGCCAACGTCTTAAAACCTACCTATTCCAACAAGCCGGCCTAACATAACCCCTGTTTCTGACTTTTATAGGGACAATTTTTAAATTTTTAGAGTATTATTAATTTTAGCACAGGGAATATTTAATTAGCTTTTAACAATTTTGGACTTTTATATTTTTGTATTTTTGTATGATTTTAATGATGCCTGTGCGCTGCCCTGGGTCCTTTTTTAGGAGAAGGGCGGGGTATAAATTTAATAAAATAAAATAAATAAGCATTCAGAGATTGCATTCTTCTAACACAAACGGAATAAATCCATGACAAATCAGTAACATGCATGCTGCTAGACTGAAAAAAAATGCAAGTGTTTTGAGATGGACGACAAATGTAGAGAATCTCTCTGCAATCACTAGTAAAAATTACTGACCTACAGGACTCTTTCAAATAAGCAGTAGATACACCTGTTGTAGTTTGCTTCTAATTAATTTCTTATCAACTCAAGGTAGGAAGCATCTCTTCCCATGGTGTGACCATGTTAAATTTCAGCTTTAACAGTTAGGATCACCCGGAGTCAGTGGTTTGATCTGGAAAGTGGAAGGATCTGAAAGGCTCTGCAGAATAATGAAGGTCATATAGTTTTCTGGGCTAGACTTAGATGGATTCCAGGTTGCCTACCCCTGCTGATATGTAAAAGGAAGACCTGAGGCTTTATAGGTGCACTAATCATATTGACCTGAGGATACACAAACACAATAACTCATTAAGCTAAGCTTCTACCTGAGACCTGAAGATTTAAATGTTTGCTTGACAGTCTTGTATTGGGAAATATTTCCAAATGTGTCCAGAAATATTGAATGTTTCCTTTAAAATTAAGGTAGGAATTAATGCTAAAGAATTATTTCATTTGGTGGGGGAACCTTCTTAAGGCTTGTCTTGAATCCATCAAGAAGGAAACAATAACAACATGTAAAAACCACTACCACCATTAAATAATATAATAAATAATAGTTGAGGTTTTCAGCTGGAAAAGTGAGCGCCCAGATTTGACATTTGAGTGTCATGCAACAGGGTGAACTTCCATTATTTACCTCAGCTCCTGTCCACCTAGCAGTTTGAGAGTATGATAATGTGAGTAGATAAATAGGTACTGCTTCGGTAGGAAGGTAACAGCATTCCATGCACCTTGGTGTACAGCAGTGGTGGGATTCAGCCGGTTCACACCAGTTTAGACGAACCGGTTGTTAAATTACACACAAACCCCTGCTATCAAAGCGGATCCTGGACACTGTGCTGCAAGGGAGAAATAGGTAACAAAGCAGCCAGCATGAGGGAAGGAGAAGGACGTTTCCCCTCTTCCTTCTCCCTGCTCCTCTTTCTTCCCTCATGCCAGCCACTCCGTTGCCCATTTCTCCATTACAGTGCAGCGCCCAGGATCCACTTTGATGAAGCTATAATTTAACAACTGGTTCACCCAAGGTCAGATTGTCTGTCATGGGAGGTTTGTCTCACATGTGCAGCGATCTGGAGGACGGGGATGGGCCACGCCTCCCATGACAGCCAACCTGACCCTGGGCAAACCGGTTGTTAAATTATTTGAATCCCAATGGTGTACAGTCATACTGGCCACCTGATCAGGGAAACACTGTCTCCCTCAGCTAAGAAACAGATGATCACCACTCCCTCAAGTTAGAAACAACAAGACAGGGGGATAGTTTTACCTTTCCAACATAAAAAAAACACAGTAGAAAGATGTGAGGGCCAGCCTGAGCTTCCAATGGAGCATATTCCATATTTTAGGAAAGACAGGGAGAAAGGAAAGGAAGGAGGAACTTTCCAGGAGCTTCCAGAAGTGAATTTTCGCAACCCTTTAATAGCAATAGCACTTAGACTTATATACCACTACATAGTGCTTTACAGCCCTTTTTAAGCTGTTTACAGAGTCAGCCTACAGCCCACAACAACCTGGTTCCTCATTTTACTTTACTTTACTTTACTTTTACTTTATTTTCAATTTATATACCGCCCTTTTCACCAAAAAAGGGACTCAGGGCGGTGCACAGAAAGATAAAACCCCACAATATACAAAATATAAAAAACAATTAAACCAGTAAAGCTGTGCTAAAATTGAATAAATAATTAAAACCCATAAATAACGAATTAAAATAGTCCCTAATCTATGTCAGGCCGGCTAGATGAAAGAAATGAGCTTTTACCATCCGACGGAAGAGGCGTAGGTCCGTGATGGTGTGGATATCGGGGGAAAGGTCGTTCCAGAGTGTCAGACCCGCCACAGAGAAGGCTCTTCCCCTGGGGGTCGCCAGTCGGCATTGACTGGCTGATGGCACCCTGAGAAGGCCAACTCTGTGAGAGCGGACAGGTCGAAGGGAGGAATGTGGTAGGAGGCGGTCTCTCAGGTAACCAGGACCCGAGCCATGGAGCGCTTTGAAGATGGTAACTACCACCTTGAAGCGCACCCGGAAGGCCACAGGCAGCCACCTCAGAAGGATGGAAGTCTGAGTCAACCTCGAGCCTGATGAGATTTGATCTGCCAAACTGCTGGCAGCTGGTGATCAGCAGAAGTAGTCTGCAGAACTGCACTCTAACCACTGCGCCGCCACGGCTCATTAAAGAGAGCGTTTCGTAATAACAAGGCATCTGTCTAAGGAGAATATCTTCCCATGAAGATGCCATTAACTGCATTTCGTCGGTGTGTACAGGTGATTTCACACAAAGCACTCATTGAAAGTTTTGTGTTTAACCAAAGGGATGGCTTTTTAGCCTGCAGCACGATTCAAACAAAACAAGCCAGATTATCTTCCAGGAAATTTCAGTGGGTGAAATTTAAATACACTCTATATTCTTCCATTGACATCAATATCCCAGCATGCTGGCAAAGTGTCTTCAAACCCCCATCTCTTTTTTCTCTTTTATTTTCTTTTTCAAACATTTACTACCTAAAAACTAAACATGCAAATGTGGCTTTCGGATTTATCTCAATCATTTCAGATTTATCTTAAAGGGTAGCGTGAAAGCTCTCCTTTCACGCTCCTTTTTAAGATGCTCTGGCACTTATAGGCCTCCATACTTAAAAGACCGTACTGTTTTGTTGCAGAGCTGGGGAGGGTAGAATTTTAAGCAGAGGCTTTTTCCTCCCTAAATAAACGTAATGCATTTGGGATGATTTGCCTATAAATGTTCAATCAGCAAGGATGGCTTTAAAGGAAACCAGAAAAAAATGAAAGCAGAATAACAGAGTTGGAAGCAACCTTGGAGGTCTTCTAATCCAACCCACTGTTCGAGCATGTAACCCTATACCAGGGGTCTGCAAAGTTGGATCTTTTAAGACGGGTGGACTTCAACTCCCAGAATTCTATGCTGGCTGGGGAATTCTGGGAGTTGAAGTCTACCCGTCTTAAAAGAGCCAACTTTGCAGACCCCTGCCCTATACCATTCCAGACAGATGACTGTCCAGTCTCTTCTTAAAAGTCTCCAGTGATGAAACACCCACAACTTCTGAAGGCAAATCCATTGGTTAATTGTCCTGCCAGGAAATTTCTCCTGAGTTCTAGGTTGCTCCTCTCCTCGATTAGTTTCCAGCCATTGCTTCTTGTTCTACCTTCTGGTGGTTTGGAAAATAGGTTGACCCCAGGGGTGGATCCTACTGGTTTAACAACAGATTTGCTGAGTGCATGTGGAGTGCATGCTGAGTGTGCACTGAGCATGCACTGAGCGCATGTGCACCATTTACAGGAGACTCACCTTCGTCACTACTGCTAGCGAGGAAAACAGCTGAGGTGCGGCAATCCACACTGCCGTGCCGATCAGCTGGACTGAAAATGAAATATAGGTGAGTGTTCTAACCCCCCCTTTCTCCGACTAATACAAGATTGGCTGCTTGCCACTGACTCTCTTGGCTGCTTGCCTGAATGACTCTGAACAGATACGAAGCTTCCTAACTCAACTAAACACGAACCTGAAAATCAACACGAATAAACACGAAACTAGAAATCCAACATTGTTCTCTGTAAGGACTTTCTTAGCAAAGACTTCCTTTTAAACCCACTTGGGAGGGGCCAGTCATTAGGCAGCTGGGACTAATTCAAATCCTTTGAGTTCGCTTCTGATGCAATTGAAGCCTCCTTTTTTCAGCCCTTCTCACTCTAGCATCAGGGACAAACAGGCCTTGATCCTCCCCACTACTCCAAGACCCAGGTGCCTCCTGATGACCAGGCGGGCTCTCTGCTCTCTCAAGGTCGCCCTCCTCCTCCAGAGCAGACTCATAGGACTCCTCACTAGAGGAGTCCATCGGCAGCTCATCTGGAGCCGGCTGGGCCACAACAGGTGAGTATAATGGAGGGACAGGTGTGCGCCCTTCAAAGTCAGAGCAAACTGGTCAGTGGTGGATTCCAGATCCCGTTGCAACTGGTACGCTGCAACGGGGCCCAGCATCCACCACGTGCATGCACATAACATGCACATGCGTACTTACCACCTGTGATGTTCCTGCTGCTGGGCAGAACATCACACAGGTGCCATATACTCCATGTGTGTGCGTGAAAGCCCCAATCAGCTCAAATACAGGTAAGGAGAGTGAGCGGGCCGGTGGGTGGGCCCTCTTGAGCACCGTACCGGAACGGTACTTGCTGCTCCCAGCAGGCACTGGTCTACCTGTACCGGGGCGTACCGGTTGTAACCCACCACTGGAACTGGTTCTCTCTCAGCTGATAGTCGGAGCTACCAGTTCGCTCCAACCAATCTTTGGTAGACCCCCTTTTCTTTGTGGCAGCCCATCAAATGGTATCATGTCACCCCAGCTTCTTCTTTTCATTGGGCTCAACATACCCACTTCCTGTAATTTTTTCTTCATATGTTTTCGCTTCAATACCAGGCCTGAATTGATACCAAGCCTGTAATCTGGATATTGGTTCTTTTGTGGCAATAGAAGAATTAGTAGCTGGCTATTATGTCAAGATGTATGTTGTATTATTTCATTGACGTCACAGCATGTCAGCAAAATGTCTTTTTCCCTCTTCCCTGTGTCCCTTCTTTTGTTTTCTTTTAAAAAAAATTCTTTTTTCAAATTTTACTACCTAAAAACTAAACATGTAAATGTGGCTTTTAGATTCGTCTCATCCGAAGCTCACCTTCCACACTGCCATCTCAAATGTTCTTGCACTCATAGGCCACAATGCTTAACGGACCATACTGTTTTATTGCAGAGCTCCTGAGAGTAGATTTTTACACACAGCCTTTCTCCCCTAAATAAACGTAATGCGTCTTTAATCATTTGTCTATAAATGCTCATAGAATGAGCTAGTGTGGCTTCAAAGGAAACCAGAAAAACGATACTAAACCTGTAATCTGCATACAGATTATTTTGTGGTGAAAGAAGAAATAGTAGCTGGCTATTATGGCAGCTATTAACCACATTATTATTATTATTATTTTCAAATTTATACCCCACCCTTCTCCATTGTTAGGACCCAGGGCGGCGCACAGGCATTATTAAAATCATACAAAAAACAATATACATTATTAAAAGCATATTAAATTAAATCCCGTGCTAAAAAACCCATTTTAAAAGCTGAAGATTAAAATTTATGGATAAAAGTCAGAAACGGGGGGCTATGCTAGGCCGACTTGTTGAAATAGATATGTCTTAAGACGTTGGCGGAAGAAGCGGAGGTCCGAGATGGTGCGTAGGTCGGGGGGTAGGTCGTTCCAGAGGGCCGGGCCCGCCACAGAGAAGGCCCTTCCCTGGGGGTTGCCAAACGGCATTGCCCAGCCGACAGTACCCGGAGAAGACCCTCTCTGTGGGAGCGGCTCGGACGAAGGGATGTATGGGGCAGGAGACGGTCTCGTATATAGCTAGGCCCCGAGCCATGGAGCGATTTGAAGATGGTCGTCAACACCTTGAAGCGCACTCGAAAGGCCACAGGCAGCCAGTGCAGCTCGCGCAGGAGAGGTGTTATGTGGGCTTGCCTTGAGGCACCCATAATCACCCACGCGGCCGCATTCTGAACTAACTGTAGCCTTTGAGTGCACCTCAAGGGGAGCCCCATGTAGAGAGCGTTACAGTAATCCAGCTGAGATGTCACGAGCGCTTGAGTGACTGTGCGAAGGGCCCCCCGGTCCAGTAATTGAAGCATCTCAGTAAGGAGTGGGGAAAGGCGAGGCTTTGATCATGCAGAAGCAGCTGCCATATGATCTTTCTATTTCCTCCTCTGCCCCAAAATGCTTTTAAGAACTGTTCTGGATCCATTAACTCCAGGTGATTATATTGGCACATGCATTACTTGCCGCCTTCAAAACAACTTCGTCTTTAGCCCATTGGTTCTCAAGCTGTGGGGGAGTAAATAGGAATAGGAATAGCACTTCGACTTACGTACTGCTTCATAGTGCTTTCCAGCTCTCTCTATGTGGTTCATGGAGTCAGCATAATTCTCCTGAACAATCAGGGTCTTCATTTGACCAACCTTGGAAGGATGAGTCAACCTTGAGCCGATAAGACTCAAATTACCAAACTGCTAGCAGCTTGCAGTCAACAGAATTACCTGCGGTACTGGATTCTAACCAGAGTTGGTATTCAGCCGGTTCACACCGGTTCGTGCAAACCAATAGTAGAAATCACGAGTAGGTCTGCCCCCGCTCTATGCCATTCTATTTAGGCACGTTTTTAAGCCGCACATGCGTGCAAATCACGCATGCGATCTAAGCACATGCACGGAAGGCCAAGTGCATACCTGTACCATGCACGGTCTCACATTTGCGAGCTGGTAGAGAAAGTAAGTGTAACCCTTATTGTAAGCCTTGCACCACCACAGCTCTGTGTCCACGAAGAACAAAATCTGTTTATGTATACCTCTGCAAAATGTGGATTAAAACTTAATTATTCAAAGAGGTCTGTTAATCTTTTCTCCAAACTTAACACAAGGAAATGTATAGCTGTATTCATGATTGGGTGGAGAGTTGACCCAGATTCATCTATCATAATTTAGGAGGTCATAACACTGTGATTTTTGAATACTGTTGCTTTAGAATCAGCTTGTTGAACAGCTTGTAGTTGAAGTAATGGGCTAAAAACCAACTTGTTGAGACCATTCATGAGCTGTTGAAATCAATTAAATCTATTCAATTGTGGTTGAATTTCAATGTGCTAAATGCCATCTTGTTGAGACCACTCATGAGCTGTTGAAATCAATTCAATACATTCAACTGTAGTTGAATTTCAATGTGCTAAAATCCAACTTGTTGAGACCACTCATGAGCTGTTGAAATCAATTCAATACATTCAATTGTAGTTGAACTTCAATGTGCTAAAATCCAACTTGTTGAGACCATTCATGAGCTGTTGAAATCAATTCAATCAATTCAATTGTGGTTGAACCAATGGGCTAAAACCCAACTTGTTGAAACCATTCATAAGCTGTTGAAATCAATTCAATTAATTCAAACATGCAATGGACTTGAGTACTATGGTTTTGGTGTTCATGGCTGTTTGAGTCCTATAGTTTGCTAAGATTCTCAAGACATTTCCATCTGTGTGGGACCATAACTTGCTAAATTCCTAGCCAGTAAAGACTTGTTACATGAGAATCAAGGGGTTGCAAAAGATCTAGAGGGTGTACTAAATAAGGAGCAGACTAAGGATGATTCTTCTAAGTGTTTTATCAAGAAATATCTCTTTGCAGAACAATGAAGCCCTTGTGATTGTACTATCTTCCATCTATGGGGAAAGCAATAACCCATTTTGTGAACGAGAGTGATTCTTGCAAACCAGCTCAGAAAGCTAGTGCAGATTTTTGTTCTGACCTAGGCTTCCCTAGCAGCCCGAAGCCAAGCTCTTGTCCTGAGAAACCCCTTTTATTTAATTCAGAGTGAATTCCTCTCCAGCAAAGTCCCTGCCCAGGCTTTCAAGATAGTTCACAATTACTGACATTTATCAGGCTTGGAGAGTGGCCAGGCTGATATCTTTCAGATACATAATACTTGGCAAGAACTAATTATCTCCTGCAAACACCCCTCCCCTTTCGCTCCACTTTCATTCCCTATGGGAGGGGCCATTCACCGTCCACCTGTGGCCTTCTTCCCAGGTCGACCCTTGTTCCTTAGCTGTTCCCTTCATTTGGCAACTCTGTGCATGCGCTCACTGGGAACAAGCTCCAGCTGTTCTTCTGCCCCAATAATGTCTGACTCTGAAGGCAGCTGATAACTATCAGATGAATCTGCCTCCGATGCAGAGCACCCCATCAGAGCGTTCTTCGGACTCCAGGACTGGTCCATGTTCCTCCCCAACCTCCTCACTGTCTGCATCTGCTGCCAGCTGTGCTGGCCATTGGTGGGCCACAACAATCCCCCCCATTGTTTATTTTTTTAAAATCATATTTATACCCCGCCCTTCTCCACAGAGGACCCAGGGCAGCGCACAGGAATTTAAAAAAAACATACAAAAATAAATACATAATTTAAAAACATATTAAATTAATCTAGTCCTATGCTAAAACCAATTTTAAAATCCCCAATTTAAAACTCTCTAAAATAGTCCCCACGGGAGGTTAGGCTAGGCCGGCTTGCTGGAAAAGATGTGTCTTTAGACACTGGCGGAAGAAGCGGAGGTTGGTGATGGTGCGCAATTCAGGGGGTAGGTCGTTCCAAAGGGCAGGGCCCGCCACAGAGAAGACTCTTTCCCTGGGTGTCGCCAGACGGCATTGCCCGGCCGATGGCACCCTGAGAAGGCCCTCTCTGTGGGAGCGGATCGGCCGAAGGGATGTATGGGGCAGGAGGCAGTCTCGTATATAACTGCATATACAAAAGTATTGCACAATACTTTTGTGATTCAAAGCAATGTTTGCAACATTTTAATTGTATTTACTTTTGGAAGTCTGTAGGCAAAGCAGCTGTTTCGTTTGAGTGGAATTTCAGCAAGCAGAAGTTCACTAATTTGGTTGATGTGGTGCTGTTGGTGTTTGATTTCTTTTCTTTTTTTAAATGTTGGGCCAATTGTTAGAGCTACAAATGAGGTAGCAATTACATCAACGTTCAGGTAGCTTCAGTCCAACGAGGTGGTGTTCGGAAACCATCGCAGTGAAGCAAGCACGAGCAACAAGATGTGTTTTATATCTCAAGTTCATCTGTCCCTAATTAGTAGTGCTTAATGAACCGTTCATCCCCCCATCCCCCCTTGATTCTTGCATTTTTTTCCCCTGGGGGGTTTCCCAGCTGTTTTTGCTCTCCTGTTATAATTGAAATCAAACTCATTCCAATCTGTAATTGATAGTGAATTCAACCATTTTATGTTTGCCATGAGACTGACGAAAGGTAGATGTAGGCGGCGTGTAACATATGGGCAGAGAACGGGCTCCGATTGTGGAAAGAAAATGCGTGTCGGGATATCATTTGGCGATTTTCCAAAATAACTGAGGCATACTTAAAACAAAGATGTATACATGTGCAGGCAGTCATCATGCAAAATTTATATCAGCTGGAAGGACTAAGAAGGCAAATGCTGGCATCTAACCCAGCTGTTCGTAGTCCTTACTCAGGTCTCTGCACTGAGAAAGAAGCCATTGAGGAAAGATGGATGACATTAAGAAGAGAATCCAGACTTTGCTGATAAGCTGCTTTTTTCGGACGGGAGATGGGGGTGGGAAGCAATAGCACTTAGATCTATATACCGCTTCATGCTGCTTTTACAGCCCTCTCTAAATGGTTTAGAGACTCAGAATGTTGCCCCCCAACAATCTGGGTCCTCATTTTACTGACCTCAGAAAGATGGAAGGCTGAATCAAGCTTGAACCAGTCAGGATCAAACTGCTGGCAGTCAGCAGAGTTAGCCTGCAATGCTGCATCATACCTATTATTGTGCTGGAATGGAGTGGAGTGGAGTGGAGTGGAGTGGAATGGAATGGAATGGAATGGAATAGAATAGAATAGAATAGAATGCAATGCAATGCAATGCAATGCAATGCGGAGAATGGAATGGAATAGAATAGAATGCATTGCAATGCAGAAGAATGGAATGAAATGAAGTGGAATGAAATGAAATGAAATGGAATGGAATGGAATGGAATGGAATAGAATGTATTGCAATGCAGAAGAATAGAATGAAATGAAATGAAATGAAATGGAATTTTATTTATTTATTTATTTTATTTATTTTTTATATCCCACCCTTCTCCACAGAGGACCCAGGGCGGCGCACAGGAATTTAAAAACATACAAAAGAATAAATACATAATTTAAAAACATATTAAATTATTCTAGTCCTATGCTAAAACCAATTTTAAAATCCCCAATTTAAAACGGTGATGGTACGCAATTCAGGGGGTAGGTCGTTCCAAAGGGCAGGGCCCACCACAGAGAAGGCTCTTCCCCTGGGTGTCGCCAGACGGTATTGCCCGGCCGACGGTACCCTGAGAAGGCCCTCTCTGTGGGAGCGGATCGGCCGAAGGGATGTATGGGGCAGGAGGCGGTCTCGCATATAACTAGGCCCCGAGCCATGGAGCGCTTTAAAGATGGTCGTCAAAACCTTGAAGCGCACCCGAAAGGCCACAGGAAGCCAGTGCAGCTCGCGCAGGATCGGTGTTATGTGGGAGCATCTAGTGACTCCCATAATCACCCGCGCGGCTGCATTCTGGACTAACTGAACGGAATGGAATGGAATGGAATAGAATAGAATGCATTGCAATGCAGAAGAATGGAATGGAATGGAATGGAATAGAATAACAATAGCAATAGCAGTAGCAATAACAATAGCACCTAAGACTTGTATATTGCTTCACAGTGGTTCACAGCCCTCTCTAAGTAGTTTACAGAGTCAGCCCATTGCCCCCAACAATCTGGGTCCTCCTATTACTGATCTCGGAAGGATGGAAGGCTGCATCAGACTTGAGCTGGTCAGAATTGAACTCCTAGCAGTGAGTTAACTTGCAAGAACAGAATTGAAGAAGCTTCTTGGATGAGAAGGGAAACATTGTCAAGGGGGAAAAAAGCAAAAAAAAAGTCCAGTTTGAAAAAGCATCCTTGGGACTTTGACAAACTCAAACATAAATATTACAAAGCCATGTAATTAGTTCAAAGAGAAACCTGTGTTTAGCTTTTTGGGCCCAGAAATAGCATCTCCATTTGTCTGATGCTGGTGATGATGAGCTAAGTATTTTGATTGACATTTCTTTGAAAACTGGCAGAAAAGCATTTGAGCATTCGCTTGTTAGAGATGGACGGAGGGGGGGAAAAAAAGAATCTACTTTGGCTTGAAACTTTTTCCTGGCTTTGATTTCCCTGATCAGCAATAAAATATGTACGTTATAAGTAGGGATGCATTGTTGTTTTTTAAACGTTAGAAGTTTAAAGGCCCAGTTTATCTGCACTGTTGATCCTTTCTTTTTCTTTTTTTAAAGGATGCAGATCAGGGATGTCAAAAAGAGACAACAATCACGGTAATCTTCTGCATTCTTCAGTGGATGCTTGAAAGGAATTTTATATGCTGTGAACTTTGTCAGATGTTGGCAAAAGCTCACCATGGTATTTTCTTCTTCTTCTGAGCCTTCAAATTACAATTTGGGATCATATCAGGCGTTTTAGATCAGGGGTGTCAAACTTCATTTCATTGAGTGCTGCATCAGGGTTGTGTTTGACCTCAGAGGGCCAGGTCGATGTCACTCATGTCAGGGGGCCAAGTGCTAAGGCAGGACTTCTCTAAGACCCTCCCTCATTCTCCCTTCCTTCCTTCCTTCCTTCCTTCCTTCCTTCCTTCCTTCTTCTTTCCCCTCTTTCCTTATATTTCCTTCCTTCCTTCCTCTCTTCCCTTCTTTTTTCTTTCTCTTTCCTCTTTCCCTTTCTCCTTTCCTGTCCCTTCATTTCTCCTTTTGTTTTGTTTTTAGTTTGTTTTGGTAGCCCTCTGACAACAAAAAATTGAGCTTCCCGAGCTCCATTTTCACTAGCAGAGGCACTGTGGGCGAGCACTCTGTGGGCTGGATGCGGCCTGCGGGCCTTGAGTTTGACACCCCTTTTTTAGATGAATACTTAGGTTGTCCATAGGTATATTTAAGGCAGTCAGAAGACTAGAAGATTTGGAGAAAGAAAAGGTTCTATCTTTCCATCATCTCTATCTCTGTCTCTCTGTCTATGTCTCTCTATCATCTTTGATCTAATTTGTAAGCTTCTGTAAGGAAAATGTTATCCTTGCAAAAGAGAAGAGAAAGAAAAGCCTAGACCTACAAGAAACTTATTTATTTCAGTTCACTTCTTAGTAACATATAAACATGTCAAGGCAGGAAAAGAGGTTGTTTGCCTTTAGTTTCTCCCAGGATGCGTGTTTGTTGGTTTTCCAATTTTCTGCTCCAGCTTACAACTATGGTTCTCTATCCAGTATCAAAAAGAGTTGCCCATGTTTAACTTTCCAGAAATAAAACCCTAAGACAGATTGCTGCTTTAACACTTGCATATAAACACATTGCATTAACCAGGGGTCTGCAAAGTTGGCTCTTTGAAGACCGGTGGACTTCAACTCCCAGAATTCCCCAGTCAGCTATGCTATGCTGGCTGGGGAATTCTGGGAGTTGAAGTCCACCGGTCTTCAAAGAGCCAACTTTGCAGACCCCTGCCTTAACCCAATGAAAGGTTGCAGAGTTTCCTTTGTGCTTTGGTAGTGCTGACAAAGCCGGAAATTCCAAGAAAAGTTCATATCCTCAGTGTTGTGGATCAGATTCCCTGATTTATATGAAAGCATAAGGGATTTAAGCAGCGGTGAGATACAGTTGGTTTAACAACCAGGTTGCTTTGTGCCCGCTCATGCAGCCTCCGAAAAACGACCTTTATAAGCTTCAAAACTTACCTTCTATGTCAGTGCCAGTGAGAAAACCAGCTGATGTGGAGCAATCTGCTGTGTCGCGTGAATCAGCTGAGCTAAAAAAACGGGGAAATATAGGACAGGAAAGTGCAGGGGTGGATGGGCGGGGTCAAATGCTCACTGGAACTACCGTTCCATCTGAAACCAGTCTGAACCAGCTGAATCCCACCCTTGGTTTTAAGATCTTTCCACTATAGAGACGAGGAGGGAAAGGAAGAAAGGGTAAAGTAGAGAAAATAAGGGTGGGGAATGAAGAGTAGGAGAGAGGTTAAGAAAGAAGAGAGGAGAGAAGGAGAGAGGAAAGAGAGGGAGAAAAGGGAGAAGAGAGGAGAAATGAGAGGAGGAAATAAAGAAGGCAGAGAAGGGAGCTTGAGAAAGTAGGAGTGAGGCTGTTGCAAAATAAGATGGAGACACGGGGTGGCAAGAAAGCGATCCAGACTGTATCATGCAGTATATATGTAAGAATGTGTATAGAGATTAATGATGAATAGATAAACGTTAAATAGTATGTATAAGAATGTATATCAATGAATGTTTTTGAAATGGGAAAAATAATTATAAAAAGTATTTTGAAAAAAAAAAATCTTTCCACTATGAACAAGAAAGATCCTCCCCTTTGGATTATTCTCCCTTTATGTGTAATATAAACACATCAGAATTAATAACTGAAGCTAAATAAGTCCGTGGAATCACATCTGGCGATTATTGGACCCATGAAATTTATAAAGGGATGATTGCAGGCTCTCTGTCTTTTGCATTTGGGGCAGAGGTGGGATTCAGCCGTTTCGGACCAGTTCAGGTGAACTGGATGCTAATTTTACATCTGGTTTGCCAAACAGGTAGTTGGAAGGAGTGTCTGGCTCCTCCTACCCCACCCGTCCCCTCCCTCCCCTCTCAGCAGTCTCCATATGGCCCATTCATCATGCCAGCTAAATGCAGGGCCTGTGCAGTGGCTCTGAGAAAATGGGCCTCTGGAAGACCTCTGGAGTCCAGGAGAGGCCATTTTCACTCTCCTGGAGGCTCAAGGAAAGCCTCTGGAGCCTGGGGAGGGTGGAAATGCCCCCCTGTGGCGCAGGAGGCTGAGTAGGTCACGGCAATCCAGCAACCTGGCAGAGAACCAGTTGCTACAATTTTTCAATCCCATACCTGATCTGGGGCATATCTAGTAGGCATATCTAGGGGCAGCTTCACCTGGCTTTTGCTGATCTCCTTGGTGGGCCTCCTGGAAGTTCCAGAAATCCAAAAACGGGCCTATTTCCAGCCCCCAGAGCCTGAGGAAGGCCATTTTTGCCCTCCTGGAGACTCAAGGAAAGTGAAAACTCCCCACCCACCATGGTGCAGGAGGTTGAGTAGACCACGTTCCCCCATGGCTCCAGTTTCCACCCAGAAACTGGAGCAGAGAACCGGTAACTACACTTCTTCAATCCCAGACCTGATTTGGGACACATACAGTGGGCAGAGCTAGTGGCAGCTTCAGCTGGCTTTAGCTGATCTCAGAAAGTTGAGCTGAATCATAACTGGTTAAGACTTAGTTGGGAGGCAACCCAAAAAATCCAAGGACACTAGATAAGAGGTCAAATAAATAAATGTTAGAAGAAGACACAAAAGCCACTTGAGTAACACTGCCAAGAAAATGCAGACTCTCCCAGCTTTACAAGCGCAACAGATTTTCACCTTCCCTATAGAGCAAATAATAGAAAATGAGAGCAAGAGGTTTGCAATCCTAATTTTGCCTATAAATACATGACGTCTGAAAGCAGACAACTTCCTAGAATCTCTGGGCAGAACCATAAACGTCCTTCTAATAAATATCATTGACCAGAGCTTTGAAAAGCCCATTCATTGGCTGACCTCTTTTCATCTTAATGGCATGGAGGAAAGCTTGATAGAACAGAGCACTTGGGGGAAAAAAGGGATTTATTTGTTTGGGATAGATCTGATGTATGATGTGTGAGAACCTGACAGCTAATGAATGCAGGTATACCTTCTTAACTGTGCCAGGCAATGCAAGTGATTTCAATCAATTAAATGAAGCGTATTCAGTAAGTCTTACAAGGAGCCATTAAGCACATTCCTTTCTTTTCTAAGGCAACACTTCTGATAAAACACTAGTCCAGTCTGGCTCTTAATTTATTCTGAAGTCATAATGGCAGTTGGAAATGGCTAGGGAACCCCTAATCCATGTATTATATGGGTTCAAGTGCAACACACAATGTGAGGGATGGTTGGGGGTGGTGGTGAGGTCACACCCATTTGTTGTCTTAATTTAACTTTTTGTTTAGGGGAACAAAGCTGCTCAGTAGGTGTGGATAATTTGCTGCATGGTGTAAACAAGGAGAAGAAACACTCACAAGTGTGTGTGTGTGTGTGTGTGTGTTCCTTCCTTCCTTCCTTCCTTCCTTCCTTCCTTCCTTCCTTCCTTCCTTCCTTCCTTCCTTCCTTGGAAGAGTTGGAGGAGAAGCCACCTTGACTTCCTGGATACAACAGGATACAAGTCTAATAAACTAAAGAATAAAGGCTGACCCAAGTTCAAGTAAATTCTCAGCCATTGAAGCTTAGTCAATGATCTAGAGCTGGATGCTATAGCTCAGCTAAAGTTGTCGTCCAAGTTTAGGTAATAGGATGGTAAGAAAGTGTCCTATCTATGCTATTTCATGTTCTTGGATAAAAGCTGAGTAACATTTAATAAACCCTCCCTATCATCATCAACACAAGAAATCAAAACAATAGTCTTCTCCTCCTCCTCCTCCTTCTATTCCTTCTTCTCTTCTTAATCCTTCCCCTCCTTCGCCTTCTCTTCCTCCTCCTCTACCACCACTACCTACTTCTTCTCCTCCTCCTTCCCCTCCTCCTTCTTCTCCATCTCCTTCTCTTTCACCCCCCCTCCTCCTTTTTCTCCTCCTCCTCCTCCTCTTTCTCCCTCTCCCTCACCTTCTCATTAACTTGAGTTCTTTGCCCTAAAATGTCACCTTTGCAGCCAATGATCCCTACCTGTGAAATGGGCATTTTCCCCCACTCCCAATTGTCTTCCCAGTTATATGTCAACCTCAGAAGGTCAGATATAGGCCTTGTGCTTGATATGTAGCCTGCTAATAATCTCACTACTTGTGATGAAGTTGATAGGGTTTGCCCTGAGTGCAGTTTTTATTCTTCTTTTGTGGAAGCGACACCGTTACACTTCACTTGTGTCATCCTAGGCAGCAGGAGTCTTATGAATGCTTTAAATAGTTGTACGTCTTCAGTGACCTGCATGCTGTCTAAGACCTTTTGTCTCTTTGTCATCTAGCCTTTTTTTTATTCCAACCCTTGCAATTTCCCTGCCTGTGTAGGAAAACAAAAGGCAAGGGTTCTCGTGCCCCTAATTAGCTAGAAACCTTGGCCTACGGACTAATGTAGGTTCGATAGTCTAGCAGCTGAACTTTAATAACCTGAAGAAGTAGAAGGCAAAATAATTGATGGCATAGATTAAATTTGACAGAAGAAAACTGCATGCACAGCTGTATTATTTGCAGACTTACCAGGCATGACGACTAGTGGGACCCTTGCTCAATTGATGAGTTCCTTTCATGTTTTGGCCCTGGTGGACTTAGTTGGCAGTAGAAGACATCTTATAAACAGCTGGCAAGTTGGACTTCCCACCAAAGGTATTCTCACCAAGTCCTGTGTAATGAGATGTTGAGAGATCGACAGAATTTAAAATGCTGCTTAGGCTTCTGGTTAGTCCGACCCTTAGCTGCGAAGCACAATCAAGAAAGCAAGATTCTCACTGCCTTTCTTAATAAGCTTTAATGCCAAGATGTTGGAATTCAGAATTTTGAGGATTGTGATAGATAACTTTATGAGCCACGGTAGCACAGAGGTTAGAGTGCAGGACTTGCAGGCTACTTCTGCTGACTGCGGGCTGCCTGCAATTTGGCTGTTCAAATCTCAACAGGCTCAAAGGTTGACACAGCCTTCCATCCTTCTGAAGTGGCTAAAATGAGGACACAAAATTGTTGGGGGCAAACAGTTTAGAGATGGCTGTAAAGCACTGTGAAATGGTTTATTCCAGTTGTGGCCTGCCAACGGAGCTGGCAGCAGATTCGGACAGTCAGGAGGTTGGAGAAGAACATGAGCCAGTCATGAAGTCTGGGGAAGGCTCTGATGAGGGCTCTGTGTTGGAGGCAGAGAGGGGGCCAGAGCATATGCCAGTTATCAGCTGCCTTCAGAGTCAGACATCAGTGAAGCAGATGAACAACTGGAGCCTGTTCCCGGTGTGCGCATGCACAGATTTTCCAGACAAAGGGAACAGCTAAAGAACAGGGGTCGATATGGGAGTAAGGCCGCAGGTGGATGATGAATGGCCCCTCCTAGAGGAAATAAAAGAGGAGCGAAAGGGGAGTGGAGTTTGCAGGAGACCATTAGTTAATTGGTTCATGACTCTCTGAGGCTCCTTGCTAGGTTTTGCAAATATTGGCCTGGCAGCTCTCCAAGCCAGATAAGGTCTGTGACTATAAATCCTCCCTTGAAAGACTTTATTGGATGTGAATGAGCAGAATTCACAGTAAATTAATAAAAGGTTTTTTTTGTCGGGAAAAGGAGTTTGCTTCATGGGAAGCCTAGGTCAGAACAATGTCTAAGTGCTAATTAGCAATGTATTGCTAATTCCTTTGTTAATTGCTGATATAATGTATTACTAATTCCTTTGTTAGCGAGTTATTTAAGTTGGGATCTGTTTGTTTCTTTTTCCCCACCAGAAGGTCTGTATGGTGGACTCAAGTGTACATTTTTATAACCCCACAATGAGGCCAGCCCCCCTTCTGTTGAATGAATGTTTGAGATACTCCCTTTTCTTACTTAGGCTCACCCAAAGCTCTTACACTGATGTTGTGTGAATGACAATTATGGGGTGCAATGCAGGGTCACACCTCCCATCCTTCATGTGATGAGCCAAAGGTAAGCACTGATTGTACACCAAGGGAGATAACCTGTACTTTCCAGATATTGGTAAATTACAGTTCTCCAAAGCCTCTACCCCTATATGTCCAATTCATTTCTGCCTGTCTGGCATGATCCAAAATCAGGCCTTTCCCCAGGTTTTCTACCCAGCGATAACCATTCTGCAGAAAGGAAACAGCTGAAGGTGAGATTGGAGCCACTGCTAGGGAAGAACCGTCTTGATTCAACTCTACCTTTACCTATAGAAGTTAAATGGATGACTTTGAGCTGTCTCTGTCTCTGATCCCATATTCCTTAACCAAGTTGTGTGTCTTGAGAAGATATACCATTCTGAATTACTAGAGGAAAAGTGGGATATAAAACAACTGAATAAACCTCAGAGTTCAGATTAAACTGGAAGAGTCCCTTCCTTCCTTCCTTCCTTCCTTCCTTCCTTCCTTCCTTCCTTCCTTCCTTCCTTCCTTCCTTCCTTCCTTCCTTCCTTCCTTCCTTCCTTCCTTCTTCTCTTTCTCTCACACACACTTTATTTTTCTTTTTTCTCTTTTTCTTTCTTTCTTTTTTCTTTCTTTCCTTCTCTTTCTTTTTTCTTTCTTTTCTTTCTCTCTCTCTCTTTTGTCTCTCTTTTTCTTTCTTTCTTGCTCTCTTTCTCTCTCTCACGCACACTTTATTTTTCTCTCTTTCTTTCTCTTTTTTCTTTCTTTCTTTCTTTCTTTCTTTCTTTCTTTCTTTCTTTCTATTTCTTTCTTCCCCCCCCCCTCTCTCTCTCCCTTTTTCTGTTGCAAAACATGAGCCAACTAGAGAAAAAGACCCATGTGTACACATAATGAATTAAAAATATATTTTGCACCTTAATCGTTCCTGGTAATTTTATTCATAGCAACTGTTAAGAGGCTGATAAATACTTTAAGTCAAATCAAGGTACACAAATTACCTTCCCCTTTTGGCTCATTCCATCTGAATGATGTGCATTGTGGCAAAATGCTCTTAAAACAGATGCATTTGCCAGAAGGAATGTCTGTGGTGTGTACTTTTTCTTGTGTTCAATGCTTTTTCCTGTCTAACATCCAAAAAAAAGTGTGAGAAGTGATATCGTTTCAGGAAATCATTACATGTGAAGTAAACCCTGATGGAGTACAATTAATTCAGGTATAATTTCCCTTCCATTAGTTATCAAATCAGAGGTATTTATTTACTTTCCAGTGGTATAAATATTAGGCTTAAGACACAGCCTCCTTTATTGAAATTAATAGGGTTTTAATAATTCAGAGTAAATGAAACACCATGAAGAAATCCTGAGGCTGATGCATTGTAGGCACAAACGTAAGCTCAGAATGCTGCATTATTATCTACTCAATTTTAATGAAACGAGAGAGGAAAAATAATAAACTGTACTGAGCCTATTAAAGCTAAAGAGCTTTAAATCATAGGGTATGTTTTTCACCTAAAAAAAAACTAGAAACAAAAACTAGCAATGACACACTAGATTTGCGTGTCTGTAATTACCAATGATTCATACCAAAAAAAAAACCAACCCCTGTGTGACAAGTAAGTTACTCACAGAGGAAGTGTAATATGTGAATAAGTAGTATAGGTAGTTACATGGATTGTATTTGTTCATCTCTCCCTCTCTCTGACTTTTTACTACATAAGTTTTTTGATGATTAATTGTAATGAACTCTGACTCTTTTATGAACTTAATTAATTAATTTTAATTAATTTAATTTATTTATTTATTTATTTATTTGTTTATTAATTTATAGACCGCACCCTCTCCCCCATGGGGACTCGGGGCGGTGCACAGGCAATTTAAAAATCCAAAAATACAACAATATACAAATACAAAATGTTAAAATCAAATTAAATTAACCCCTGTGCTAAAATCACTATTAAAACCCTTAAAACCCTAACAATACCCCCTAAAAATTTTATACAGTTTCATTTTGCGGCTAGGTATGTAAAAAATTAGGCCAGGCCGGCCTGATGGAAGAAGTGAGTCTTTAACTTCTGGCGGAAGGAGCGGAGGTCCGTGGTTGTTCTAATTTCAGGGGGTAGGTCATTCCAGAGGGTTGGGCCCACCACAGAGAAGGCCCTTCCCCTGGGCTTCGCCCGCTGGCATTGCCTGGTGGACGGCACTCGGAGAAGTCCCTCTCTGTGGGAGCGAATCGGTCGAAGGGATGTATGGGGCAGGATGCTTTTTGAAGAAACTTGGCATAAAGAACCAAGCTAAGTAGCAATGTGTCAATGGTTGGATGGGAGATGACAAAAAGATCCTAGAACTATGGTCTGCACATGGAAATCAGGTCATTGTCAACACAATCATTGTCATTAATTTTTTTTTTAATAATAAAATGTGTATGCTTGCTCATCTTGCAGTGACTCTGGCCAACTTATAGAAGTAAAAACCCAAAGCCAATTAACTCCCACTCCTCTGATGACAATAATCAAATTGATGGGCTTTGTATCACCCTGGGGTCTCCAGGCCCATTGGCAAAACCATGTCTCCAAGGTCTTTCAAAAGAGTGTCAAGGTGGGGGATAAGCTCAATTTTATTTCTTCAGGGATGATGTTCCACACAAAGGTTGTCTTCTTCTTGGTCCCTCTATGCCCCATCCAGATCATCCAGGAGTCACCATAAGTTGATCTCAAATTGAAAGAACCTTTACTCTATAAAGAATGGTCTAGAAAAATGAGTACAGCAGTAGCCAAAACGACACTTTCTTTTGGGGAAAGTGTACAGTATTTTTGCGATTTGATGGTTAATAACACCACTTTGTTTTGGTGCGGTACCATAAACTTACACATCAATGGAAAGATGATTCAATCAAGAATGTAATGCAACAAAGTTTGTTCAATTATCTGCATTTTATGAAAAGTTAAAGCCAAATAACCAGAAAAAGGAAGGACAACTTGCTTAGATTGATATCAGGTAACTTTCTTTCAGCTAGGATTGAAATCCCAACCTTCCGAGTGTGAAAGGAGCATCTTCACCACGGGGCCACCACATCGCTCTCTTATGTGCTTATCCCTGAGAGGGACTAAACCAGGGGTCTCCAACCTTTGCAACTTTAAGTCTGAAGGACTTCACTCCCAGAATTCTCCAGGCCAGCAAAGCTGAAGTCCTTCAGACTTAAAGTTGCAAAGGTTGGAGACCCCTGGACTAAACTGAACATGGACAGTTTAAAGCATTGTGGGAAAATGAGGACATGAAGAGCAGTGACATTCACGAGAAAGTAGATGCTCATTAAATCCTCTTTTGTGTGGATTTAACTAGTTCAATTGTGTGCATGCCTAGGAAGGAAATGGCCAGCCAGACTGGAAGGTGAGGTCAAGTGAGGAATTAGCCTTGAGTCTTTACATAGTCACAAGAGACATAAGCCTGACCCCTCTTTCCCCTAGATACATGAAATATCATTGTTAGCCTATTCCCAGGAGAAGGCAAGCAGTCTGCAAAGTCTCTTATAAAATAAGTTGCTGACTCAGTTTGTTTACATGTGGCTCTGGTTGCTGGTCCATGACAGGAAGATAGAAAGACAGAAGTTCAAACTTTGGACTGTATTCTCCTGAGGTTTAGTAGAGCAGTTTCTATGCATATTCATATCAGCTTTTAATTCCATCTTGTTTTCACTTTTCCACTTCAGTATCTGACAAAGTGCCAGAAATATAGTGATAGTTGCTAATGCCATCCCCTAATACATTTTTTTTTAAAAATCTTGGAAATTAGACTCGTACTATTAACACATTTTTTTTAACTATCTAAGACCATTAAGGCTTTGGTACTATAAAACAAATCTACCGTAACTGAGCCAAGTATGTGACACGTAGCTTATGGAGAAACAGTTGCTGAATCTGGAAATGAAGGATTTGGAAGTTTATTTCAGATTCACTTTCTTCTCTTATAGATGAGTATGTTCAAGAGCTGGTATTCAGCAGGTTCTGACCACTTCTGGAGAACTGGTAGCAGAAATTTTGAGTAGTTCAAAGAACCAGTAAATACCACTTCTGGCTGGCCCCGCCCCCATCTATTCTCTGCCTCCGGAGTCCCAGTTGATCAGGAGGAAATGGGGATTTTGCAGTAACTTTCCCCTGGAGCGGGGAGGGAATTGAGATTTTACAGTATCCTTCCCCTGCTATGCCCACCAAGCCACACCCACCAAGCCATGCCCACAGAACTGGTAGTAAAAAAAAAAATTGAATCCCACCACAGGTATATTTCTTTGAAGAAAATTGGGGGGAAATTGGTAGCTGCTTCTTCGTTTAATTAATAACCATATAGTTTGTTCTTAGTCTGATCCAGTGGTGGGTTTCTGCAGGCTCGCACCTACTTGCGAGAGCCGGTTGGTGAAATTTAGAGAACCCGTGAGAGGGGGTTCTACCGGTGTACCTGGAAGTAAATCTGGCCCGCTGCTGCCAGTGACCCAACAGGAAGGAAAGGAAGGAAGGAAGGAAGGAAGGAAAGGAAGGAAGGAAAGAAAGAAAGAAAGAAAGAAAGAAAGAAAGAAAGAAAGAAAGAAAGAAAGAAAGAAAGAAAGAAAGAAAGAAAGAAAGAAAGAAAGAAAGAAAGAAAGAATTTATCATCACAATTGAGTCCAAAATTTTGGTTGCTAAGCAAGAGCGTTGTTAAATGAGTTTCACCACATTTTAAAAGGTGGCCACTCCCACCCTGTCACATGACTGCCAAGCCACGCCCACAAAATAGGCCACACCTACAGAGTAGGTTCTAAAAAATTTGAAACCCACCACTGGTCTGATCCCAAGTTGTTGTGCAGGTAACACAACATTTTTATTTAAAGATTTATACGACAGACCATCTAAAGCAACCCTGGGAGGCTCACAGCATGAAAACCGTTTTAAAAAAAAACATTTAATAAAAATAGCTGCCTTCCTACATCATTTTGAACTTGATATTAAATCATGAACTTGTCATTGATTATGGACTGGAAGCTTCTCTTTGTGAGCTTGTTCAAACAGGATCGAAAATGTATACATCACTCTAATCCAAAAAGGATCCTCAATGTTGCACTGGAGGGATAGCATTCAGACCACATAAGATAATGATACATCAATTAGCCTTATCAACAGCTGCAGCTATGCTTTTTTCTTTATAAAAACGTCATAATTGGCTTAATTTCTGGTAGCCTCCCAAAACAGCTAGATTTTAACTGCCTTTTCAAATGCCCTAAAAATGACAGCTACCCATGGCGTGGTACGAAATGTTTCAAAGGAGGCGTTGTGGCCTTCCAATGCCCAGTGGAACCGGCAGCAGAGTCAGGCAGTGAGGAGGTTGGGGAGGAACATGGGCTGTCCTGGAGGCTGGAGAAGGCTCGGATGAGGGCTCTGCGTCGGAGGCAGAGAGGGGGGTCAAGGCCATCTGGCAGTTCTCAGCTGCCTTCAGAGCTAGACAGCAGTGAGGCAGAGGAACATCTGGAGCCTGTTCCTAGTGTGTACATGTGCAGAGCTGCCAGAAGAAAAGGTCAGCCGCATGAAATAGATATGGTCAGCCGCATGAAATAGATATGTTTTTAAGGTCTGACGGAAGAGGAGTAGGTCCGTGATGGTACGAAGGTCGGGGGGGCAGGTCGTTCCAGAGGGCGGGGCCTGCCACAGAGAAGGCTCTCCCCCTGGGGGTCACCAGCCGGCATTGTCCAGCAGTCGGCACTCTGAGGAGCCGCTCTCTGTGGGAGCGAACAGGTCGGAGGGAGGTATGCGGTAGGAGGCGGTCCCGCTAATAGCCAGGTCCCAAGCCATGGAGCGCAAAAATGGTGTCTCCCGCCCTCCTGGAGGCCCTCCAGAGGCTAGACACAGCCCGTTTTCAAACTTCCGGTGGGCTTGATAGGTCTGTTTTTCACCCTCCCCAGGCTCCAGAGGCTTCCTAGAAGCCTGTGGAGGGTGAAAAATGGCCTAAAATGGAAACCAGAAGATTGGGAATGGATTTCCGGGTTCCCCGATGGGCCATTTTTATCCCTCTGGCGCAGGGGTGGGTTCCTGCCAGTTCTAAGCTCTTCTATAGAAGAGGTTCCACAAAACTACAGGGCCGTTTAGAACCGGTTCCAGCTCCCTCCCCCCGCCCGTCCGCCCATCATCAAGAGGAAGAGCGAGAGGAGGAATTCTGGAAATTGAAGTCCACCAGTCTTCAAGCTGTCAAGTTTGAACACCCCTGTTCTTGTTTTTTCTAAAGAGTCAGGGGTGCAAGGGTCTTGTACCCTGACAGCTTTAAGACCTGCGTGCCTCAAATGCCAGAGTTTCTGAGCCAACATTTTGGTTGCTAAGCAAGAGCGTTGTTAAGTGAGTTTCACCACATTTTACAAGTTGGCCATGCCCACCCAGTCACATAGCCAGCAAGCCACTCCCATCCTGTCACATGGCTGGCAAGCCACTCCCACAAAGCAGGCCACAGCTACAGAAGAAGTTCTAAAAGTTTTTGAAACCTGCCACTGTTCTGGAGGCCCAAGGGGCAATCCAGAAGTTCATTCCCAAACTTCTGGTTTGTGTTTCGAGCCATTTTTCTCCCTGCAGAGGCTTCAGGAGGCTTCCCTAAAGCCTCCGAAACGAGAAAAATGGCCGAAAAACCAGCTGGCCAGCACTGGAGCTGACAGGGCAATGTCTCATGTGCCCTAAGAAATGGTTCCTTGTGCCACCTATGGCATGCGTGCCATAGGTTCGCCATCATGGCTCTATAAGAATCAGCTCTGACTCTTCCCTACCATTTCCGTTCTGCATCTATGAATCAATACCACCTTGCAACGGTCATTAGGGCAACAAATAATCCAGACTTTTGCCTGCGATCTTCAACCAAGCATTAATGTCAAACCTGAATCGGATTTCTTTTTCTCCTGGGCCATTAAAACAAAACAAAGCAAACCCTTTAAAACCATTATAGCTACGGAAGCCATTACCTTCTACTCGCAAGGCCAAATATTTCTAGTGTAAATGTCACTCCGTTTGGAAATCCATAATTAAAATAAATACAATCCACAGCGTAATTGTTGCTGTTCAACCTTGGAAAGCCAATGAGATAGAACCCAATAATCAAGGCAAATCCATGACTATGTAGCAGCAGTGCACACAATAGTATATCCAGACTGCCTACTTCAAGGAATGGAATGGAATGGAATGGAATGGAATAGAATAGAATAGAATAGAATAGAATAGAATAGAATAGAATAGAATAGAATAGAATAGCAGAGTTGGAAGGGACTTTGGAGGTCTTCTAGTGAATTGTTCTAAATGTCATGGAAATTCCTCCTAAGTTTTAAGTTGCTTCTCTCTTTGATTAGTTTCCACCTATTGCTTTTTGTCCTGCCTTCAGGTGCTTTGGAGAATAGCTTGACTCCCTCTTCTTGTGGCAGCCCCTGAAATATTGGGACCCTTCTATCATGTCACCCCTAGTCCTCCTTTTCATTAAACCAGACATATCCAGTTCCTGCAAGTTCTAAGTTGCTTCTCTCCTTGATGAGTTTCCACCCATTGCTTCATGTCCTGCCCTCAGGTGCTTTGGAGAACAGCTTGATCCCCTCTTCTTGGTGGCAGCCCCTGAGATACTGGAACACTCACTGCTATCATATCACCCGTAGTTCTTCTTTTCATCAGACTAGACATAGGCAGGTTTTCAAGCCGTGTGCATGCGTGCAAGCCACGTGTGCAATCAAACCACGTGCGCAGATGGCTGAGCACATGCGTGGACGGGACACGTTCACCTTTGTGAACCAGTAGGGAAAGTAAGTGAATAAGTATAAGTATAATCTTTATTGTCATTGTACTTAAATACAACGAAACCCCTGATCAGGGGGTTTTCATGAGTTGAGGCAGTCATGAAAAAGAAGCATAGACGGGCTATATTTGTCTCCGTCTACATCTAGTTCCCGCATGGAAAGGAAGAGAGCAAATCTGAAAAGAATTATGAAAGACATAAAAGACACGGACTGTAAGTAGAGAACATTAGACGGGTTTAGGGATCTCCACGGAGCTGAAGAATACAATCTTTGTGCTGCCTACAGAATGGTGTTCGGCTTCCGAAGCGAAAGGATGCCATCAACAAAACGCTTGTGTTGTAAGCAAGCATCTGTTTTGCCCAGCGTTCATCTGGAGCCCAATTTCTTATCGGACTTCCGAAGCCATTTGGAGATTTATAGCTGTGGAGGACCATCGTAAGGAAGAATAAGCTGTCAGCGAACGTTTGAAGGGAGGCAGGGAGCAGAGAAGGGATTTTAAGCCCCCAAATGTCTTGCCAGGGCCCAATTAAAACAATCTGCCTTTTGTCCACCAGCTGCGCTGACCACCCGATGAGGTTCAGTACAAAGAGGGGCCTTGTTAAAAGAGCTACGCGTCTTTTAACCCCCGAAGAACTGGGGAGGGGAGGGGGAGATCTGTGCCGTCAATGGGCTGTTAGGGAAAAGTCGGGATCATTACTTGTCTCTGGGCCATCTGGCTTTGCGGAAAAGTTTCCCTGCGAAATGTACGGAGAAACCCGCGAGCAGAGCAGGGTTATTGGTTCAATTTGTGGCACGGTTATTTCAGCCAAAAAGAAAAAGAAAAAAAGAAGAGACACCCCCCCCCCCCCATTGAAATGTCAAGAAGGGATGACTTGGTCAAACATTTATGAAATTGACCCAGCAATCTAATGAGACAGGAAGTCCTGAAATAGCTCGAGTTCTGGTAACAAAAACGCTATGATCTGAAATCCCTGACACAGAAAGGATTAAATGGCATTTAATTTCATTGCTTAGGGGAGCCGACATGTACGCCTCATGTTCTCAAGAGGATTTCCCCCTCCTACACACAGACACACACACACACCCCAAATAACTTTCGCCATAAAAGCTTTGGATCTGGAACTGGATGCCAAAATTGAACATAGGTTTCAGTTACCAGGTATGGAGCCAAAACAAGGAAAAAGGAACAGCCAGGAAATTAGAGCATGTTTAATGAATCACAGCACATTTAACTGTCTAGAACAACCTAGTTAGCAATCTAGGACAAGTTTCTTTTTCTTTTTTCTTTTTTTTCTGACCGTACGTTGCTTTTCCTTCATTGGGTAGCTGGCATTGTGGCATCTTTCTTTATTCCCTGCGTTTCTTATTTCTAAAGACATGATGGGTTTTTTTTTTAACCTGTTAAGAATACTTAGAATAAATCCATATTTAACAAATGAAAGTCACCTCTCTCCCTCTCCCCCCTCTCGCTCTCCCCTTCTCACTTTCTCTCTCCCCCTCTCTTTCTCTTTCTTTCTCCCTCTTCCTCTTCCTCTCCCCCTCTTTCTGTCTGTCTCTCCCTCCCTCTCCCTTTCTATCTATCCTTCTCTCTCTTTCTCTCACTCCCTACCCCTCCCTCTCTCTTTCCCCCTCTTTCGCCCTCTCTCCCTCTCCGCTCCCTATCTCTTTCCCTCTTTCTCCCTCTTCCTCTTCCTCTTCCCTCTCTTTCTCTCTCTCTCTATCCATCTCTCTCCCTCCCTCTCTCCATCTCCCTCCTTCCCTCTCCCATCAGTCTCTCTCTGTCTCCTTCTCCTTCCCTCCCCCACTCTCTCTCCTTCTCCCCCTCCCTCTCCCCCTCTCTCTCTCTCCATCCCTCTCTCTATCTCTCTATCTCCCTCTTTCTCCCTCTCCCTATATGCACACACACACACACACACAAATTTGCTGTTAAAATCCTTCTTTCCACCCAGGTTCTTCCTTCCAGGAATTGTCACCATCTGCATCCACTGGCAATTTATTTTTGTTGCTGTTTTCACCATTCAGTCATGTCCGACTTTCGGCAACTCTTGTCCGATTCTTGGCAATGGCTCTCCATGCTACCCCGAAAGAAGCGCAGCTTCTTTCAGTTGTTAAATGCTCATCTTTGTATCGGATTTGATGTTATCAAGCCAGCCTGTCCTTCCCTTGCTCCTTCCTCTTGTTCCACTAACCATTCCGAGCATTGTTGCCTTCTCCAATGAATTTCCATGCGCGCCATGCCCAAAGTAAACCAAACATCGTCTTGTGATTTTAGCTTTTTAGTGTAATTTGTTTTTCTACTGTTCAATTGATAAGGCCCAGATTTCAGTCTAGTTTTGTTTATGTTGCATGGTTGGTTTGCTTGTTTTTAATTTGAGACATTTGGGGAAAGCTCTTTGAAAAGATCAGGGCGCATGGACCCATGGTTTAAAAGCTGTGTTGGTCAGAAGATGGCCATTTGGATGACATGCTAAATTGACATTTTCCTCCACTTCTTCAATCTTGGTTGGTGGTTTGTTGTTCCTTTCTCTCTTTTCCCCAGCCTGCTGTCAGATCACATTGCATGAAGCTAGCTACAAAGGTGATTAACATGTTAATTGCACTGTCACAAATTGCCCTACATCGGAATCTTGCAAGCCCACAAATATTAGACAAGCAGCACAGTTGGCTTTTGAAAAGGAGATTAAGAACGGGGGGGATTTTTAAAAAAAGAAAAAAACATTCTTGACTTTCTCCATCGGGTATCCATTTGTTCTGATAACCTTCCCTGACCCCAATTTAAATTGGAAAAAAAAAATGATTAAATCACGTTACTGCTGGGACACAAAAGGCCAAAGATGTATTTATACGGTACAAAGTGACATGTACAACTGAAAATTAATCTAAGCATTTAGCGCATACGAAACCTCCTTGCTCTTTAAGGAAATCTTTCCAAAACCTGGTCAGATCTAAGACACATTATTTAGCCTTATCCTATAATTAATAAAGCATTTAAGACAGGAGACCTTCTAGGCCAGGGGTAGTCAACCTTTTTATACCTACCACCCACTTTTGTATCTCTGTTAGTAGTAACATTTTCTAAGCGCCCACCGGTTCCACAGAAAGGGTGATTTATAAAATAGGGAAATCAATTACATTTAAAAAAGGGAAGTGCTTCAGTATCGGACAAAACCTCTACCGCCCACCATGAAAGCTGAAATGTCCACTAGTGGGCGGTAGAGACCAGGTTGACTACCACTGGTTTGCCCAAAATGTGACAACGTCAGTGGTGGGATTTAACCGGTTTGGACCAGTTCAGTCAAACCGGTAGTGGTTTGGTGGCCTGGGTCACTGGCAGACGAAGGTCTACCACGCCCCCTGAACAATTTTAATAGCACTGCGCATGCACACACAGCACACATCAAGCACATGCTGGAACCCACCTCTGGAGAGCGCATGCACGCAGGCTTCATGCATGTGCATTATGTGCATGCCAGAAGTGGGTTCCTACCAGTTTGGACCGGTTCGGCCAAACCGGTAGTGATTTGCCAGCCTGGGTCTCCAGAACCAGCAGCAACCCAGGGGTGCCATGCTCCTGAACTGGTTCCCCAGTCAGTGCGGCATGGTTCCCCCCCACACATTTTTTAATGTTCTACATGTGCGCAGACCTATTTATGTGCAACTGTGTACACCTGCAGAGCAGTGGTGGGTTTCTGCAGGCTCGCACCTACTCGTGAGAGCCGGTTGGTGAAATTTAGAGAACCGGTGAGAGGGGGTTCCACCGGTGTACCTGGAAGTAAATCTGGCCTGCCGCTGCCAGTGACCCAACGGGAAGGAAAGGAAAGGAAAGGGAGGAAGGAGGGAGGAAGGAAGGAAGAAAGAAAGAAAGAAAGAAAGAAAGAAAGAAAGAAAGAAAGAAAGAAAGAAAGAAAGAAAGAATTTATCATCACAATTGAGTCCAAAATTTTGGTTGCTAAGCAAGAGCGTTGTTAAATGAGTTTCACCACATTTTAAAAGGTGGCCACTCCCACCCTGTCACATGACTACCAAGCCACGCCCACAAAATAGGCCACACCTACAGAGTAGGTTCTAAAAAAATTTGAAACCCACCACTGCTGCAGAGTATGCATCAGGTGTATGTGTGAGTGAAGCAAGTGTGTGCGTGCAAAATCGTGCACACACCGAACCAGCAGTAATGCCAGCAGCAACCCACCCCTGGTGCGTGCACCTTCCGCACTTATGTGCAACACCTAAAGCAAGGCTTTTTTGATGGGGGGGTGGTGGCTTCCTGCACACCTGCCAGATCAGGCACCGTTAGTAGAATGAGAGACGCTGGGCTGCGGGCTGGGCCGAGCCTGTGCCTCTAGGCCAGAGAGCATGCTGGAATAGTGCAGCTATTAATAATTGTATTTGTTGTAGTGAACAGATTTATATAGTTCTAATAGTAACATGTCAATTGAGAAGAATTGAGGCCTTGAGAACTGCGGTGCTGGAGACATTCTATCAGGTTGAAGTGAGCATGTATAAAGGCGACTTGCAAACCTATCTGCCTTTCCAGGAACATGAACATGCAGGGCACCATCTCTTTAATCTACCCTATTTTTCAGAGTATAAGACGCACCTTTTCCACCCCAAAAAGAGGGTGAAAATCTGGGTGCGTCTTATATACAGAATTTTCGGCATCCTGAAACCCCACCCCCTTTGCAAAAATGGACGTGCAGAGGGTTTGCAAAGTGCTCCTGGGGGCTGGAGAGGGCAAAAAATGAGCAAAAAATGGGCTGTTTTTGCCCCTTTCCAGCCCCCCTCTCCAGCCCCCTCAACAAGTCTCCTAAAACTCTGCCTGCCCCCCCTTTTTTTGGCAAAAACAAGGCACGCGGAGGGTTTGGGAGGTCTGTGGAGTGCAAAAACCTTTTTTTTTAAATTACCTCTTCAAAATCATGGCGTGTCTTAGACTCCGATGCGTCTTATATTCCAAAATATACGGTATCCCCTCTTTGCCCTTCTTCGTCCTAGCACTTGAACAAGTCAAAAGATTTCAACATGCTTTCTGTATTATTGGGAGGAGGGTTGTTTGTTTTGGATAATTTATTTTGATTTGATGAGAGTAAGCAGTCCCAGGAATGAATTTGAGCTTGGGACAAGGAACTAGCTTTCAAGTTATTTATTTATTTATTTTTGAAAGGAAATGCTGAATCTGAGAACAAAACAAGCATAGTTTATTTTTGTTTTAAGGCAATATCAGATTATCCATGAAGAGACAACAGTAACTCGGATATACTGATAGTAAACAGATAAGTTGCAAGGTTGAGATGCAAATTGGAATGCATCAGCAATCCTGAGAATTAATTTTGCTTTATCTCTATTCCCTTTTGGCAGCCCTGTGAAGTTGACCAGATTAGGATACCAAGTCGCACAGGAACGTTGATAAAATAAACTAAAAAGATAATATTTCAAACCTGACTATGCTTTGGCCCCATCACTTTTTTTTTTTAATCCTAGTGAATTAGATAACAAAACCTAAGTCTGTTTATATTATTGTATTCTTTCCAGGAATTTTTTTTAAAAAGTGATATCCCTCTTGGGTTATAAAATAAGTTTTTGTCGGTTTGTCCGTCTGTCTGTCCATCCTATCTATCTATCTATCTATCTATCTATCTATCTATCATCTATCTATCTCAAGGTCATCTCCCCAACTACAGTCATCTATTCCTATATCTATAATCTATACTTCAATTTATTTGTACAATTATTTTCATATTTTTTGCATCCATTGGACATTATCAAGCATATTGTTTGAAGGTCAATATTAGATTCTGTTCTCCTTTATCCTTATCACTTCTGATATCTATCTATCTATCTATCTATCTATCTATCTATCTATCTATCTATCTATCTATCTATCTATCTATCTATCTATCTATCTATCTATCTATCTATCTATCTATCTATCTATCTATCTATCTATCTATCCATCTAGCCGGCCTAGCATAACCCCCATTACTGACTCTTAGATAGTTTTAAATTTGGGTTTTTTAAATTCGGTTTTTAGCGCAGGGTCTATTATAATAAGTTTTTTAAAATTTTATATGTTTTATATGTGTTTTAACATCCCTGTGCGCCGCCCTGGGTCCGTTTGGAGAAGGGCGGGGTATAAATTTAATAAAATAAATAAATAAATAAAAATATCCATCCATCCATCCATCCATCCATCCATCCATCCATCCATCCATCTATCATCTTTCATCTTTCACTTATCTATCATCTATCATCTATCATCTCATCCATCTATCCATCTATGCATGCATCCATCTATCATTTTTCTCTTTCATCTATCTATCTATCTATCTATCTATCTATCTATCTATCTATCTATCTATCTATCTATCTATCTATCCATCTATCATCTATCTATCTCAAGGTCATCTCCCCAGCTACAGTCATCTGTTCCTATATCTATAATCTATACTTCTACTTATTTGTACAATTAGTTTCATATTTTTTTGCATCCATTGGACATTATCAAGCATGTTGTTTGAAGGTCAATATTAGATTCTGTTCTCCTTTATCCTTATCACTTCTGACATGTCAAAGAAACATTGAACGATCGATGTGTAAATTAAAAAATAGGGTAATTGAACAGAAACCATAGATACAATTGACTAGGAATATGTCAATATAGTCACCTACTTAGATTTTTTCCAGATACGATATAGATTCTGGGCTGTTTTGTTATGTTTCACTTGAAAAAAAATGACTTTGTTCAAAATGGAATTGAATGGAATTTTGAATAGGTACGTGCAACAATGGTGTGAATATACCCTTTTTAAAAAAAAAAAATCTTACCCATGCTTACCACACACCTTAGAAGGTTTACGCTTGCAGCAAAAAAAGAGAATAAGAATACATTATACACTTGGAATATGCAAGCAATCCTTGTCTTTCTTTTCTGCCTGCAGGCTAGCCTAGTTTTGGTGAATGCTAGCGCTTTTATGAGTTTGTTACAGTACTTAAGAAACTTGCATGCTACTTGCAACAATTTCTTAACACCTCAAATAGCAGGGGTTTTTTCCCCTTCCGCTCATGTGTTCAGCTCTGGCCTCTGACTGTACTATAATTGGTAATAAAGAAATGAAATAGGCCAGATGCAAAAAGCAGGCATAGCCCCGGATTAATGATTGGGCTGATTGCTTAGATTTTGCTGTGTCACATTGTAGCCAAGACTTATTTTGTGTCATGACAAAATGGAGGAAGGGAAAGAGGGAAGAAGGAAGGAAGGAAGGAAGGAAGGAAGGAAGGAAGGAAGGAAGGAAGGAAGTTAAAAAGGAGGGAGGGAAGGAGGGAGGGAGGAAGTTAAAAAGGAGGGAGGAAAAAAGAAAGTTAAAAAGGAGGGAGGGAGGAAGTTAAAAAGGAAGGAGGAAAGAAGAAAGTTAAAAAGAAGGGAGGGTGAAAAGAAAGGAAAAGAGAAAGTTAAAAAGGAGGGAGGGAGGGAGGGAGGGAGGGAGGAAATTGTACATGTCTTTAAAAAAACCCTGTCTAACAGGAACATCACTTATGCAGTGGAAGCAATTAGTCCAAAAATAAATAAATAAATAGGGGACTCCTTTTTAATCTTTATCCATTCGATGAGTGGGTGGTATTGCTAGAATCTGGCATCTTTCTAACCTTGCCTGGAAATATTTGAATAGGACTCATCTACAGTATGACTTAGTGCAAATCAAGCTGTTCCTTGTCCCCAGTTTCACCTCAGTTTTATATTCCCGCCAGATACGATGAAATGAGTTTCTTGTTATCCTATCTATCTCATCAGTTAGACTAAAAGATTAATACAGCGCAACCCCAAGAGGAAGATAAGTGACTCTATTGCGCGTTTCATGTGAATTCAGCTAATGCAGATATTTTCTGATACAAAGAGAGAAAGAGAGACAGAGACAGAGAGACAGATAGATAGATAGATCTTATTGCTGGCCCTATTTTCATTTTTCCTTAGTAGTTGCAATCTACCCACATTGTTTAATTTGGATTTTAAACAGAAGTCTTGTCTCAATAAAGGTATCTCTGGAGGTATTTTTTCCCATGGTTGGTACACCAGAGAAGAGGCAAAAGCAGGGTAGGGTAGGGTAGGATAGGATAGAGCAGGGTAGGGTAGGGTAGAATGGGGTATGGTAGGGTAGGTAAGATAGGATAGGGTAGGATAGGATAATATAGGTAGGGTAGGGTAGGATAATGTAGGATAGGATAGTGTAGGATAGGATAGAGTAGGGTAGGGTAGGATAGGATAGGACAGGATAATATAGGTAGGGTAGGGTAGGATAATGTAGGATAGGATAGTGTAGGGTAGGATAGAGTAGGGTAGGATAGGATAGGATAGGACAGGATAATATAGGTAGGGTAGGGTAGGATAATGTAGGATAGGATAGTGTAGGGTAGGATAGAGTAGGGTAGGGTAGGATAGGATAGGACAGGATAATATAGGTAGGGTAGGGTAGGATAATGTAGGATAGGATAGTGTAGGATAGGATAGAGTAGGGTAGGGTAGGATAGGATAGGACAGGATAATATAGGTAGGGTAGGGTAGGATAATGTAGGATAGGATAGTGTAGGGTAGGATAGAGTAGGGTAGGATAGGATAGGATAATATAGGTAGGGTAGGGTAGGATAATGTAGGATAGGATAGTGTAGGATAGGATAGAGTAGGATAGGGTAGGATAGGATAGGATAGGATAGGATAGGACAGGATAATATAGGTAGGGTAGGGTAGGATAATGTAGGATAGGATAGTGTAGGATAGGATAGAGTAGGGTAGGATAGGATAGGATAATATAGGTAGGGTAGGGTAGGATAATGTAGGATAGGATAGTGTAGGATAGGATAGAGTAGGATAGGGTAGGATAGGATAGGATAGGATAGGATAATATAGGTAGGATAGGGTAGGATAATATAGGATAGGATAGTGTAGGATAGGATAGTGTAGGGTAGGGTAGGGTAGGATAGGATAGGATAAGATAGGATAGGATAGGATAGTGTAGTATAGGGTAGGGTAGGATAAGATAGGGTATGGTACGATAGGACAGGGCAGGGCAGGGCAGGACAGATAAAGGAGACTATTTGTAACTCTGGGTTGAAATGATGGTTCTTTGGTGCTCTCTAAGGTCCCTTCCAATGACATGATGGAATAACAGAATAACAGAGTTGGAAGAGACTTTGGAGTTTTTTCTACTCCAACCATCTGCATAAGCACACAAACAGGAGACTCTATGCCATTTTGGACAAATGGCTATCCAATCTCCTCTTAAAACTCTCCAGTGATGGATCACCCATAACTTCTGAAGGCAACTTCTGTTTCACTGGTTGATTGTTCTCAGTGTCAGGAAACTTCCCTTTAGTTCTAGGTTGCTTTTGTCCCTGATCAGTTTCCATCCATGGCTTCTTATCCTGCCTTCTGGTGCTTTGGAAAAATAGGTTGACCTCCCCGCAACCTATGCCAATTAAGCTATTGATGATGACCCTTGTTTCTTCGATGCCCAGGCACTAGAGAGCGATTCGTCAATTTTGCACAAGAATAAACTGATCCACCTTTGCTGTTCTTCATTTTCTAAGAATATAATCTTCACGACTGACTATGTGCTTAGTTTTTACAATGGAAGAGCTTTGCACTGTGAAACCAGAATTAATTGCACTATTTAGAGATAAGTAAGTTGAATATTCCCAAATCATGCAAACAAATGGCTGAGAAAGAGATTCCCATCTGCATTTTCCCCAGGTGAGGAAGCATTATTGAGAGAAAGGAACTGATAAATGTGGTGTGTAACGGTCCTTCTTGAAGCACTTCTACGGGGCCTCATTAAGAGACCTTTTAGCACAATAATTTTCACCTCTGTGGCCATCTCTCTAGCCCACATGGAAAATGTGCCTCTAGGAACTGATCAAAGGTTGTCTTTCTTGATTTCTTTCCTTTTCCGAAACAACGAGACACGAGGGAACTAGTAGGATCTAATTGAAATCAGAATTATTGCTACCATAAATTCAACCAGCATCACTAAGCTACATGAGTAATGAAGAAAGTTGCAGAAAAATAAGGTAAAGGTAAATGTTCCCCTCGCACATATGTGCTAGTTATTCCCTACTTTAGGGGGTGGTGCTCATCTTCATTTCAGAGCTGAAGAGCCAGCTCTGTCCGAAGATGTCTCCCTGGTCATGTGGCCGGCATGACTAAACGCCAAAGGTGCACGGAAGACCTTCCCACCAAAGGTGGTTCCTATTTTTCTACTTGCATTTTTTACATGCTTTCAAACCGCTAGGTTGGCAGAAGCTGGGACAAGTAACGGGAACACACTCCATTGTGTTCCAAGAGAAATACAGTAGGTAGGTAGGGAGAGAGAGAGTGTTTGATAGGTAGGTAGGTAGAGGGATAGAGAGAGAAAAATAGAGAAATAGAGAGAGAGAGAGAAATACAGTAGATAGGTAAGGAGAGAGAGAGAGTAGGTAGGTAGGTAGGTTGGTAGATGTTTTCAGGTGTATTTACCCATGTGCTGGAGAAGGAAATCACTGACCACCTTTGGAACAAATCTTCGTTTCTGTCACAGTACTTGACGAACGTAATTCTCATCAATCACTCTAAGTAAGCAGCTTTCCAAAAGGGAAAAACACTTTTTGCACTGTTCAAACCTTCCCCAAAGGGCCTGTTTTTCACGAAAATGGCCCCTTTTTTTTCAAATAAAAGGCATGAAGAGCCTTGGGGGGGGGGCTTGCAGAGTGCTCCTGGGTGGGTAGGGAGGCCCAAAACGAGGAAAAACAGCCCATTTTTTCGTGAAAACGGGTTATTTTTTGGTCAACAAATAACATGCATAGCCTTATGGAGGCTTATAGAGTGCTGCTGGGGGCTTGGAGGCAAAAGCGCCCTGTTTTTTTGCTCATTTGTGCCTTCCCCAGCCCCCAGGAGGTCTCTGGAAGCCTCCATAAGGGTATGTGCATGGCCATTTTGGTGAAGGGGCGTGGTTTCAGGAGGCAAAAAATGCTGTATTCGATGTATAAGACACACCCAGATTTTCAGCCTCTTTTTAGAGGAAAAAAGGTGCGTCTTATACTCCGAAAAATACGGTAAATCTTAGTGCTTGTTTGTTTGAATTCTAAAGCAATTCAGCTTCATTTTCCTATAGTTTGTGGTCTCACCATTCTTTTGTGCAGGCAATCTAAGATATTTCAGGAACTTGTTGGTTGACTGTTCAGGAGTCTGATAGGACCATATAAAAAGAGACATGTTGCTTTATGCTTGAGAGGGAAATATGTAGATACAGTCCAGGTTCAGCCAAACTGGTCAATGGTAAGATTTTGTGATAACTTCAGATGGCTAGATAGTTTATTTATTTTCATTATTTTAGTAAGCCTTTGAAGAGGCTTTTTTTTTTTGATTTAGTATCAAGAGTATACAAATAGCCTTTCAGGGTCCCCACAATGCCCTAATTAAATCATGAGCCTCAAGCCAAGCTTCAAAAGAAATCCAGTTATTTATTGGGAGCTTCATGTCAGCACGTTCCAAATGAAGCCAGCTCTGACCCCACATAATTTACGTCCCATCTTTGACACTGTTTCCCCCCTCTCCCCCAAGGTGTGTCATCAGCCACATTCTCCAATGAAGCAATTTTGTGGGCTGTAGAGATTACTCCCCTTTGGTCACTGTGGGTAACTGCAGAGATGGCCTTGAGAGAGAGATGGCTGGAATGTGGCTTTGTTTTGACTGCTGTGCTGACCTGCCACAGCTACAGAGTTCATTTTTGAGTTTGAGTTTGAGTTTTATTGGTTTTTTATACCGCCCTACTCCCGAAGGACTCAGGGCGGTGTACAGCCAGAATAAAAACAAATGTACAAAAGTTTAAATAAGCTTTTAAAAAACATATAAAACCTTGGCCGAAACATGGAAAAAAAAACCAAACTAACCCTGATTAAAATTAATAAAAAATTAAATTTAAAAACCATGTTTTCCCATCCCCCTTGTCTATGGCAACTAGAGAGCAGGTCAGGGATTTTTTGCGAGTTGTCAAACCCTTTGTCATACTTCATACACAGTTTTAGGTAAGTGACTTTTTCTGAAAGCTAATATAATAATGAGAAAGCTTGCAGACCTGATGGTTGTTGGGGTTACTGGTTACCATTAAAAAATGAAACACACGATTCAAACCACTTCTTTTCAGTTAGGAATTATGTGTGATTGTCATTCAGAATATTAAGGTGTGTAGGATCTACCCTCCATCTACTTCTTTTTATAGAGCACAGAGGGATTCGTTCTGAATAAAGATTCATAAGATTAGACTGACTTTTTCTTAACGGGATTTCAACTTTCATCTTCAAAGGTTGCCTCAAACAAAAATGGGTATCTTGATTCTTGACAATGCACCAAGATCAATAAGAGAGAGAGAGAGAGAGAGAGGGAAAGAGGGAGAGAGAGAGGGAGGGAAAGAGGGAGAGAGAGAGAGAGGGGGAGAGAGAGAGAGAGAGAGAGAGAGAGTGAGAGAGGGAAAGAGGGAAAGAGGGAGAGAGAGAGAGGGAAAGAGGGAGAGAGAGAGGGGGGAGAGAGAGAGAGAGAGGGGGGGGAAAGAGGGAAAGAGGGAGAGAGAGAGGGGGGGGAGAGAGAGAGAGAGAGAGGGAAAGAGGGAAAGAGGGAGAGAGAGAGAGGGAGGGAGGGAGGGAGGGAGAGAGAGAGAGATATATTTTCTTCTATTGACTTTGATAAAAAAAACATAAACCCACGTAGAGTTAAGCTGGACACAATTTAAGTACTGTAAAAAAAATCACAGACAATATTATACATTCATCTCTGAATGGCAAAATGAAAATGTTTCAAGCCAACTCTTGCAAAGAGAAGGAGGTATTTTCATGCAAATAAAGACACAAACACATCTCTTATATTAAAACTTACATTCCATCCACCACCAGGATAAGCACACCACGAGGGTTGTGATTTCCGTTAATAAATGCAAGGAAGTATTGACCCAAAGGAGAACTTTAGTGGTACAATGTTAAGGAAAGGTGTTTTTTTTAAAGAATTAAATAAAAAGCCACATTTGTTTTATCAAACTTCAAATTCGTGCCAAGTTTCATAGGTTTCAATGGTTTTATTTTGATGCCTGTTTTGTAGGCTTGTTCATTGTGGGCAAACATATATGCTTCTGTATTGTGCTGTTTAAGAGAGCCTCTTGAAGTGTTATTTGTTCACACATAATGGCACAAAAGTCAGTGCTGATTTTTTGTTCCGATTCAGATTAAGAAAATTCTTTTTATCATCTATTGTAGTAGGAAATATTAAGGCTTCCGTATTTAATAATAGAAGATGTCCTTGGAAAAAGAAAAGAAAAGAAAGTTTAAGGGGTTTTTTTCTACTGATTTGGGAAACAAGTACTATATTTGAAATTTCAGAAGCGGGAGAACTTTGAATAACTTGTGAACTGCACATTTGTTCAGGAAAAGATCAGATTAAAAGCTGGCCCAGTCCTCGTGATTTTCTTATCAAAGATCCTTGCTTCTCCAGGATTAAATCATAACAAAAGTGAAAAGAGGCGAAGCAGGGAGATTTCATGGGGGGCCAAAATACATAGCTGAAAAGACCCTTGGGAGAAAAAAAATACGCTCCTCTCTTCCTGACACCCAACTTGGCTATTTTTATGCATGGAAGTAGACGACAATCTGCTTCTACTAAGTCAAGGGGAAAGGAGGCATTGTTACAGATCAACAGAGTTGGAGGGGACCTTGTAGGTCATCTAGTCCAACCCCCCACCCAAGCTGGAGACCCTACACCATTTCTGATAAATGACAGTCCAATCTCTTCTTAAAAGCCTCTACTGATGAAGCTCCCACAACTTCCGAAGGCAACTTCTATTCCATGGGTTGATTGTTCTCACCATCAGAAAATCTCTCCTTATTTCTAGGTTGAATCTCTCCTTGATCAATAATACAATAGCAGAGTTGGAAGGGACCTTGGAGGTCTTCTAGTCCAAACCCCCTGCCTATGGCCCAACTGAGTTTGCAATCTACAATATTCAGACATTGGAAATTTGATCTCATAGTTTCATCTCTTGAGGCTCCATCTTCAAATTGTAAACTGATCTATATTTTGGAAAAAACGTCACCAATAAACTTCATATCATGATCTGTAAATCCTTCAGAAAAACTAGCTAGTTGTCTCTTCTGTCCTTCCCTCCTCTCTCCCCTTCTCTCCTCTCCCCTCCCCTCTCTATTCTCCCATCTCTCCTCTCTCCTCTCCCCCTCTCTCTCCTATGCTGTCCCCTCCCCTTCTCACTCTCTCCTCTCCCTCTCTCTCCTCTCCTCCCCCACCTCTCTCTCTCCTCTCTCTCTCCTCTCACTCTCTCTCCACTCTTCTCCTCTCTCTCCCCTCTCTCCCCAGTCTTCTCCTCTCAACTTTCAGAAAATCAAGTGAACTTTTATGGAAACAAAAATTCAAAGATCTGACGTCTAACAAAACCATCATATACCACACATTTTGAGTTATATTAGTAGGACAAATTGACCAGGAGAAATAGCTGCTATCAGTCAATGTGTTTATTGATTATCTTTGCTTTATATAGCAAGAACTTTCATCTTCCAGATTTTTAAAAGCTTTAAACAATGCAAAATTTTCTAATAGCTATGGTGTTTTACTGTGTATAATTGACCACTTCTATGCTTTGATTGACAATTTGCATCTCCTACTCCTCCACCTCCCTCCTACTTCTCCCTTATAAGCTAGACTTTTGCTCCTTCTGGCTTATAATATCCCTTTGACCTTTTTTGGTGTGTGGGGGAGACCAAAAAGAGCAAAGCTACAAAGAGATAAGAAAGGACATTTTTAATTGTAGGTTTTAAACCATAAACCAGACACAAGTTCTGAAATCACTCTCCGATTTCAATTTAATTCCAACATTATTATTATTATTTTTTACAAACTGAAAAATCCTGCAGTGGTTATCTCTCCAAAACTCAGACTTGACATTAAAACCTCAAAAGAAGTCTAGCTGATAATGGCACGGTATGATTGTCACATCGCCATCAATCCTTAGTCTCTCTTCAATTGGGGGTGACATTTCAGAGAAACCCAGAAGCTCTTTCATTTGAGAAGGATAGCAATGGTCTTCTTTCTCCCTTGGTTGGAACACAGCACTCTTGTTGGTGCATCTCATGTCTGTTTTCTCACATCCAAAGAAAACAACGAAATGTGCTCATGCAGTTTGTTTGTATTGAGGCTAAGATCTAAAACTATTTAAAAGTAGGTACTTTGTGAGGTTGGTTGAAGACGTAGTAGTAATGAATTGTGTGTTCTTACTCAACTTTGGGAAAGTTCTAAAGGTGTTACAAAGGAAGTTCCAGGTTTAAGAAGGAATTGTAAATAGAGCTATAGAAGTGAGTAAGCCTTTATAGCAGGGATCCCCAAACATGACAACTTTAAGACTTGTGGACTTCAACTCCAATTCTGGGAGTTGAAGTCCACGTGTCTTAAAAGTTGCCAAGTTTAAAGACCTCTCCTTTATAGATTAAGGGCGTGGTGGCTCAGTGACTAAGACACTGAGCTTGTTGATCAGAAAGGTCGGCAGCTCAGCTGTTCGAATCCCTAGCATTGCGTAACGGAGTGAGCTCCCATTACTTGTCCCAGCTTCTGCCAGCCTAGCAGTTCGAAAGCATGTAAAAAATGCAAGTAGAAAAATAGGAACCACCTTTGGTGGGAAGGTAGCAGCGTTCCATGCGCCTTCGGCGTTTAGTCATACTGGCCACATGACCATGGAGAGCGCTGGTTCTTTGGCTTTGAAATGGAGATGAGCCCCGCCCCCTAGAGTCAGGAACAACTAGCACATATGTGTGAAGGGAACCTTTACCTTTAAGCCTTTTATAGAAAATCTACTGCCTCCAATTCAAGGTATACTACCCAAGAAGCAATTTTATGAGCCTTTTTCTTAGGAAGCAGCAGGGACAGCTTCTGGAACAAGCTATCCTAAATGTCCTGCCATTTATAAAGTCTTAATGCCTTCTTTGCTAAATATCTTCAGGCAGGAACTTATAGAAACAAGGACAACAGGTATTCAAGTGACCTAAAAGGAGACAGAACCATTAGCGCCAGCATAGCTTATCTGTCCCCTGAATGACTCAGTGGCATTTATCTCCATTTAGTGAAGATTGATTAAAGTTCTTACTCGTAGCTAGGTGACATGAGACAAATTTAAAGACAAAGGGTGACAAGCGAGAGAAGGAATGGGATTTGCCATGCTTATTTTTCTCCCTTATGATTATAGTCATCAAACCGATGTAGGTCATCCTTACAGGCTTAAATAAAAATGGAGAATCCTTTCATACCTTCGTGTTTCCGTTCCTTGATCCTTCTCAAGGGTTTGGGTGTTTGCTGCAGGATAAAGTTTTCTCCTGTGGACCTCCCAGCATTCAGAGATGTGGGAACCACTTAGTTTTCCCAACTTACCAAGCTACCATGCAGTCCATTCTCCATCCTTTAATCTACTAGGAGCCATTTGGCAACATCTCCTATTACCACTCTAAGGGAAAATTGAATCTATTCCAAGAGATTTGCATATCAGCTAATTTGGTCATCCAAACAATGGATTCAAAAATTATTTTGTTTTCAGTAGGTGATGCTAATGTTTTAATCAATCCACTATGTGTCCTAGTGCTGATGAACTTGAGTAGGGGACTGGACTAGAAGGCCTTCAAGGTCCCTTCCATCTCTGTTATTTTGTTAATTTTTGTGATATTAACAGAAAGCCATGAAAACTGTAGGCACTGGAAGTTCACAGATACATCCAGGCAAATTTGTATCAGCAAATAAGGGTGAGAAAAACGAAAGCAAGTTACTTTAATTTTGTAAAGCTGCTGCACAAATCTTTTGAAAGACACGCTTTGCTGCAAGTAGAAGGTGGTTATTTTGGTATTTCTCAAGCTCCTTTTGTTGCTTTGAGAGCTGCTCCAAGCTGCCAGCATGGGTATAGGTATTCACATCTCTTTGCTTTGCCCTTGTGTGTTGCAAAGCCAAAATGTACCTCTTTGAAAAGATTTCCACAGCCCTGGTGGGAACCAAAGAAACAATATAGCGCCAACCAGCAGCGGCTGAAGAAATGCGGAAATGACACAATTTCTCAGTGCCACTTCTTTGGAGAAGAAAGGCAGTCACGTGTCCATATACAACATGTTCTGATTGATCATTGTTGGTCAAAAGTAAAGGATTTCTGAGAAGTTCCTGTGATCCCGTAACTATCACATGTGGACAAATGAGGGGCATATTTCTTCTTCTTCTTCTTCTTCTTCTTCTTCTTCTTCTTCTTCTTCTTCTTCTTCTTCTTCTTCTTCTTCTTCTTCTTCTTCTTCTTCTTCTTCTCTTTCTTTTGAAGATGTTCTTGGCATCCAGAAAGTGAGAGACAACTGAGCATTGTTCCGGGGGAAATTGCTGAATTCCCTACACAGCAGGCCAACTCCAGTTGCTTGGAAAACGTGTCCATATTTTGTGTAGAATTATCTTTCAAGATAGCGTCAGAAAAATAGATCAGATACCACCATTTCCATGGAGTGCTTAGAAAATCTCTCTAGCCTAACCTAATTTAGCTGGGGCAAGGGAATATTCCCCATGCTCACATGCGTGGGAGGGCAGGGGCATGTCACACACACATTGCCATATGGGTGCATTTCAGCACGTGACGACAAAAAGCCATCACTGCTCTAGATGTTAGAAGCTAAATCCTGCTGGTGCTTCAACACACAGCCAGTCCTCCTAAGGAAATGGGTTAGATATAATATGTGGTAAGGATTGCCCTCTGCAATCAGTTCCATATTCAATATTTAACTCCATATTTGTGGAAACCGAGGTGCCCACCTGATATCGATTGTCATATTTTTAGGAGAACTTACTTTGATAGCAGGTCAGATTTGATTTTTTTTTAAATTAGAAAGTTCTAAATTCATTGGAAGGACATAGGTCGGTCTCTCGTTAACCAGGGTCCCATCATGCTTTTATTTCTCTTATGCTGGTTTAAAAAAATGCCTTTTATTGCACAGTATATGTCATTCCACCCTCACTTTAATGTTAAGAAAGTTAAAAAAAAACCACTTCAGTTCTCTAAGAAAATCATCTATTTTGAGCCTTTACCTTGGCTGGCATCTCACATTGCTCTTGAGGAGTTGACACTATAATTACTTAATTAAATATGTGTGTGTATGTTTGTGTGTGTATATATATAGGGAAGTATGGCCAGCTGACGAGGGCTAAGGAGCCCGAAATGGATCCATCCTGGTCTCTTAATTAATTATTATTAATCATCCCTTAAAGAAATTTAACATATATATATATATATATATATATATAGGTAATTGTTTCACAACAACCTGTTATTATTAGGCCCCAATTAAAGGGAGGAGACATACTGTTTCCCTTACTGCCCATCGGCTCATCGCTAGAGACCATCCAAACAGCAAGCCAAGAATTACGTTGTATAATATTCTAACACACACACACACACACACACACACACACACATATATATGTATGTATGTATGTATGTATGTATGTATGTATGTATGTATGTATGCATGCATGCATGCATATATGTATATATGTATATATGTATATATGTGTGTGTAATTTTTTTCACAACATCCTGTTAGGGCCCATTAAGGGAGGAGACATACTGTTTCCTTTTCTGCCTTTCGGCTCATCACCAGAGACCATCTAGACAGAAAGCCAAGAGTTCTGTTGAGTTCTGTTGCCTTATTTTCAATGAGGTCTTATTATTTTTGAGATGCAGGAGGTGGCGAGCGTGGTCACTTCATGGCTGTGTTGCAATATTTTCAGAGAGGACTTATTTTCAGGTGCTTATTTTAGTGTATGTGATCAAAAGCCCGATTGGGGAGGTCTTATTTTTGGGAAAACATCATATATATTTCGTAGATTTTCACGGGTACAGGTACGCAGGTCTTGGCATATTTGGGTCTTTCCCCATGTAAGATTGAGAGCATCTTGGTGATGTTTCGATGAGGTCCCACTCTCCATTCTCAGCCTAGTGCCTTCGGCTTTGTGCTTGGGCGAGCAAAGTGTGATCGGAGCTGCCATGTCTCTATAAATATTGATGAGGAAGGGTGGAGTGCTGGCTTTGTTACTGTAAGTGGTTGGCTGGCTGTGTTGTTACATCTTGATTGGTTGATGGAGTTGATGTTTGTAGATTAGTTGGCTGTTTTGTAACATCCTGCGTGGCTGAGGTACTGGCTGTGTGCTTGGCATCAAAACGTCGCCAAAATACTCTCAATCTTATACGGGAAAAGACCCGAATATGCCAAGACCTGCATATATATATATATATTGTTTAGCAGAAGTGAGATTTAGTCTTAGCTTTACTGTTTCTCAGGGTTGATCCCATTTGAAAAATACATACCTCACGTTGATAATATCTAAACAAAAGAAACGTCCAGTGAGATTAAGAGCTAAGCCTGCACTTCACAACGGTCTTGTTATTAGTTAATTCTTTGAATTCCTTAGCATAAAAGTGATTTTGAAAAGATGAAGTTCTTATCTCCATGTGATCCTCTCTGAGTCCCACAGAAAGGTTATACAGAAGAAGAAGAAAAACATCATCGGGAAATCTAATTTATGGCAGTTAAAGTATTTTCACTCAAACCAGCAACTTAATTATCACTTTCAGCCTATTGTAGGGAAAGTTGATTCCCCCACCCCCATCACCCTCAAATCTTAGCCTGGCCTTATTTAAATGGCCTAGCATATGTGTGCTTCACCAAAGGGGCATAATTAAAGTGCTTTTTTGCTTTCCAGGCAAGAAAATTGAGGGCTTCATTTACATCCTGAGACGTTAGTATGTTGTTTCTAATTTACTGGTGATTACAACTTGAGCATGGTTGGCATCGTATCATCTTTAGTCTAAACAATTCTAATGGATTCCTTCTGTCTTCTGGAAATTTTCCCAGTTTTTACTTTTCCTTCATTGAAGGTCCTCATTCAGCATCAAGACAATCCCATTGTTCATCAATGCCCTTCTCTTTAACCTTTAACAGATTAACAGAGTTGGAAGGAACATTGCAGGTCATGTAGTCCAACCCCCTGCCCAAGCAGGGGACACACACACACACACACACACACACACACACACACACACACATATAAGTTTTAGATTTTTAAGGGCTGAAAATAAAGAGACCAGATGTGGTCTCTTTATTTTCATCCCTTAAAAATCTAACACATATCTAAAAAATGTCACACAGCAGTAATCTAATTGGTTCTCTGTCTGGATGATCTCTAGGTTGAGTCGAAGGGCAGAGAGGGATGACGTTAAGTCTCCTCCCCTTAAAGGGACCCTGAACAGGAGCTGTGATAATATTCTCTCATTTAAGAGTCCTGTAAATTGGCTGATGTATCAGGGATACCGGATAGCTCAAGGCATAAAGAAGCCTGCCTCATATGCTGGAAAGCACCGGTTCAAATCCCAGTAGAAGGAGTATGGCCAGCTGAAGAAGGCTAATAAGCCTGAAATGGAACTGGTCTCTTTATTTTCATCCCTTAAAAATCTAACACATATCTAAAAAATGTCACACAGCAGTAATCTAATTGGTTCTCTGTCTGGATGATCTCTAGGTTGAGTCGAAGGGCAGAGAGGGATGACGTTAAGTCTCCTCCCCTTAAGGGGACCCTGAACAGGAGCTGTGATAATATTCTCTCATATATATATATATCAGAGGTTTAGAGTGATTATATATATATATATATATATATATATATATATATATATATATATATATATATATATATATATATATATATATATATATATATATATATATATATATATATATATATATATATAACTATATAATCACTCTAAACCTCTGATCAAGAAGTGCAAGCAAGGGAAAATATAGAAAAGGGAGGGGGGGGGAGAAATGAAGTATCTTCCAATCTTCTTTACAACAGTTGAAAATACCCCTGAGAAAAAGAACTTAGTGTTCCTTGCCAGTAACAGGATAACAGAATACAGAGTTGGAAGAGACATCTTCTACTCCAACCTTCTGTTCAAGCAGGAAATCCTTATACCAATTACAGACAAATGGTTGTCCAACCTCTTCTTACAAATGCCCAGTGATGGAGCACCCCTAACGTCTAGAGGCAAGTCATTCCACTGGTTAATTGTTCTCACTGTCAGGAAATTTCTCCTTAGTTCTAGTTTGCTTTTTTCTCCTTGATTAATCTCCATCCATTGCTTCTTGTCCTGCCTTCAGGTGCTTTGGAGAATAGATTGACCTCCCTGTACTTTGTGGCAGCTCCTTCAATAGTAGAACACTTCACCCCTTGTCCTTCTTTTCATTAAACTGTAAAGGTAGCATGAACATGAAGAGCAGGGGTCTCCAACCTTTGCAACTTTAAGTCTGAAGGACTTCTGCTCCCAGAATTCAGTCTGGGAGCTGAAGTCCTTCAGACTTAAAGTTGCAAAGGTTGGAGACCCCTGATGAAGAGGACACATAGTATGTAGCTCTGCAGAGTAATATATCAGGATAGAGGAAGTGAAGATTGTAGTGGAAACCACAGGTTAGTTTAAACTGATCTTCGACTTTGCACCCAGGCTATCACAAGTTGGTGCTCTAAATATGAGTCTAAGACATTTATATGCTGCCCAGTGTCCTATTAGTTACTTCTATTATTATATGGGATGCGGTGGCTAAGATGCTGAGCTTGTCAGTCAGAAAGGTCGGCAGTCCGGCGGTTCGAATCCTTAGTGCTGCATAACGGAGTTAGATCCCATTACTTGTCCCAGCTTCTGCCAACCTAGCAGTTCAAAAACACATAAAAATGCAAGTAGAAAAATAGGAACCACCTTTAGTGGGAAGGTAACAGCGTTCATGTGTCTTCAGCATTTAGTCATGCCAGCCACATGACCACAGAGACGTCTTCAGACAGTGCTGGCTCTTTGGCTTAGAAATGGAGATAAGCACCGCCCCCTAGAGCAGGAAACAACTAGCACACATTTGCGGGGTAACCTTTACCTTTATCTATTCCTGATGTATTTTATATTTGACTTTAAACATAAATTGATTTACTCCTATATCCTTTTCTTTAAAATTTAAAGAGGTAAGTGAGATATATTACAGTGAGATCAGGTAGGTAGGTAGGTAGGTAGGTAGGTAGGTAGGTAGGTAGAGATAGATAGATAGATAGATAGATAGATAGATAGATAGATAGATAGATAGATAGATAGATAGATAGATAGATAGACAGACAGACAGACAGACAGACAGACAAACACACACACACACACTTTGAATTGTTATTAAGACTATAAATACCAGAGTCTCACTGTGCAAAATCAGAATGGAAAACACTAATTTAATAATTGTAAACTGTGTGCTCAACATAGTTGATTAATTTGCTCTGTTGTGGCAGCCTTATTTTGTTTTTAATTTTAGATGTTCATGTATTTTATCTTCAGCTAAATATTATTATAAATTCTGACACAGGAGCAATTTGCATAACAATTGGCCACAAGGAGTAATTCATTAATATGCAACAAAGTACTCATCTACCAAGTGCCTGGAGCTATTGTAAACTTCATTTTACTTTTAGATGGAAATTTGTTAGAGTGAGAATATAACTATGTATAATGTTACTAATCAGTCCCAGGGAATACTTGAACTGAAACATCTATTTAAAAAAAGTCCTTCCTGACCTATAGCCTCACTTTGATTTGCCCCATATAGAAAAAAAATGCTACTTTTAACCACTTCCTTTTTGAAGCATTTGAAAAAAAAAATCTGAATAATTCAACATTAGATTAGCAGCAGAAATCCTGGGCTCATTCATGGTCAAAAACTGCCTGTATAGCAATAGCAATAACACTTAGACATACATACTGCTTCATAGTGCTTTTACAAAGTCAACATATTGCCTCCAACAATCTGAGTTCTCACTTTACCCACCTCGGAAGGATGGAAGGCTGAGTTAATCTTGAGCCTGGTGAGACTTGAACTGCCAAACTGCAGGCAGCCAGCAGAAGTAGCCTGCATTATTGCACTCTAACCAATGCACCAAAATGGCTCAAGCAATAGCTATCTATCCCTCCCATCTCAAAGTGTCCATTTGAATAGAATAGAATAACAGAGTTGGGAGGGACGTTGAAGGTTTTCCAGTCCAACCCTCTGCTTAGGGATTTGAACCACTGAACTTCCAACCTTTTGATTGACAAGCTCAGTGTCTTAGCCATTGAGCCACCACATCCCACCTTGATCTATCTATCTATCTATCTATCTATCTATCTATCTATCTATCTATCTATCTATCTATCTATCTATCTATCTATCATCTATCTATCTATCTATCTATCTATCTATCTATCTATCTATCTATCTATCTATCTATCTATCTATCTATCTCAAGGACATCTCCCCAACTACAGTCATCTATCCCTATATCTATAATCTATACTTATACTTATTTGTATAATTAGTTTCATGTTTTCCCTCGGGGTGTGTATAGATGTGCACAGATGTTCACATATAGTGGAGAAGGTTCTAGATGTGCCTCTTGAACCAGCAATGCAACTATTTAGTAGCAGATATGCAACGTCTACTAATCTCCCCCCATTATTTGACCGGTGTTGGGAATGTACAGGTGTGACTTGTTCATTTGAATGTTGCACAAGATCATGCATTCTTTTAAAGCATATCAATCAGCAGGAGAAGATTTTTCTTGCCCTTGCCGTCCTCTGGCCAGCTGGGGAATCTTACTCCATGAGAGCAAACCAGATCTAGCTCTGCGGGATGTGAGAAATAGCTCTCTTGGTCTGTAGGGAGCTTGGGATGGCTGTATAGGAAAACAGAACTAATTAGCCAGCAACAAGCAAATCCCATTAGGAGGGTAGGTAAAACAGGCAGAAGGAAACAGGAAATGTTAAATGGTTGTTCATTCAAAGCAGGCATGAGCGTGACAAGGAAGGGATGGCGTGTTACAAATTTTCTTTTTTCTTTCCTTTGGTGGAAAGAATGGCTGATGGTACGAACGAAAACAACCCAGGAGAGAAATCTGCTTATCATTTTAAACACTTTTATTTATTTTTTAAAAATCAGGTCATCTTTTATTGAAAGTACAGTTTGAAAGTCCAGTGCTAGCACCTTTTTTTGTTGTTTTCCTCTTCTAAATTTAGGTGCATCTTATAGTCAGGTGAGTTTTATACTCCCCAAAATACGGTAATTCTTGAAATAAGGAAATAATTATAATGAATGGATCAGACCTAAACACCCTAATTCCTCTCCCCCACCCAAAAAAAGTTTCCCTTCCTATTCAAACTGGGGATGAATTGGGCCAAGAGAGAAATTATTAGCTAGGCCTAATTGGGAACAAATGTGACTCGTTTTTATAACCTTAAGCGATTAATTGCCAGCTCAGAGACTCTACATCAGGGGTGTCAAACTCATGTCATCGTGGTGGCATCACATGACGTATCGGGACTTTTCCCCCCTTTGCTAAACCGAGCATGGGCGTGGCCAGCATGTGATGTATCTGTCCAGGAGTTTGACAGCCCTGTTGTACATCCTTTAAAATGATAGGCAAATGAAACAGAGGGATAGAATCAAGATCAAGTGAAGTGTTACTACCACTTTATAATGCCTTGGTAAAGGCCACACTTGGAATACTGCATTCACTTTTGGTCGCCACGATGTAGAAAAGATGTGGAGACTCTAGAAAGAGTACAGAGAAGAGCAACAAGGATGATTAGGGGACCGGAGGCTAAAACATATGAAGAACGGTTACAGGAACTTGGTACGTCTAGTTTAATGAAAAGAAGAACCAGGGGAGACATGATAGCAGTCTTCCAATATCTCAGTGGTTGCCACAAAGAAGAGGGAGTCAAGCAATTCTCCAAAGCACCTGAGGGTATCACAAGAAGCAATGGGTGGAAACTAATCAAGGAGAGAAGCAACTTAGAACTGAGGAGAAATTTCCTGACAGTTACAACAATTAATCCGTGGAACAGCTTGCCTCCAGAAGTTGGAATTTTTTAAGAAGATGCTGGATAATCATTTGTCTGAAGTGGTGTAGGGTTTCCTGCCTAAGCAGGGGGTTGGACTAGAAGACCTCAAAGGTCCTTTCCAACTCTGCTATTGTATTGGATTAAATTTCCAACTGTAAAAATAGCATCTCTGTAAGCACACAGGGGATTTTTGCGATGGTTATCATGCAATTGACCAATCCAATTTTATCTGCCATGGGATTTGAGGAGGTTGAACATCCTGTGGGAATTTCTGCTCTGATCGCCTCAGGTAACCCCAGCAAGAAAGCAGTGAGGAATTTAGAACTGAAAACATTTCAGAGGTTGGAAGCAACCACAAAGGTTGCTGAACAAGCAAAAAAGAAACAGTAGTTTGCAAGAATCATCTCTTGTAAGAAATCAGGACTGTTTTGCCCACACACACGGCATGTAATTTTCATTGATTGGTTAGTTGCACCAACTCTGCTCAAAAGCTTTCCCAATGGAAAGCCAAATGGGTGGTTAAATGTCCATACGTAGAAAGACATATTAAATCAAGGGTCCCCAACCTTTTTGGCACCAGGGACCGGTTTCATGTAAAAAAAATTCAGCGGACCGGTGGGAGCCTCCAGCAGGTGAGTTGAGTCACATGGGCCGCGCGTGCATTCGGCGGTCAAGTGGAACCCGAGGCGGGCCGGGTGGTGCTCCGAACCCTTCCAATGCAGGCCGTTGCCCCCGTCCTGCCCCCAGGGAGCACCCTGGCCAGCCGCCAGGATAGTGGAGCGTTTGCTACTCTTTCTGCCGCTCACTCCGGCCCAGTTACTATCAAGCCACGGACTGGCATTGGTCCCCGGCCCAGGGGTTGGGGACCCCTGTATTAAATGACTCCACACCATCCTGTATAGGATTCACACCTTTCATGGTGTCTGCCATTATAAATGGAGTATAATATTCTCCCCACAATGTGACTGTAGGGTCCCATGTTAAACTGCAGATTGCATCATAACGTGGGCATATACCTGTTCAGTATCTTATATATTTTTTTCATATTAACAATGCTGCACTTCAATGGTTAGATGGTGTAGACATTGGTGTCTGAATAGAGATCTTTTTTTTAACGTTCATACTTAATTTTTTTAATCTTGGCAAAATGTTTATATTGCAAGTTCATTCCATGGATCAGTGGTGAAATTCATTTTTTTTTTACTACCGGTTCTGTGAGCATGGCTTGGTAGGAGTGGCAGGGAAAGGATACTGCAAAATCTCCATTCCCACCCCACTCCTGGGAGAAAGATATTGCAAAATCTCCATTCCTTCTCCAGTCCAGGAGAAGGATTCTTCAAATTCCTCATTCCCTCCCCATTCTTGGGGGAAGGATCCTGTAAAATCTCCATTCCTTCTCCACTCCAGGAGAAGGATCCTGCAAAATCTCCATTCCCACGCCACTCTGGGGCCAGCCAGAGGTGGTATTTGCCAGTTCTCCAAACTATTCAAAATTTCTCCTACCGGTTTTCCAGAACATGTCAGAACCTGCTGAATTTCACCCTTGCGATGTATGATATGCCATATACTAAATAAATAAGTTGTCAACTCCTAAACTTGCCATGGTGATAAGGGGGGGGAGCACATTCCAAACATACTTTCAGCTTTCGGGTAATCTGAGTCGGATCTCAGATTACTGCAGCAGACTTGGGAGGGGTGCACCTCATTGGGGAATGTGATTTATGACACAGACTGAGGGGAGGGGAGGAACAGTGGGTTCAGCTATAATTCAAATAAGGCTAAGATCTGACCGCGATAAGGTCTCGCCAAAAGAAATGCTCCTAATAAATGACTAATTTTCTTTTGAAGTTTGGCCCGAGACTCATGAATCAAATAGGGCATTTTTTGGAAACCTGACATAAGTATTAGTACCTTTCTGAAAGTTGGATTTTCACAATGCTTCTAACTCGGTTGGAAAGCTTATGTGAGTGTTGGGAGTACGTATCCGAACAGCTGTGGATTTTCATTTACTTTCTATGGAACATTGGGGAATATAGACCAGACGTACATGGACATCACTGAACAATCAGAAACCATTGCTTTTGTGGAGATGAAGATGCTTGGCATTCCAGTCTCTCTCTTTCTCTTCTCCTCTCCTCTCCCTCTCTCCCTCCCTCTCTCCTCCTCCTTTTCTGTTCTGCCCAGCACTTTCACATCTTGTGCTGGCTATTTTTCCCCCATTCCTGGAACAAGAAACGTGAACACATTCTCAATGGGAGTCACCTCTCCTTTGGCCTTACTCTATTTGGGTGGAATTTTATAATGCTACTTTATAATGCCTTGGTAAGGCCACACTTGCAATACTGCATTCACTTTTGGTCACCACGATGTAGAAAAGATGTGAGGACTCTAGAAAGAGTGCAGAGAAGAGCAACAAAGAGGATTAAGGGACTGGAGACTAAAACATATGAAGAACGGTTGCAGGAACTGGGTATGTCTAGTTTAATTAAAATAAGGACCAGGGGAGACATGATAGCAGTGTTCCAGTATCTCAGGGGTTGCCACAAAGAAGAGGGAGTCAAACTATTCTCCAAAGCCCCTGAGGGTAGGACAAGAAGTAATGGGTGGAAACTAATCAAGGAGAGAAGCAACTTCCAAGTCCCCCTGGGGAGAGGACGCGGTATAGAAAAATAAAATCTATCTATCTAATCTATCTAACTTAGAACTGAGGAGAAACTTCCTGACAGTGAGAACAATTAATCAGTGGAACTACTTGCCTCCAGAGGTTGTGAATGCCCCAACACTGCAAGTCTTCAAGAAGATGTTGGATAGCCATTTGTCTGAAACGGTATAGGGCTTCCTTCCTAGGCAGGGAGTTGGACTAGATGACCTTCCAACTCTGCTATTGTATTGTATTGAATGTTTGTGATGGCAGAACGATAGCCTTCCACCTAGGCTATCTACTGCCTTTCGTTCTGAATGCAGAGGAAACTCATTTGCAAGATGATCTAATTAGCAGCCAGCTTGATCAGTGAAATTTCCAAAGGAGTGGCTGGCTAGCTTGTTCCTGGTCTGCGAAAGGTATTGTTTTCCCAGCAGCTGGTGTCATCTCCTTCAAATGTGGACCAGATGCCGCTATGTAAAATAATCCTTCATTAAACAAAATTAAATACCCAACTAAATTGATAGCCTTGATGTTGTCACCTGCTTATGGAGCACAGATAAGCCTTGATAGATTTTATAGTCGTTTTCGGGGAAGAAGAAAAAAAGCTGTAACCGACACATCTGAAATAAGATTACCTTCCCTTTCAATTGACTTAAAGCTAGAAAGATGTTCTTAAATATTGTTTTAATTTTCTCAGCCTAAGTTGCAAGCGACAATATTTTTTGTTAGCCTTTAGTGAGAAGTTGGTGATGTAAAAGGTATTTGCTCAAAGGGACAGATGGTTGAGTAGTGGTTGTAAATGTTCAGTCACTGTTATGTTGATGGGAAATACTGAGCTACATGGTATTTGTGTTTCTAAGCTGCACCTTCTTTACTTTACTTTACTTTAATTCGACTTATTAACCGCCCCCTCTCCCCGAAGGGACTCGGGGCGGTGCACAGGAAATATAAAAACACAATGTCTGAAATGGTATAAGGTTCCTGCCCACGCAGGGGGTTGGACTAGAAGACCTACAAGGTCCCTTCCAACTCTGCTATTGTATTGTACAGTATATCACAATAAATATATAAATATTTAAAACTATATTAAACTAACACCCTGTGCTAAGATCTCCCCGTTAAAATTACCATAAAACCCAATATAAAATTTCTCTACTAACCAAGGCTAGGCCAGGCCGGCCTGTTGGAAAAGGTAAGTTCTTAATTGCTGGCGGAAGGAGCGGAGGTCCGTGATGGATCTAAGTTCAGGGGGTAGGTCGTTCCAGAGGGTAGGGCCCGCCACAGAGAAGGCCCTTCCCCTGGGCATCACCCGCTGGCATTGCCTAGTGGTTGGCACCCGGAGAAGTCCCTCTCTGTGGGAACGAATCAGCCGGAGGGATGTATGGGGTAGGATGCGATCCCGCAGAATATATTTCTGAAGGAAATACATTCTGAATACCCATTGAGATAAGAATATGCCATCTTGAAATGAATGAGATTTATCTTTGAGTAGAACTGTGATCTAAACATACAATATACGGTAAATTCTCAATTCTAGGTGTGGGGTGCTTGGTGCTCTGGGAGCTGGGTTGTTTTCTTGCAGATGTTTCGTTACCCAAATGACCTGGAGAGGGTCAATTTTCTGAATTGGTCTGCAGATGTAGGAGATCACTTTTGACTTCCTACACTGCTTACCGTTTGGATAGTAGCTCAGCCATATTACCAGTGAAGACTGGTAGGTAGATATCTCCTCAGGATCTAGATAAGAAGAAAGTAAAGGTAAAGGAATCCCCACTGATTTTACTCTGCTGATCAAAACTTATTTTAGGGGACAGTATTCAACTCAATTTCAAAGCCACTGACTCAGCGCTGTCCGAAAACATTATCACAGTCATGTGGCCTGTGTGACATCATGTTGCAGTGTGGAGTATGTGGTGAAACACAGAAAGTTGTTACCTTCCCACTGAAGTGATACCTATTTATCTACTTGCATTTGCATGATTTCGAACTGCTAGGTTGGCAGGAGATGGAGCGAGAACAGGAGCTCACCCCATTATACAGTACCTGGATTTGGAACCTGGGCTGTCGGCTTTCCAGCTGACAACTCCAGCATCTTAATTGTTGAGCCATCGTGCTGCCTGTCCCCTTCAGAAGAGTCTAGTGTAAACTGCTAACAGGGAATATAACTGACAAACACAATATTTTTGAGCTGCTTAAAAATTTGGATTTGTGACTCATTCTGATTTATGATTTCAGACTAAATGCATTTTACGTGAACCGTATGTATGTATGTATGTATGTATGCATGCATGCATGCATGCATGTATGTATGTATGCATGCATGCTAGAATAATACAAGATTAAGAAGAGATGCAATGAAATCCCTTGGTAGGATAATATCTATTAAAAGAATACTGTTGAGCAAAAACATCTATAACTCATGTACAGTATGTATAGTAGCCATTGTAAAATGGCTAATCAAATTGTCCCACCAAAGATACCATACATTCAGTGGCTTTAGTGTTGTTGGGCAGAAGCATAAGGTCCACAGTGTATATCTGCCACATAAAAGTCATATTTTATGACAGCCAATAGGCAGGATTCTTACAGCTCACATATTTCAGGGAGAGCCAAATGCGAAGGCAATGGAAGGCAACATCAAATCCCTGATGTGGAAAACATATTATCAAAAACCAGCAGTGGGTTTCACATTTTGTTACCACCAGTAGGACGCATGCCCACTTCGTGAACACATGTGTCTTTTCTGTGCATGCGCCCAGCCTTCTGGCCATGAGCTTTGCTCATGTGTGCGTCTGGTGCACATGTGCCTGGCCTCAAAAATGTGCCTAAATAGGATGGCATAAATCCATGACGGGGGGCGGGGAGGCACCCGCGATTTACACTACTGGTTCGGGCAAACTGGTCCAAATGGGCTGAATACCACCTCTGTCACAAACCCAAATCTCTGACCTGAGGTTTTTGGAGGTTGCAGAAGCCTTCTCCTCCACAGCATGGATTTGCTTTTAATCTGCCTTCATTTTCTGCTAATGCCATTTTTGAATTGTTCTGTTCACCTTAAAAAAAAAAATGCTTCGCAGGCTAGATCTCCAGGTGGTCCATCTAGGGTATATTTCTAACTGTAGTTTGGCACGAACAGGAGACACCAGCAGGGCTATTATCTTCACATCTACTTGGACTTAAGCCCCACTGAGCTCAGTGGATGCTACAGGATGCTCATATAATTTTGTAGTCTAAAAACAATATTGATGAACACCATAAAGCTCTGAGATAGAATTAGATGCCTCGGCCTTACCAAGGCATTAGAAAGCCTTGGTAAGGCCACACTTGAAATGCGGCATTCAGTTTGGGTCGCCATGAGGTAGAAAAGATGTGGAGACTCTGGAAAGAGTGCAGAGAAGAGCAACAAAGAGGATTAGGGGACTGGAGACTAAAACATATGAAGAACAGTTGCAGGAACTGGGTATGTCTAGTTTAATGAAAAGAAGGACTAGGGGAGACATGATAGCAGTCTTCCGATATCTCAGAGGTTGCCACAAAGAAGAGGGAGTCAAGCTATTCTCCAAGGCACCTGAGGGTAGAAAAAGAAGCATTGGGTGGAAACTAATCAAGGATAGAAGCAACTTAGAAATGAGGAGAAATTTAGAACAATTAATCAGTGGAACAACTTGCCTCCAGAAATTGTGAATGCCCCAACACTGGAAGTCTTTAAGAAGATGTTGGATAACCATTTATCTGAAGTGCTGTAGGGTTTCCTACCTAGGCAGGGGTTTGGACTAGAAGACCTCCAAGGTCCCTTCCAACTCTGCTATTGTATTGTATAGTTCTTCTTTAAATGCATGGAGTGCGATCTTGAGCGGGTGTGTGAGTTTGTGAAAGAAGATAATCCAGTCCGACGGAACGTCCTTACACATGATGGAGGTAGGCCCTGTTTTTGATACAATTTCCAAAAGCTCCTCTAGAAGAGAAGTTATCGGTCTTCGTTTCTCCGCTGAAAATTGTATGCCATCTTTTTTTTAATGAGCACCTCCAGTATTTTATCTGTGAGTTAACCTCTGCTAATCCTTCCTTTCCAAATCCCTTCAGAAAACAGAGCAATTTGTTTGGCGATTGGTTGGCTGAATTTATTGTATCATGCTTTTGGCAAGTTTCAGAGGGAATTATATCAAGAACGATAATGAGTTAGATACTTGCAAGATTGCAGGCGCTCTTGGGGGACTTCCAGCCCATTTTCTTTGTTAATCTGATATGTGTTTTTCTTCCCGTGCTCCACAAAGTGGTTTGTGCACACCAAGGACAAAATTTAAGTTCTGAACTAATCAACTCTTAAGAGGCAGAGTCCTGGCTAATTATAATTTCCCCCGGCTTTCTTTCATGTCCCTTTGTAATCGCAGTAACAGTTTTTACACCTTGTCAGGCATTCAGGAACTTCCATCTGTGCGTTTGTGAAATAAACCCATCTGTACAGCTGATTAAAAAATTGGATGCCATCCACATTCTGCCTGGGCCCTGAACGAGAAATGCTGAAGCCGTTGTTCTTATAAGGGTTGGCTATGGAAGGCAACGTGGAAGCTAATGCTGACAGGATCCCCATTTTAATGCACTCATTCAAATTTAATAATAGCCTGAAATGAAGACATGAAAACATTAGATCACGTGAAGTGTTAATGCCACTGTATAGTGCCTTGGTAAGGCCACACTTGGAATACTGCATACAGTTTTGGTCACCACGATGTAGAAAAGACGTGGAGACTCTGGAAAGAGTGCAGAGAAGAGCAACCAAGATGATTAGGGGACTGGAGACTAAAACATATGAAGAACGGTTGCAGGAGCTGGGTATGTCTAGTTTGATGAAGAGAAGGACCAGGGGAGACATGATAGCAGTGTTCCGATATCTCAGAGGGTGCCACAAAGAAGAGGGAGTCAAACTATTCTCCAAGGCACCTGGGGGCAGGACAAGAAGCAATGGGTGGAAACTAATCAAGGAGAGAAGCAACTTAGAACTAAGGAGAAATTTCCTGACAGTTAGAACAATTAACCTCTGGAACAGCTTGCCTCCAGAAGTTGTGAATGCCCCAACCCTGGAAGTCTTTAAGAAGATGTTAGATAGCCATTTGTCTGAAATGGTATAAGGTTTCTGCCCACGCAGGGGGTTGGACTAGAAGACCTACAAGGTCCCTTCCAGCTCTGCTATTGTATTGTATTGTATTAAGTCAGACCCGTTAAAAAGACTCCACGTTTGTATTTACGGGTTGGTTTTCTTGCTGCCATACTCTACTGTTGCTGTTATCCTGTTTCCCTGAAAATAATGCTGAAAATAAGCCACTGCAATGAGGTGAAGGGCATGGGTAGCCTGGCTGTTTGGGGGCCCTGAGGTAAGTCAGTGCCAGGCACTTCACACACACCCCTCAAGGCCCTGGTCCTGGCACACTCCTACACCACCACAAACAAGTAGACGAAGTGGCCCCTGAAAATTAGCCCTAGTGCTTATTTTGGTGGCCAAAAGAAAATACGACCCAGCTTTATTTTCAGGGAAACATGGTATTTACAACTAAGATGAAGAAGTCAAGGTAATGATATTTTATTACCTTTTAAAGTCTTTGTTGTATTTCATTCATTCTCTTTTGCTTCTGAACTTTCTCCAGAAGAGAGAAAGAGAGATTCCTATAAGCATCTTCCTAACTTATAATATGTGAGTGATATCACTTACTAATAATTCTGGCCAAAACACAGCGTAGATATCAAATCGTCTGATCTGGGAATTCAAACATCCACCAGGCCATGTCTACAATTCACCTGCAAATCTTGAAAGGTGTTAGATAAATCTCAATCAATCCAGGAATTTATTTCTATGAAGATACACCTGCCGTGGGGATCCCATTTCTCCACTCCGCATATCAGGAGGGTGGAAATAATATTAACAGGTCAAATAAATGAAATCGATACTATAGTTTTATATTGATTGGAGTGTGTTAGTAAAATGCATAAACCTAGCACATACTGGCATGATTAATGCTGTTGCTATGAAAGTGTGCCATCAGTAATAACAAACTATTTCGGTGCATTCCTCCAGATGTGTCTGGAACTGGTTCATCTTCCTTTGGACAGCACTGGCTCTTCAGCTTTGAAATGAAGATGAGCAGCCCCCCCTAGAGTCGGGAATGACTAGCACATATGTGTGAGGATGGTTCCTATTTTTTTCTACTTGCATTTTTACATGCCTTTGAACTGCTAGGTTGGCAGAAGTTGAGACAAGTAATACAGTACAATAGCAGAGTTGGAAGGGACCTTGTAGGTCTTCTAGTCCAACCCCCTGCGTGGGTAGGAACCTTATACCATTTCAGACAAATGGCTATCTAACATCTTCCCAAAGACTTCCAGGGTTAGGGCATTCACAACCTCGGGAGGCAAGCTGTTCCAGAGGTTAATTGTTCTAACTGTCAGGAAATTTCTCCTTAGTTCTAAGTTGCTTCTCTCCTTGATTAGTTTCCACCCATTGCTTCTTGTCCTGCCCCCAGGTGCCTTGGAGAATAGCTTGACTCCCTCTTCTTTGTGGCACCCTCTGAGATATCGGAAGGCTGCTATCATGTCTCCCCTGGTCCTTCTCTTCATCAAACTAGACATACCCAGTTCCTTCAACCGTTCTTCATATGTTTTAGCCTCCAGGCCCCTAATCCTCTTGGTTGCTCTTCTCTGCACTCTTTCCAGAGTCTCCACGTCTTTTCTACATCATGGCGACCAAAACTGTATGCAGTATTCCAAGTGTGGCCTTACCAAGGCATTAACACTTCACGTGATCTAGATTCTATCCCTCTGTAATGGGAGCTCACTCCGTTATGCGGTGCTAGGGATTCAAACCGCCAAACTGCCAATCTTCCTGTTGACAAGCCAGCATAATCATCATAATAAGGACATTATAATCTCATAAAAATATTTAATTTGGGGGGGGGGGGGTTCCAAAGAGGAAACCCAGAATTACTCTCTGACACCACGTGGGTTAGCATTGGCAGCTCCAGCTGAATTCAGAAGGACTGCACGCACAAACACAAGCACACACACACACATCCTGTACACAATACCTGTGTATTGAACTGCATCCATTTCCCATCCCAGCTGCAACTGTGTCTTTTTAATGTCTAAGCAAAGGGCTGCAGGTGAGACTTTGTAAATGTGCACATGATATTCGGATGGGGAAATACTCTAGTAATTATACACAGCAGAATTGGAGCCCATCTTTCAGATACAAGCACAGTATTAACAACAGTGCGTCACTTGGTGTATTGTGGCTTTCCCTCTGTGAGTTTTTAAAGAAGAGCCCCAAAGCTGAACAATACCCTTATGACTGATACTTGGTTTAACTTAATAAATATAGCTCTTTCACGTATTAAGCATGTGACTCAATCTATAAATGAAACATCTATGTAACTTCTTTCCTATAATATTGCTTGGTAGGTTATTAGGTTAAACTTCTCTATTTTCTGCTTCCCTCACTGAATGGTTTCCATTCCAGATGCCAAATGCAATGCTCAGTGTCTCTTCTTCCTCAACATTTGCTTAGAGATTGTCCCATCAGCAGGCAGCGTGTCAAACCATGATAATTTAAGTAAAGGCTCAGGGATTTGTATCATGATAACGTAGGTAAACGTTTAGCGATGTGTATCATGCCTTCAAGCGTATACCTGCCTCAATAGCCATAACTACAAGAAAGGTTTTGGAATCCTAGTGGACAATTACTTAAATATGAAATGGCAGTGTGCTACAGCTGGCAATTATTATTTTTTAATAAAGTGATTTATCACTTATATCTTTTATGTACGCTGAGAGCCTATGCACCAAAAACAAATTCCTTGTGTGTCCAATCACAGTTGGCCAATAAAGAATTATCTTGTCTTGTCTTGTCTTGTCTTGTCTTGTCTTGTCTTGTCTTGTCTTGCCTTGTCTTGTCTTGTCTTCCATTCCATTCCATTCCATTTTTTCCTTTTCTATCCTCTCCTCTCCTCTCCTCTCCTCTCCTATCCTGTCCTATCCTGTCCTGTCCTGTCCTGTCCTGTCCTGTCCCATCCTGTCCCATCTCATCCTATCCTATCCTATTTTTCATTCCATTATTCTGCTCTGCTCTGCTCTGCTCTGCTCTGCTCTGCTCTGCTCTGCTCTGCTCTGCTCTGCTCTATTCTATTCTATTCTATTCTATTCCATTCCATTCCATTCCATTCCATTCCATTCCATTCCATTCCATTCCATTCCATTCTATTCTATTCTATTCTATTCTATGCCAGTGCAGCCCTAGAGTTATAGAATCAAGATCACATTAAATGTTAATACCATTTTGTAATGCCTTAATAAGACAACACTTGGAATATTGCATCCAGTTTTGGTTGCCAAGATGTTGAGATTGTAGAAAGAGTGCAGAGAACATCAACAAAGATGATTAGGAGACTGGAGACTAAAATATACAAAGCACACTAGCATGAATTTAGGTATGTCGATTTTAATGAAAAGGGTTGATATGATAGCAGTTTTCCAATATCTAAGAGACTACCATAAGGAAGAGGGGTGGGGGGTGGGGTCAGCTGATTTTCCAAAGCACCTGAAGGCAGAACAAAAAGCAATGGATGGAAACTAATCAAGGAAAGAACCAACCTAGAACTTTCTGACAGAACAATTTATCAGTGGAACAACTTGCCTCCAGAAGTTGTAGGTGCTCCAGCCCTGGAGGCTTTTAAGAAGAGATTGGACCTCCATTGAAATGGTATTGGGTCTCCTGCTTGAGCAGGGGGTTGGACTAGAAGATCTCCAAGGTCCCTTCCAACTCTGTTATTCTGTTACTTCTGCAAGAGGCAGGTGACACGACCAAGTTGGAAAGTGCTGAACAGAAGGTAGTGATAGGGAATAATTTCCAGCAATTTTGTAGATCATTCCATATTGCTCTTTACTCCCTCCAAACTATCAACCTAGTTACTTCTGCAGTATGTGACTATTTATTTATTTAGCATTCATTCTGTCCTCCTCTTAATGGGGGAATATAAAAAGACACAATGGAAGAGATAATAGATGCTTTTTTTAAAGCATCACAATGACATAAAACAGTTTGACTCATCAAGTGCCTCACCATTTGTGGGACAATCTCACAACATCAAAAACACTGCACTGGTAGATAAATATAAAGAGATACAGAAGCTCACAGTTTTACCACGTAAAAGAATACAAACCAGACAGGTGGAGTGTCTAACATTGAATGCACTGACAAATGTAATGGTGTATTATTTTTTCCTTCCCTCTGTTTTTAACAAAATTCAGGCGGGTAACTCTTGTCAGTTGAAACCAGTTTGTGCGTCTCATCCGAGCTCATTAATGCTTCAGTACGTTGGCAAAAGCCTGGTTGATAGTTATTGATTCATGAGTTAGTGCCTACAGAATGTATCCACAAGCACTGAGCCTTTAACAATCCTGTCTTGTAACACAAGGCTCTAGTAAATGCTTATTTTTTTTATTGTGTTCTTGCCGTGAAGATTCAGTAAATGTGGGCGGTTCTTGTCCTTTCTTTTTGTACAGTTAATAATCTGTGGGGTTAGGGGTGCTCTCAGACCTTGGGTGTTTGCTTGTGGATGCTGCATGAGGCAACATAATCAACTCAAGTGAGTATACTCACCCATCATCAGTACGTCCACTTGGACTGATGGGTTACCTAGTTACCTAGTCCAATTCTGAGCTCCACAGATTCTCTGGAATCTGGAATTAGTACTCTGCTTTCAAAAGAGAAAGTAGTACCTATTTCCTTGGATAACATATATAAAATGTAAAGGTTCCCCTCGCACATATGTCCTAGTTCAGGGGTCTGCAAAGTCGGCTCTTTTAAGACTGGTGGACTTCAACTCCCAGAGTTCTGGTGGACTTCAACTGGTGGACTGGTGGACTTCAACTCCCAGAGCTATGCTGGCTGGGGAATTCTGGGAGTTGAAGTCCACCAGTCTTAAAAGAGCCGACTTTGCAGACCCCTGTCCTAGTTGATTCTGGGGGGGGGGGTGCGTTTCAAAGCCAAAGAGCCAGCGCTGTCTGAAGATGCCTCCATGGTCATGTGGCCAGCATGACTACATGCCAAAGGTGCGCACAGTGAGATTCCCACCAAAGGTGGTTCCTATTTTTCGACTTGCATTTTGCATGCTTTCAAACTGCTAGGTTGGCAGAAGCTGGGACAAGTAATGGGAGCTCACTCCATTATGTGGTGCTAGGGATTTGAACCATTGAACTGCCAACCTTTCTGATCGACAAGCTCAGCGTCTTAGCCCCTGAGCCATCATACATACCTGCAGACAAATATATATCTAGCATGCTTTTCTGTTTCAAGAAGGACAAGTTACTCCATTATGCGGCGCTAGGGATTCAAGCTGCCAAACTGCCAACCTTTCAGATCAACAAGCTCAGCATCTTAACCACTGAGCCACCACGTCCCTTGGATAATATATAGAGGTGGATTAATTTGAAGTTCACCTGAGCAGACCTTAAGCCAAGATACTTGTTCTCAGAAGTCAAAGCTGGATGGTTCCTATCACAGTAGAATCATCCAGACTGAAATACTACATGAATGTTCTTTGATCTTGGGAATAGTAGAAGTATCTACCAGCAAACAAGCAGTAATTACAATAATAATACAATAGCAGAGTTGGAAGGGACCTTGTAGGTCTTCTAGTCCAACCCCCTGCGTGGGCAGGAGCCTTATACCATTTCAGACAAATGGCTATCTAACATCTTTTTAAAGACTTCCAGGGTTGGGGCATTCACAACTTCTGGAGGCAAGCTGTTCCACTGATTAATTGTCCTAACTGTCAGGAAATTTCTCCTTAGTTCTAAGTTGCTTCTCTCCTTGATTAGTTTCCACCCATTGCTTCTTGTCCTGCCCCCAGGTGCCTTGGAGAATAGTTTGGCTCCCTCTTCTTTGTGGCACCCTCTGAGATATCGGAACACTGCTATCATGTCTCCCCTGGTCCTTCTCTTCATCAAACTAGACATACCCAGCTCCTGCAACCGTTCTTTATATGTTTTAGTCTCCAGTCCCCTAATCATCTTGGTTGCTCTTCTCTGCACTCTTTCCAGAGTCTCCACGTCTTTTCTACATCGTGGCAACCAAAACTGTATGCAATATTCCAAGTGTGGCCTCACCAAGGCACTATACAGTGGCATTAACACTTCACGTGATCTTGATTCTATCCCTCTGTTTATGCAGCCTAGAACTGTGTTGGCTTTTTTGGCAGCTGCTGCACACTGCTGGCTCATTGAATGTGATAATCTGCATAGAATACTAAGTTTTCTTCCATATACTGTTGTTAGTCTCTAATGCTGACTTCTTTAGATAGGCAAATTTTAAATTGATCAAAAGGTTTAATTATGTGCAGCATTACCAAGTATTCAAATATATTTTGATTATTCACAATGCTTCCTGGAATGTTCCAAAGAGGTATTTATTTTTTTGTTAGTGGTTAAGCTAATGTTTATTTGTTTGTTTGTTTGTCAAGCATGGACAAGATTACAAATGTAGGTATGAACTAAAGATGAACAAATACAGATTAATGGGGATAGTAAGGCAGGGACGGTAGGCATGTCGGTGCGCTTATGCATGCCTCCTTTATGAACCTCTTAAGAACGGGATGAAATCCACAGTACACAGTTTGAGATTGAAGCTGAGAAGGTTTGAGGCTGTCACAACGGAGTTGGGTAGACCATTCCAGGCATCAACCATTCTCTTGCTGAAGTCGTCTTTTCTGCAATTGAGTTTGAAGTGGTTTGCATTGTGTTTGTATCAATTGTTTGCCCATGTATTATTGTGGTTGAAGCTGAATGCATCATTGACAGACAAGACGTTGTAGCAACATCTTGAGATGATGCACAAGAAAGAGGGGGAAATGGCACAATTAAAATATCCATTTAAGGTACAATATGCAACTGTGTTAGACTTCTATTCGCAATGAAATGACGTCACAGGTTTTGAGCTCAATCTTTGCCTTTGTAAAGTTAAGCAGTATTACTGGCAGGCGGAAACATAAAAAAATATTCTTTCATGGATTTGTGTGTGTGTGTGTGTTCTATTATGATACAGCATTTTGTGCCTTCCAATGGCTTCTACTGTGCAGTGTAATGGAGTTGCCACAGTAACAGCTTCACAGTAGTCCACAAGGATGCTCCCTCTGGTAAGGGGGAAAATCCAACATTAAAAATTACATTTGGTCTGGACATTTTCAACAAGGCTTTGATTATTCTTGAGGACAAATGATCATGGATCAGCTAGCAAAACAACAAGATGGTACCATTTTTCTTGATGCTTCTGGGGGCAAAGGGAAAATATTTTTAACTAATTTAATTGACGCCCAAGTCAAGGGATAAGTTGCTCTTGCCATAGCCTCTTTAGAATTTGTGCTGATGTTAACGGAAGGAGGGAGGCCAGCCCATTCCGCACTTATGTGCCACTTGACATCGCCATTCTAGTCTAATACAGGATTGGGATAAATAAATACCCTGGCAATGCCAAGTTATCAGCTAGTTTCTTATAAAAGTCCTTCTACATGCAGCTCAACTCCAAAAGCGAAGCACGAAGCACATAACCTGTAGTTGAGAATAAAAGTAGATTGCGGTGGGAGTAATCTTAGTCCCAAAGGATTAATTTTCTCAGCTGGATCCCAATTAATCCATAGAGTTGTTAAACTCTGTTTTAATTAGACCTCTTCCTCTTCAAGTAGTTCTTGTTCCTCATATTACACTTTATTATTTCCTTTACTGGAACCCTGCAGACTGGGAAATGATGCTTTAATATACTCTTGTTTGTTTGATTGCCGATTGATACTTAATGAAGATGGTCCCTAGCAGTCATGCAATCGTGGTATAGAAGATTAAATATAAATATTATCATTCCTGCTGGAATTAGTCCAAAGCAAAAAAGTAGCGATGATTTTTTTTGCAGTTTCCCCATTAAAGAAAGATAGTATATGTAGCGGAGTGTGTCGAGAAAACCTTGACTCATCATTTTAAGAGATAGAGAGAATGGAAGGATTTATACTCCTTGCAGACAGCTGGTCATTTGCATTCTTTTAGTGTGTGGTTAAGGCCACTGGAGGTTTATCTTTGATCTCAGGGTTACCTGAGTGGTGCAAATGGGTATGGAGCCTTTTTGAAACTGTTGAAAGAACTGTGTTGCACATTGGAGATAGTTGATGTCCTATCCCTCCAGAATGCTGTTCAGTTTTGACATAGGTGGCCTCTTTGATCCCTCTTTCAAACCAGCAGCCCTCTTTGCCCAAAATATAGACTTTGTTGTCTTCACAAGAGAGGCCTATATCTTTTAAATGCAGATGGAATCTACTGGCTCTAGTCCCGATGTTTTGTTCTAGAGCTATGTGGGGCTTTATTGCAAACTGAAATTGTTTTAGCGTTGTCTGAGGTGGTCTAGGGTTTCCTGCCTTGGCAGGGATTTGGACTAGAAGACCTCCAAGGTCCCTTCCAACTCTGTTATTCTATTCTAAACTGTTTTGGAATTATTTATTTTTTTTCAAAATGGGTTTTTTCTCCCCCCTGAAATGCCTCTCTAAGGAGCCTAGAACCTGGCAAACCAAACTACGTAGGGAATCACTATAGGCTGACTTCAAGCAAAAAATAACATTGGTTTGAAGCTAACTGGAAATAATTCACAAATATTTTAATAATTCACAGGTTGCCTTAACTATTAAAAGTTGGAGAGCCCCCATCCATCCCATAGGATTTTCTGAGTTAAGTCGACCCCACTTCTGCAAGGCTGAGTCAATTTTCTCTTTGAAGCAGCGTTCCCATCTGAAACATAGATCAGAAAGGATCAAGCATCTCTATGCAATATCAGTAGCTTTATACGCATTTTTCAAAGATCCTGGACATTGCTCAAAATGTTGCCTTGTTAAAAGGGGCCGTTGGCAGCTCAGAGCATAGGTATACATTTCATTTCTATTAGGTTTTAGGTACCAGAGATGGCATTCAGCCAGTTCTGACAGGTTCTGGAGAACTGGTAGCAGAAATTTTGAGTAGTTCAGACAACCAGCAAATAGGCTGGCCCCGCCCCTCCTGCCTCCCAGCTGATCTTTTTTTGTTGCCCTGAACAGGAGAATAGAGCTGGAAACAGGTTAGTGGGGTGGAATGGGAAGGGAATGAGGATTTTGCAGTATCCTTCCCCCGTCACACCCACCAGAGATGGGTTCCTACCAGTTCGGACTGGTGCAGCTGAGTAGATAGCAACTCGGCTGGCCACGCCCCTGAACCGGTTATATCGGTTTTTGTTTTTTGCTTCTGTGCATGCACAGAAGCAATTTTTTCACTACTGTGCATGCGCGTGCATGTGTGAAGCGCGTCCCTGACCAAATTGGCAGTAACAGAAGCCAGAACCCACCCCTGATGCCTATAAAGCCACACCCACAGAACCAGTAGTAAAAAAAAATTGAATCCCACCACTGAATGGTACCATTTCTAAAGAAAAGGGATTCCTTTCATTTTGCTGGAATAACCATTTCTGGACTGTGAGAATTATTGCTTTTCTATTAAATTGCTTCTCTTTCGCTATTATCAGACCTACATAGTTTGTCTAACATCTGCATCATCACAAGGCCACATCAGGATACAGTAGAAGCCAATGGGATTCATAAGAATTCCACTCAATTCCCCCCCACCCTTATTACAATAGACCTTTTGATTTTGGTATGAAGCTACCCTAAAGCACATAGAAAACTTCAGATAGTTTTAGGGGCACATTAAACAGACTGAGAAGCTAATAGCTTGCAGTGAAAGCTAGGCAGAATAGAAATGGGATCTTTCCCTTGGCTTTCTCTATTGGGAGGCAAGCCATTGACGTTTTGCCAGGGATAAAAAATTTTGCAGTTAAAGTCAGAAGAGCTGTGAAAAAACTCATGTCAACAACAATTCTCCTCCGACCATTTGGTTGCCTTTTTGCTTCAGAATAATTCAGATCGTTCTTGCGCATGGAATCTGGAACTGCACGCAGGGAATGCCAGGGGCTTGTAAAGCATTCCTGCTCTGTTCTTCTTTCCGTCTAGTAAATGGAGGTGGAGAATTAGTTAAGTTCAGCTCCAAAGAGGTGATCCGTGAAAGTTAAGCACACTTAAGGGGATCGTATGAAGCGCTGAGTTTGCTCCTGCTTGAAAGTAGCCTCATTCTGGAAGCCAGCAAAGAAAACTTTGTAAAACCCAAAACGTGTTGTATAAGATACGTTTAGATTGCAATTATTAGGCATTGTTTCTGTGGCATCCACGGTTGTGGTGATTTTTCATCAAATTAAAAATAAAGAGAATTACTAACGATGGAGCCTCCCCTCCCAAAATTGCTCTGTCAGACCTTGCACGTTGCGTGGTAATTAGAAAGGGAGAATTAGCATGTATGCCGTGAACTTTTCAGTGTAGTGCTGGACATAGAGTAGCACAACCAATTAAAACAAAGCCATTTAAGTGGGTAAGAGGACCATTAAAACCAATTCATTAGGCCCTGCATCTTTTTTCTTTTCTTTTCTGGGAGTGTGTTGGCACAGGCTATGCACAACAAAGCAGAAGGAGTGAGCTGCTGTGCTGATCTGTACCCCCAGAGGGCTGGGGGGAGCAGTGAGATGTGGAGGGTGAATCTCCTACCGGATGGTAGCTTGAGGCTACTTATTATTCTGATGAGGGTACAGTAATGACTTAAGCAGATGTTGAGCACCAAATTAGCTTGGCTACGAAGGGGAGGCCTGTGAAGCTTTAACAACTCTTTGTTTTAGATGAGTAGCATGGACCACACTGTTGATGAGCTGACCCCTTCCAGAGTTAAACAGTAGGCTACTATTACTCTGCTCGTTAAAACTCAGCATTGCTAGGGCATCAGCAAGACTGAACTATGCATTAGCAGCAGAATTTAACACTTAGGTAGCACTCCAGAGGTGATGGACTACATCGTTTTGCAGCTGAATCAAATCAGCCACGACAAGTTGCACAGTTGTCCGTCAAGACCTGTTGAAATAGAAAACTACCAGCCCCCGGTGGGAAAATAGTCTGGTCCTCTTCCGTTGTCCTTCCCTTCATCTACCGTTTACTCAGCCATGAGGTTTTTGGCACAAAAAGGACCAAGTCGTGGCTCAGAAGAACGAAAGACTCGCTGTCCTCCAGAAGTTTGGGTCTTTTCATACCCATCGGTCCAGACCCATGACCAACCATGAGGTCTCGTGTGTTCTTGGCATCCAAAAATTGGCATAGAGAACGAACGAACACAAGTATGCAGCATAAACAAGACCAAGGAACCTGGAAAGTGCATGGATAGCTATTCATCTTGCTAGAGTGAAGAAGGCTGGCTCCATTCCATTTCAGTGCTAGAGAGGATTTTTTTTCCCTGCTCCATTTTTGCTTATTTGTACAGATTGTGGGTCCATGAGAAGGAGGTGGGGCAGTGGTGGGAGAAAAAAAAACTATTACACAATCCTCCATCTGCTTGCCATTTGCATCTTTTCTTCGACAACAAAGCCTTTTCGTAATGTGCGTGTTTTCCTAAAATGTAAATTAATCTGTTTTCTTTTTCTTTGTGAAAGGACCAATATTTTGTAAATTAGGGCTTTGTGCAGATTTTTTGACCAGAGAATTGTGAATGCTAGCAGATTCCCTGTCCTGCTGCTCTGTCTGCTGGTTTGATACTCCCATAGAAATGATGCCGGATATATTTTTTTTAAATGTTTCTGGCAATTCCTTGACAGGCAAAGTCTTTCCCTGTCTTCCACTGAATTCTCAAATGGTCCCAACTCTGTTAGACAAGTATATTAATTGCATAGCATTAGGAAGATTATGTCTGTCTATCTGCCTGTTTGTCAGTATCTATCTATCTATCTATCTATCTATCTATCTATCTATCTATCTATCTATCTATCTATCTATCTATCTATCATCAATCCATCCATGTCTGTCTATCATCTATCTGTCTGTATCTATCCCATCCATCCATCCATGCCTCCATCCATCCATCCATCCATGCCTCCATCCATCCATCCATCCATGCTTCCATCCATCCATCCATCTATCCATCCATGTCTGTCTATCATCTATCTGTCTGTCTGTATTCCATCCATCCATCCATTCATCTGTCTGTCTGTCTATCTGTCTATCTATCTATCTATCTATCTATCTATCTATCTATCTATCTATCTATCTATCTATCTATCTATCTATCTATCATCAATCCATCCATGTCCATCATCTATCTGTCTGTGTCTATACCATCCATCCATGCCTCCATCCATGCCTCCATCCATCCATCCATCCATCCATCCATCCATCTATCTATCTATCTATCATCAATCCATCCATGTCCATCATCTATCTATCTGTGTCTATACCATCCATCCATGCCTCCATCCATCCATCCATCCATCCATCCATCCATCCATCCATCCATCCATCCATCCATCCATCCATCCATCCATCCATCCATCCATCCATCCATCCATCCATCTATCTATCTATCTATCTATCTATCTATCTATCTATCTATCTATCTATCATCAATCCATCCATGTCCATCATCTATCTGTCTGTGTCTATACCATCCATCCATGCCTCCATCCATGCCTCCATCCATCCATCCATCCATCCATCCATCCATCCATCCATCTATCTATCTATCTATCTATCTATCTATTGATCGATCGATCTATCTATCTCCCCAGAATCCTGCTATCTATATGTGTTGCCTCCTAGGTTTAAATATAAGACCTCTATTCCTATGTTTTTGAGTCAATGTCTATGTACTATAGGTGCTTGTTTCTCATCCTTGAGGTCTCCCCCATTCAAACCAGAGCTGGGAAGGGCATCATGTGTCCTAGATAAACAAGAGTTGATCAGAAATATCAGAATATTTTTCTGTTCAGCTTTTCACGGGGGCACCATTTCCATTATCTGACCGCAGCGAAGCAGAGCACACGAGAGTTTCCTTCTCTTAGTATTTATGTTTCTGACTTTTCCTCCTGATTTTGTGAGGCCCACACATGCCGGGAGGAGCTGAATAAGTTGACTTTAATTTGTCAATATAATTCCTCAGCATAGGCCTAGAGAACTGTAAACAGACAATCTGCATGAGCTGTTTGACTTGATATAAATGGTTACGAGGGCATCAGTCTGAAATTAGGTGACCGCATAAAATTAGAGAAAACTGAAAAAAATCCCTGCTGAGCCCAACAGCTGCTTGAAGATGTCTCTGCATTTTGTTATTGTTGTTCTGGCTAATTCCACATAAAATTGTGAGCACTGCACCAAGGTAGCAGACCTGTCATTCCCGTTCTCCCATCCAGCCCACCCCTCCAATCAAAGCTTCAACCTTCTTGCACGTTGAAGCTATTAAGTTTTTATTGAGTAAATGGCAGGGTTCCAGTCACAGTTGTTTGCTGTTGCTCAGCTTTGTAAGTTAATACAGTGAGAAATCACTGCTGAGAGATTAAATCTGGGCACTTTTCAGTGTGTCCTTCCTGCACTGTCATGGCAAATGTTTTCTACAAGTCACAGATAATCAATGCACTGATTACCCTTAAGTCCTGCTCCCATTAGGGAGATTCAGAACAATTTTATGGGGCTCTCTATCAGTGGTGGGTTCCTACTGGTTCAGATCACTTTGGCCGAATCAGTAGTGGTTTGGCAGCCTGCGTTGCTGGAACTGGCCATGACCCAGGCTGGCCACACCCCCAAACTAGTTCCCAGGGCAGTGCTGTCAGATGCGCCATCTTGTTTTTCAGTTCTGCGCATGCGCAGCAGCAATTTTAATTGAACGAATTTAATTTGTTCCATTTTGTTAACATTTTGCACATGCGCACACCTATTTATGGGCAACTGCACATGTGTGCACACTGAACTGACAGTAATGCGAGAAGCAATCCACCATGCTCTCTATCCAGGCTGCTAACAGGTCAAAACCCCATTAGCAATGTACATTATACATATTAGCTTTTCTACTACCATTCGTAGAGCAATGTAGCTTCTCTACTACCATTCGTAGAGCAATGTAACACTGGGAAGGTCAAGTAGTAAATCTGTGTGAGGGCCTACCTCCAAGCATACCACTTGGTGACTCAAATAAGTGGTTTTCCATAGGATAAACAGTTTCTGTATCTGAGAGGTACAGTGGCCTAGAGGTGAAGACCTTCTCCTCCCATTTAGAAGCTTTAATCCTAGGCAGTGGCCGACGTTTCTCTATCAGGGTGCAAAGAGAAAACATCTGCTGCGAGCTCTGCCTAGGTGTCAGGAAGGGCATCCGACCAGTAAATGTTTAGCTCCATTCAGGGAGCTAAGCATTTACTTGTTGATTCCACCCAGAATAAGGGAATTAAAGGTCATAAAAAGAAGAAGGAAACAGTTCTTATGTCTGGGAAGTGAAATGTTTTCTCAGGATCCATAGGAATCTGTGTGGAATGCATGTGGAGGAAGAAAAAGGCAATTGATGTGTAAATGGTGCAACAGGACAAGGTACAGTCCTACTGGAAAGAATATTTTGAGTGGAATAATGGTAGAGAGCTGATTCATTGTATTTTTCATGGTTGGCCACAAGTAGTCTGTAGTGTTTAGGGTGTTACGTCCTTCTGATGCATCCCATTGTTGCAATCAAGAAAATGAAACACACAAGCGAGAACATTGAAGTGGGGGTCACTCCTTGTTTTTACCATCTGTATGGCAAAAAAGCAAGCAACATTCACAGATATTGCCTACAACAGGGGTCTCCAACCTTTGTAACTTTATGTCTGAAGGACTTCAGCTCCCAGACTTCTCCAGCCAGCAAAGCTGGTTGGAGAATTCTGGGAGCTGAAGTCCTTCAGACTTAAAGTTGCAAAGGTTGGAGACCCCTGGCCTACAACGAAAAATACCTTCTCTGAAGTTATCAATCATGTACGACATTTAGGAATAAGAATGCCCCATATCTATACATCCATAGGAGATAATGTGCGGGAATTTTTTCCCCCAGAGTTCTAGTTCCTGATTGTTAAGGCTCCCTTTCTTTTTACATCACAGTGTTATGTCAGGATGATCCCTTGATTATCTTTTTCCTTTCGTCTTCCGTGAAACTAATGAGAATGGAGTGCTTTAGCCTTGCCTCCTGGGAATCTATTCCACTCCTTGATCTGTTTTGTTTTGGTGGAGTGGCTATAAATATGCAACTGGAACATGCTAATGATGCAACTATTGTTCTATGTGAGTTTGAGAGGTGGGAGAACAGCTCCTGGCATTCTCTTCTGCTAAATACCAAACGGTGTGCATTAACTTTCTCTTTCCGTAACAAACTGCAACTTCAGTTGAGACAGTTACAAAGATAAATCTCTTTGGGCTTCTGGTGATTTTGTGGATGGGTCCGTGAATAGTTTTCTTGTTAACAATATGGTGGCAGCATAATAATAATAATAATAATAATAATAATAGTTTAATTTCTTGACCGCTCCTCTCCCCGTAGGGACTCGGAGCGGTGCACAGGGAAACTAAAACCATAAATATACAATCAAAAACATCTTAAAAACAAATTAAATAATACCTGTGCTAAAATACCCAATCTAAGCTAAAATTCCCACTATACAACTAAAACCCCATAGAGAGAGACTACCCCAGACCGGCCAAGCAGAAAAAGTATGTTTTTAATTTCAGACGGAAGGAGCGGAGGTCCGTGGTCGTTCTAATGTCGGGGGGGAAGGTCATTCCAGAGGGCAGGGCCCGCCACAGAGAGAGCCCTTCCCCTGGGCGTCGCCCGCTGACAAAATCTAGTGGACGGCACCCGGAGAAGTCCCTCTCTGTGGGAGCGAATCGGCCGTGAGGAAGTATGGGGCAGGATCCGATCCCGCAAATAGCTAGGTCCCGAGCCATGGAGCGCTTTAAAGATGATAATTAGTACCTTGAAGCGCACCCGGAAGACGACAGGCAGCCAGTGCAGCTCGCGCAGGAGAGGTGTTACATGGGTAAACCTAGAGGTACCCAGGATTGCCCGCGCGGCTGCGTTCTGGACCATCTGCAGTCTCCGGGTGCACCTCAAGGGAAGCCCCATGTAGAGAGAGTTACAATAGTCCAGTCGGGATGTCACGAGAGCATGAGTGACTGTGCGAAGGGCGTCCCGATCCAATAGGGGGCGCAACTGGCGAACCAGGCGAACCTGGTAAAACGCCCTCCTAGCCACGGCTGTCACTTGATCTTCCATGGACAGCCGGGCATCTAGGAGGACACCCAAGTTGCGCGCCCCATCCACAGGGGCAAGATGTTCGCCCCCTATGGCCAGCGATGGAGTTAGCTGGTTGAATCGGGCAGCCGGAAACCACAGCCACTCGGTCTTGGTCGGGTTGAGTCTGAGTCCGTTACTTCCCATCCAGATCCATACGGCTTCCAGGCACTGGCACATCACCGCTACGGCATCGTTGGGGTGGTTTGGGGTAGATATATACAGCTGCGTATCATCAGCGTAGAGATGATACTCTACCCCAAAACCACGGATGATCTCACCCAGCGGCTTCATATATGTGTTGAACAGGAGAGGCGAGAGGACCGACCCCTGAGGAACCCCACATGTGAGGGGTCTCGAGGTCGACCTCTGCTCTCCTGCCAACACAAATTGCGATCGGCCAGAGAGGTAGGAGGAGAACCACCGTAAAACGGTGCCTCCCACCCCCAACCCCCCCAACCGATGCAATAGGATACCATGGTCGATGGTATCGAAAGCCGCCAAGAGGTCTAATAGGACCAGGATGGAGGAACAACCCCCATCCCTGGCCCTCCAGAGATCATCAACCAACGCGACCAATACCGTCTCGGTGCTATGCCCGGGCCGAAAGCCGGACTGGCGCGGATCTAGATACTCAACTTCCTCCAGGTGACGGGGAAACTGTTGTGCCACCACACTCTCAACAACCTTCGCCAGAAAGGGAAGGTTGGAGACTGGACGATAGTTGTTCAAAAGAGCTGGATCCAAAGAGGGCTTCTTGAGGAGGGGCCTCACCATAGCCTCTTTTAGGGAGGCAGGCAAGGAACCCTCACCCAAGGATGCGTTGATAACCTCTTGGAGCCAGCCTCGTGTCACCTCCCAGGATGCCAGTACAAGCCAGGAGGGACACGGGTCCAATAAACATGTGGTGGCTCGCAGTCGCCCACGTAACCTGTCCATATCCTCGGAAGTAACGGAGTCAAACTCCTCCCAAACAAGATCTGTCTCGTGGCATCCCACTGGGCCATCAATGGGGGCTAGCTCGTTCTGTATCTGAGCGATTTTCTCCTGCAGAAAAATCACAAATTCCTCTGCTCTACCCTGTAGCAGGGCTTCCCGCACCCTCTGTTGAAGGAGGGAGCGGGTCACCCTAAACAGGGCGGCAGGGCGGTTTTCTGCAGATGCTATGAGGGTGGCACAATGATGACGTTTGGCCACTCTCAACGCCACAATGTAAGTCCGTAAATGGGCTCTTACCTGTGTTCGGTCAGATTCAGAACGGTTAGACCTCCATCTTCTCTCTAGGCATCTCTTGCGGCGTTTCATCACCCTCAGCTCCTCGGTAAACCAGGGAGCCGTGGTGACTCGCCGCCGCAAGAGAGGCCGCAAGGGCGCGACCCGATCCAAGGCTCCCGCGGTCGCCGTATTCCATGCGACCACAAGGTCCTCGATCGGGGCGCGGGTCGGGGGTACAGGAAATGGCCCAAGCGCCGTCTGGAACCCATCCGGGTCCATCAGGCGCCTGGGGCGGAACCAAATTGGAGACCCGGGTTCCGCCTCCCCGCGGAGGGGGGTGGCGGTTGGAAAGTCGAGCCGGAGAAGTGAGTGGTCTGACCATGACAAGGGCGTGATGACTATGTCCCCTAAACCCAGATCACTCTTCCACTGGCCGGAGACAAAGATGAGATCCGGTGTATGTCCACCCTCGTGGGTGGGGCCTAAAATTAGTTGGGTCAGGTCCATGGCCGTCATGGAAGCCATGAACTCCCGAGCTGCCTCGGATGATTCGCCCACCGATGGCAGATTAAAGTCCCCCATGACTAAAAGTCTGGGGGTCTCCACTGCCACCGTAGCGATCACCTCCAGGAGCTCGGGCAGGGCTGCTGCTACATAGCGGGGAGCCAGGTATATAACCAGCACGCCCAACTGCCTCCCTAGGCCCCACTTCACGCAGAGGGACTCACAACCGGTAGTCTGTGGCACAGTGGTCTCTCTCGGCTCAAGACTTTCCTTTACAATAACCGCTACCCCACCGCCCCTGCCAAGGGCCCGAGGCTGATGAAAAGCACGGTAGCCTGGTGGGCACATAATAAGGATTCCATTGCCTTAGTTTGTGACACTTAACTACAGGTAGTCCTCCACTTAAAGGGACACGATGGCTCAGTGGCTAAGATGCTGAGCTTGTCGATCAGAAGGTTGACAGATCGGTGGTTTGAATCCCTAGCCCCGCGTAACCGAGTGAGCTCCCTTTACTTGTCCCAGCTTCTGCCAACCTAGCAGTTCAAAAGCATGCAAAAAATGCAAATAGAAAAATAGGGACTACTTTGGTTGGAAGGTAACAGCGCTCCATGTGCCTTCGGTGTTTAGTCATGCCAGCCACATGACCATGGAGACATCTTTGGACAGTGCTGGCTCTTTGGCGTAGAAATGGAGATGCACACCTCTCCATAGAGTTGGAAACGACTAGCACATATGTGTGAGGGGAACCTTTACCTTTACTTTAGTCCTTAGCTTACTACCACAATTATACCTAAAATTTCCGTTGCCAAACAAGTTTAGTTTAGTTTATTTCGAATTTATATACCACCCTATTCTCCCAGATGGGACTCAGGGCGGTGCACAGAAAAGATAAAACCCACAACAAGTACAAAAGTATAAAATAGAATTAAATAATGACTCTGTGCTAAAATAATTTAAAATTATTAAAATCCAATTAAAATTACTCCTTTATCTGTCTATGTCAGGTCAGTCAGGTGAAAGAAATAAGTTTTAAGTGTCCGGCGGAAGAGGCGCAGATCCGTGATGGTTCGGATGTGGGGGGGGGAGGTCGTTCCAGAGGGCCGGACCCACCACAGAGGAGGCCCATTCCCTGGTGGTCACCAGCCGGCATTGACCGGCAGACGGCACCCTGAGGAGGCCCTCTCTGTGGGAGCGGACAGGTCGAAGGGAGGTATGTGGTAGGGTGCAGTCTCTCAGGTAGCCAGGACCCGTGCCATGGAGCGCTTTAAAGATGGTAACTAGCACCTTGAAGCGCACCCGGAAGACCACCGGCAGCCATTGCAGCTCACGCAGGAGAGGTGTTATACAGGAGTACCGTGCGACTCCCAAAATCCCCTGCATTCTTCACTAACTGGAGTCTCCGGGTGCATCTCAAGGGGAGCCCCATGTAGAGAGCATTACAGTAGTCCAGGCGGGAGGTAACGAGGGCTTGAGTGACTGTGCATAGGGCATCCCGATCTAGAAAGGGGCGCAACTGGCATATCAGGTAAACCTGATAGAAAGCTCCCCTGGCCACGGCTGTCACATGGTCATCCATGGACAGCTGAGCGTCTAGATGGACACCCAAGTTGCGAGCCCTTTCTGCGGGGGCTAATGATTCGAGACATTTTAAGTGGGTTTTCTTCCCTTGTATGACCTTTCTTGACACAGAAAGTGTTCAGTGAATCGCTGCGGTTGTTAAGTTAGTCACACGATTGCTAAGTGAATCTTGTTACCCCATTGATGTTGCTTGTCAGAAGGTCGCAGTAGGTGGTCCACAATCCTGGGACACTGCAACCATCATAAACATGAGTCCGTTGCCAAGCATCCAGATTTCATCCATGGGGATGCTGCAATGGTCAATAAGGGTCAAACAGAGTCTTAATGTCAAGCGCCATGGAAATCAGGGGATCAAGGCAGTTCAAATGAGTATCAAGATTTATTGCAAGCTTAAGCCCTCTTGCAAGAATCTGACCAACTAACAGACAAGAGAAATGAGCGGGAGATAAGAAAGTTGTTCAAAGTGGGCTGGACTTAGATATCTTCCGAGCCAAGCAGAGACTCATGCTTTATGACACATTTTGACCCCATCCTTCAGGTTCAGCCTCGTCCATCTGCTACCCATAAGTCATTTTTCAGTGCTGTTGTAACTTCTAACAGTCACTAAATGAATGTTTGTAAGTTGAAGTCTACTCGTATCACATAAATACATTGATTCCCCAGTCTAATCAGCAAACACTTCATTATAGTTCATTGCACGTTATACTGTCTATAGTACAGCATAACTTCATTCGATTAAAGAAACTTTTTTTTTACCTGAAAGTTGCTACTCTTTCTATCTCTCCAGTAGATGAAATTGCCGTTCCATTCATCTTCAGCTTGGCTCCTTTCCTTTGCCCTTCAGTAAGGTTGAGGTTTGGGGCATTGCATTAAAGGATGATGGGAAAGCTAAGGAAATAATTTATTTCTCTGAAGATGACCGGAAAGTTGAAAGAGGCAAATAAAATGGAGACGGGTGTTCTTTGCATTAAAAAGAAAAAAGACATTTGGTGAAAATGGAACAAAAACTTCTGCCTGCAATGTTTTGTTTTGTTTTTTTAACTCCTGAAGTGCCTCAAGCTATAAGAACAAAGAAGGGGCTATCCTTTCAGTTGTTCCAATGGGAATATGATGCTATTCAAAAACATTTGTTCTCCCTTCATTTTTCTCTGATGACCTAATTCAATTCTACTTGAATACATCCCTTCGGTCAATTCGCTCTCACAGAGAGGGACTTCTCCGGGTGCCGTCCATTAGGCAATGCCAGCAGGCGACGCCCAGGGGAAGGGCCTTCTCTGTGATGGGCCCGACCCTTTGGAATGACCTCCCCCCTGATATCAGAACGACCACAGAACCTCCGCTCCTTCCGCCAGAAACTCAAAACCCACCTGTTTCATTTAGCCGGCCTGGCCTAACTCCAGACTTCCCGCCCCAGTCTGTAATTTTAAATTATTTATCTGGTTTTATGGGTTTAGTTTTAATTTTTATAAATTTGTACAGAGGATTGTTTAATCTGATTTTAGTTATATGTATTGTTATGGTTTTGATAATTTTAATTTATACCTGTACACCGCCCCGCGTCCCTTCGGGGAGAGGGGGAGGTCTAGAAATCGAATTAAATAAATAAATAAATAAATAAATGTAGAGTTTGGTGGTCCACCACTATTTTTAATAAGCCAAAAGGGAAAATTCTTCTTCTTCTTCTTCTTCTTCTTCTTCTTCTTCTTCTTCTTCTTCTTCTTCTTCTTCTTCTTCTTCTTCTTCTTCTTCTTCTTCTTCTTCTTCTTCTTCTTCCATTTCTTCTTCTTCTTCTCCTCCTCCTCCCCCTCCTCCTCCCCCTCCTCCACTCTCTTTCTCCTCCTTTTAGGGTTCAAAGGATGTTGTAAGGCATCTGGACCTAAAATCATGTTTGAAAAGAAACTTCTCTAAAAAGCTTCAAGGTTTTCATAGTCTCGAAGTTGGCAATACAACTATTTGAATGGGACACCATTACATTTTATTCAGATGATTCTTTTTCTTGTTTTGAGATTGAAATATTTGCATATGGCAAATGGCCCAAATGCATTTTTTGCTAACATCTTATAAATAGCTTTAAATACTAAAAGAAGGACAAGATGTACCTAGTGTTTACTCCATCTCTTCATTTTTCAAGAGAAGCAGATTATCTGAATACCATATACACACTATGTATATTAAACATTATGAACAATGTACTACACCAAATCATCCACTTAGCTTAATTACAAAGGATAATAATACCCATTTCTTGGTTGAAACAGAAAAGAAAAACAAAAAAGAACCATTCCCAAGATATTCACTGGAAGTTTTTAAGAAGACGTTGAATAACCATTTGTATGAAGTGATATAGGGTTTCTGCCTAGGCAGGGGGTTGGACTAGAAGACCTCCAAGGTCCCTTCCAACTCTGTTATTCTAAAGTCTCCATCATATAGCTTTAGACATTGCAACAAACATGCCAGACAAAAAAGGCTTCGATAAGATTGAATCAAAATATTATTTTTAGTTCTGTATAATTGCACAAATTGCAGTTGCTGGATCATAGCCCCTCTGTACCGGGGTTGACATGTAGATATAAATGATGACATCCCACACAAATTTGCAAAGAGCTTACATGACTTCTATTACAACTGTGAATATTGGTTATATTTCATTAAATCGTGACATTAAAAAAGCCCAATGTTGCCCTGCCATAAATGTTAGCTTCAATTTGCTCAGTCAAAATCTCCAATTACTTTCAGTTTTGCTGATATTTGTGCATACAGTTGTGTGTGTGTGTCTACACAGTATTTGAGTACATGAGAGGCATTTTGTTTATTAATGCACAAGCTCAGAGTCCAGGAAATATTAAGACCCGGGAGAGGCCAGTAGTAAGACAGAAGGAAGAACAGAATGTTTTAAAGTTGTCCTTTCTTTGTGTTGAATAATAGCAACAACAAATAGAACAACATAGATTAATACATTCCTTTATACCCAAACTATTGACAAGGCACTAATTTATGTCTGCTCAGGGATGGAGTACTTTGGGGGGGAAAAACATTTCACAACTCTTAAACAAAAGTGAGAAAAATAAGCAAAAGAGCATAAATTAGAGCAATGTATCATGAATTATTAGGTAGTGTTTAGTAATGTTTATGAATTTGAAGCTGATTACAGCATTCAGTGTTGGTTAGACGAAGCAAAACCTGACCTCTTCAAATCTGCACATGTTTAATCCTTTTTTTCAAATACACTATATTGATCACAAAATCCTTTTCCTTGGGGAAGAGATAGATAATGAAGATAATAAAAATAGAGATAGAGAGTTATAGAGAGAGATGATAGACACACAAACACAATCATGAACACAGAGGGAGAGAGTGGGAGAGAGAATGAGAGAAAGAGAGAGAGAGAGTGAAGGAGATGTTGTTTCAGTCATTGTACAGATCTGGTACCAACACCAAGGGATCACAATTTTTTTCAGCGAATCCAAAAGCACATTTTATGAGATCCATAATCTTTACAGGGCCAAGTGTGTCACCTTGCAACTACTCTCTTCCAAAATCCTTGGAGCAGCTGGTGGTTAACTCTTTAGCTACTTACCTACTTTTAGTTTCATTTCATTTATTGGATTTCTAGACTGCCCCCTCTCCCCGAAGGGACTCAGGGTGGTGTACAGGTAAAATTAAAAATTATCACAATCAACAATACATATAAACTAAAACCGAATGAAATAACCCTCTGTACAAATTTATAAAAATTAAAAACTTAACCTTAAAACCGAATAAAATAATTTAAAATTACAAACTGAGGCGGGAAGCATGGAATTAGGCCAGGCTCGGGGCGGTGCACAGGGCTTTTAAAATGCATTTAAAAAGTAGAAACAATACAATATTTAAAATAGAATTAAATAGTTTACGTGCGCTAAAATGTAAACTCTAAAAACCTTAAAAACCCTTAACCCTAATTCCCAACAAACCCTATTAAAACATTTTAGATTAATATTACAGTTTAGGATTGATAGATTAGGCCAAGCCGGCCAGATGAAAAAAGTACGTTTTTAGCTTTTGGCGGAAGGAGCGGAGGTCTGTAGTTGTTCTAAGATCGGGGGGTAGGTCATTCCAGAGGGTCGGGCCCACCACAGAGAAGGCCCGTCCCCTGGGCGTCGCCCACTGGCACTGCCTAGTGGACGGCACCTAGAGAAGTCCCTCTCTGTGGGAGCGAATCAGCTGGAGGGATGTATGAGGTAGAATAAGATCCCGCAAGTAACTAGGTCCCGTGCCATGGAGCGCTTTAAAGATGGTAATCAATACCTTGAAGCGCACCCGAAAGACCACAGGCAGCCAGTGCAGCTCGCGCAGGAGAGGTGTAACGTGGGAGAACCTGGAGGCTCCCAGGACTGCCCGCGCGGCCGCGTTCTGGACTAACTGTAGTCTTCGGGTGCACCTCAAGGGAAGCCCCATGTAGAGAGCATGACAATAGTCTAGTCGGGATGTCACGAGTGCATGAGTGACTGTGCGAAGGGCGTCCCGATCCAATAAACTTAATGTACTTAAATATTATTACATTAATGACTTTGTACAGGGAGAATGTCTTAATATTTGGGCTGCCTAAGCAACGATTGGATCTATTTTGCTCTGGTTCTTAACTTGATGAGGAAAGCTCCTAATGAACAAAACAAAAATAACAAAGCTGTCTTCTAATTAGTCCTTGGCTGGTTATTTTTCATGCAGCTTTTTTGGCAAACGGTCATCTTTTTAAGAAAATCTGTGCTGAAATGGAAGGGAAAAAAAAGACTGCTGTTGGTTTAAATGTATGAGTTGGGTTCAACATTGGGAGACTTCAGTATGTATGTATAGTTAAGGTGGTTCTTTTTTGCACATCTACCATTTTATAATACTATGGGGTTTTTTTTCTTTGCACTATGTATTTTTCATGCTCTGGTACTCTTGATTGGGATAAAAATAGCTAGCTATCCTGGAGTACTTTCCAACACTGTTTTCAGAAGCCGAATATGAGAGAGGGAGGCGGGAGGGAGGGAGAGAAAGAGATGGGAAGAAGGAGAGAGAAAATATCTGCTTCAAACACAGAGAGAAAAGTTCCAGTCCACTTACTGTAGTACTGGTGATGGCTGTCACTCTAAGATCTTAAATCTGTGCTTTAGGAGCAAACAGCGAAGATTCAGGACAAGGCTTGGATATGTAGAAATGTCAGTCAGCCAGTGCAAAATCTTGGCTTCCATAGGATGTTGAATTATAAATCCCGCCTGAGACTGACAGCAATTGCTGTCCCACAACCTACAGAGCAGTACACATTTTCCCCTCAACTCGCTTAAAGAGCACTGAGTCACCAACGTGAGATAAAGCAGCTTTTCGAATTTCCATTTTAAGAAAAAAAGTTTCGGATCGAAGCCCAGCAATTCGGCTGGTTAAAAAAAAAACCTCAGTCTGCCTTTATTAGCCGTAACTGGATTCCAGAACAGAGATATAGATTGTGGGATATACAGTAGGTGTGTTGATTTTTATCTTGGGGATCACTCAAGGCCATCGAGGGACTTGATATGGAAACATTTTGTGGAAAGTGGTGTGTTTGAACTTGGGGAAGAAGACACACACTCAAAGGAGCAGATCTGTCTTTGCTGTGGTGGCATCAAGTGTCAGCTTTTCAGAAAACTTGCATCCACTGAGAAGCAAAGCTAATAGATGTAGCAACATTACTCAACCTGTCCTTCACTTTCTCAAGATGCCAGTGCTTTGAGCAAAATTCACAACCGTTGGTGCCCATTACACTTGGTGATTGAATGCCAGCAGTGTGACTGCATTTGATGCAAAGACACATTGGAAGTGAAGTACCAGAAATGGCGGCTTGACCCATCCATGTGTTCATCCTAATGAGGAAGGAAATGTGTACAACCTTGTTTAGACCAACGAACTCTGCAATCTATCAGCCCAAATAAATTTTAGGCGATCTACAGAACTATAAAATTAGTATTTATTGATGTAGATAAGGTGCCAAGCTCAAAAGAGATACAAAGGCAAATATACTTGTACTTAAAAGTGTCGGAACTATCCCCTCACTCATCTGTTGATTTTATTTCATGGACTTATTGGTGCAGACAAAACATATAGAGAGAGAAATGTGGTCTGCGAGCAGACATTAAGGAAAGCATATTATCTCTCTCTTTGTTGATTTTATTATTTAATTATATAACGTCCCTTTTTGGCATAAGGTTTTCCCCAATGTTTAAGAAACTGATTTTTATTCATTTTAGTCACTACTTAGCAAATTTTGGTATGACAATAGAATGGAATTAGAATTAGAATTAGAATTAGAATTAGAATTAGAATTAGAATTAGAATTAGAATTAGAATTAGAATTAGAATTAGAATTAAGAATTAAGAATTAAGAATTTAGAATAGAATAGAATAGAATAGAATAGAATAGAATTTTTTTTGGCCAAGTGTGATTGGACACACAAGGAATTTGTCTTTGGTGCATAACCTCTCAGTGTACATAAAAAGAAAAGATTCATTCACCAAGAATCATAAGGTACAACACTTAATGATAGTCATAGGGTACAAATAAGCAATCAAATCATACTAGTAGACAACCAATATAAATCGTAAGGATACAAGCAATAAAGTTACAGTCATAAGTGGGAGAAGATGGGTGATAGAAACGATGAGAAAATTAATAGTACTGCAGTACTTAGTAAATAGTTTGACAGTGTTGAGGGAATTATTTGTTTAGCAGAGTGATGGCGTTCGGGGAAAAAACTGTTCTTGTGTCTAGTTGTTCTGGTGTGCAATGTTCCATAGCATCGTTTTGAGGGTAGGAGTTGAAACAATTTATGTCCAGGATGTGAGGGGGTCTGTAGATATTGGTTGGTTAAGAATTATTCAGGATCCTGGTTTCACCCATTTGTTTTTTTCTACATGGGAACATAATTAACTGTTTCTTTTATTTAAATTTCTGTCAGATCCCTGTGCTGCCATTGTAGGCATCAACATTATACGAGTTCATACAGTTGAATAACACAGTTTGGTAGAAATGATTTCCCTGAGGAGCCCGTTATGGGGAAGAAAAATTAGCCTTAATAAATACAAAATCATTCTTAAAACAGGCCCTCCATTCCTAGTGTAAAAGGTTAAACAAACTGTTGTTAATTATGTTATCTCAGATAAGTAAAAAATGTAGATGTCTGTCCTTGGTTCAAAAAAACAACAACCCAGCTTAAAAAGGACAAGGGATGCAGGAGAAAACAATAACAAACATTTCAGAAACTTGGTACTATGTCAAATATTAAAAGTATTTTATCTGAGCTGTTGCTAATACTTTGCTGACCTTATCTGGTTTGGAAGCTAAACAGTGCCAAGCATGGCTGATATTTGGATGAGAAGCTACTTTTAATAATACAATCTATTATTGCAAAAAAAGAAGAAATGCTGGCAGAAGAGGGTGCCTTTATTAAATATTACCAACAAGGTGAAGCATTAGTAGGAACTGCAACCACTTCAGTAATTAACTGCATCTATCTTGCAAGACCAAGTTCAACTCTAGTTTCCTTTGTGAAAATATGAAAGGGGATGCCTTCCATTTTCTAGACTAGAATTCCTGATGGCCACCATTAGCTACGTTCAAGTAACAGTTTCCATCTGTTGGATCTATTCAGGGCTGTCGTGTATTCATCTCTGCATTTTAAACTCACCTTTTCTCCTGAGAGATTGAAGACAGGGAATATTGCCTCTCCTTTTATCCTTTCAAGAACATCTCTGGAAGAATGACTCGGTTGAGACAAAGTGGCTTTTGTGGGTCTCTGCGGGTGCTTTCAAGTTTGTGTTGTGGCCCACCAGCAGCCAGCGGTGTTGACAGCAGAGTCAGACCGTGAGGAGGTTGGGGAGGAGCGTGGGCCAGTCCTGCAGGCTGGGGAAGGCTCGGATGAGGGCTCTGCATTGGAGCAGAGATGGAGCCGAGGCCGTCTGGCAGTGATCAGCTGCCTTCGGCACTAGATAGCAGTGAGGCAGAGGAACAGCTTGTGCCTGTTCCCAGGGTGTGTATGAGCAGAGCTTCCAGAAGAAAAGAACAATTCAGAAATCAGGGTCGACTTGGGAGTAAAGTCACAAGTGACTGAATAAAAGAGGAGCGAAAGGGGAGTGGGCTTTTGCAGGAAACAATTCCTTAGTTCAGTCATTAGATTCATTTCAGGAGTGTGAAAATCTGTCCCGTAAATCTCAAAGACTCTGTGCCCAATCTTTCCTTGCACAGCGCCTCATTTGGAAAATATTTACATGGCAGCTTTCCAAGATAGATAAGGTCTGTAGTCATAATTACTCCTTTGAAAGACTGTTTGCCAGGCCTTGGCTGAATGTGAATGAGAGGAATTCACATTTGTTTAATAAAAGGGGTTTTGTCGGGACCAGGAATCTGCCTCGTTGTTTTTTGGGGAAGCCTAGGTGAGAATATCCTAGGGTTAAACCCTGCAGTTGCCTTTGCAAGATACCCCCCCACTCCAGAAATACTTTGTTGTAATCCCCTTCTTAGGACTCTGAGAGATACTGCCCCAAGGTCACCCCATTAGTGCCTAAGAAGGGACTAGAACTCACATTCTCCTGGCTTCTAGCCTGTGCCTTCACTAGGATACTAAACTGGATCTCGAGATAAATATCTGGACCAAAATTATTGACTACAGGATGGGGTCAAATGGAACTTTCACCCTTGGTCTCTTATGATGTAGTGTAACTTCTCAACTACTTGTTCACACTGGTTGTCTTTTTGAAGTAGTGTGCTCACTAATTCAGAGCCATCTAAGCCTGTGTGTGTGTGTGTGTGTATGTGTGTGTATTAGCAGTTGACTGGAAATATATTTCAACTCACTAATGTCAATTATGTTGGGCAATATTTTCCCCAGAGATATAACAAGATGAGTATTTTAACCAAAGCTCATTATGCAGTTTTGTTCGTGTTTTTAGAAAGAGTGTGCCCTTTCTGGTATTTTATCACCTTCTCATTTGAGTGTCATCTGTGAATTTCATTAACACACCACAAAGATCTATGAGCAGGTGGCATTCACACCTGCGCTTCACAGAGATGCCACCTGATAAAACTGCTCCAGACTTCCTCTTTTATGTGTGCATCCTTTGTGAATGTCAATATTATCAAACATAAAAACTATCTGTTTGGCTTCATTATTAACAGTTATTAGCTATCTCTAAGTAGAATTGTTTCAGTCCATCATGTAAGTCCCCATTGACTCTGCTTAATCTTCAGTGGGGAAGGGCAATTCAGCAGGATGTTTCTGATCTAGGAGGAGATGAAGGAGACATTTATGCAAAGTTCTTTTGTATGTATGTATGTATGTATGTATGTATGTATGTATGTATGTATGTATATATGCATGCATGCATGCATGCATTCATTAGAACAACAGAGAATGACAGAGAATGTGGAGGCTGGATGGAGTCACCGAAGCAATAGGCGTGAGCTTAAATGGACTCCAGAGGATGGTAGAGGAGAGGAAGGCCTGGAGGAATATTGTCCATGGGGTTGTGATGGGTCGGACATGACTTCACAACTAGAAGTAACAACAAATACACACCAACACCCACGGATGTGGTGGCTCATTGGCTAAGATGCTGTACTTGTTGATCAGTTTGGCAGTTCGAATCCCTAGCGCTGAGTAACAGAGTGAGCTCCCGTTACTTGTCCCAGCTTCTGCCAACCTAGCAGTTCAAAAACATGTAAAAGTGCAAGTAGAATAATCAGATGCTGCACCTCTCCGATTCCAATTTACAAATAAGGACTGTTAATATTATATTGTACTTAAAATTAGCTTACAGTTATTATTTCATTAGATTTCTTTTTATCCATTTCTTCACAACAATCCTGTGGCAGCTAGGAAGGAAGAAAGGGAGGATGGATGGATGGATTGATGGATGGATGGATGGATGGGAGGGAGGGAGGGTTTTCTTAAAGTATCATTAATTTGTATGTAAATTGCTCCATTTTGGCATATGAAAACTTTGAATATTCATTTGGTGAGAATTTTAGTCTCCCTAATTAACATTTTTGTATTTGTTTAGATGGGATATTTTCCAGGGAAGAAGTATGAAATTTAAAATGTTCATAAAATACAATAACAACTTAGGTGTGTGCTTGTGTTTGTGTGTGTGAATAATGAATATGTGTATGTGTTTTCACAAGTTTTATTTGTAGAAGAATCTCCATAAATTTGAAAAATTGGTTACAGACTGATAGCGAACATGTAAAATACCTTGAAATGCCCTTTCTCATTTCAGTTCCATTAAAAAAAAAAAACCTAGTTATTTGACAGAAAATCAAAGGATGTATACGGACCATAAAGAATTGTAAATAAAATTGAAATCCATATTAAAGAGTGATATTTGAAGATTCAGTTCGAAGGTGATTCAATCAAATCTCATTTTTAAAAGCTCAAATTGAATTTATTTATTTATTTATTTTATTAAATTTATACCCCGCCCTTCTCCAAACGGACCCAGGGCGGCGCACAGGAATTTTAAAATACATACAAAATCAATAAAAATTTAAAAAAACTTATTTAATAACCGTCCTGTGCTAAAACCAAATTAAAATCCCCCCCAAAATTTAAAACTGTCTAAAATAGTCAATTGCAGAGGTTACGCTAGGCCGGCTAGATGAAAAAAATGTGTCTTTAGACACTGGCGGAAGAGGCGGAGGTCGGAGATGGTGCGAAGTTCAGGGGAAAGGTCGTTCCAAAGGGCAGGGCCCGCCACAGAGAAGGCCCTTCCCCTGGGTGTCGCCAGTTGGCATTGTCCGGCCGACGGCACCCTGAGAAGGCCCTCTCTGTGGGAGCGTATCGGTCTAAGGGATGTATGGGGCAGGAGACGGTCTCGCATGTAACTATGTCCCGAGCCATGGAGCGCTTTAAAGATGGTCGTCCAAACCTTGAAGCGCACCCGAAAGACCACAGGAAGCCAGTGCAGCTCGCGCAGGATCGGTGTTATATGGGAGTGTCTAGGCGCTCCCGTAATCACCCGCGCAAATTGTGTAATTAAGATCTATTCTAAAAATTTAGGGTTTTTTTTTTTATGTTACTATATCACAAATCTAAATTTCCTGGCCTTTAATCACCGAATCACAGATTTAAAACAAACCATTTGAATGAATTTTAAATCAAATCAAAAAGGTTGGCCTGTTGCCATCATTGAAGGTTGGCCTAATAAACGATTATCTCAATTGATTTGGAATTTTTCAGCATTATTTAAATGCCTAAATTTAACATGTTGCTGGTCGTTCTTTGTCAAGCAATTAACCAGGAGAAACCTATATTATCAGCATGAACTTTGCTGAACTACGAAACAATTTCCATAGCCCATGCATCAGAAGCTCTAAAACATAATTGTGAAATGATGACAGAGATCTAATTAACTGTCAGTGGCAGTTATTGTGTCAGGGAGAGCTTTAATGCAGCTGTCTTGCACCCAGTTGCATCGATGAATAATATCGACTCTTTCACTCCCTGTTCTAGTTTTAGATTGTATTGACAAGTTTCCCAACTTTATCTTTTATGGTGGTATGACTGGGTCAGTGGTGGGTTCCAGCTACCGTCGCAACCATTACACTGCGCACGGAGCCGGGCGTCCTCATCTGGCATGCGCACTGCACACACATGCGCATGCCAATACCCTGCGACACCCGGCTGCTCGGTGGAGGTTAATAAGAACATAAGAACATAAGAACAGCCTTGCTGGAAAAGGCCACAGCCCATCCAGTCCAGCATTCTGTCTCACACAGTGGCTCCCCATTTGCTTCAGGGTCTTCCCAAGCAGATGTCTTCACCTGCTTATGATTCCCTGCAAATGGCATTGAGAGATATCCTGCCTATCTCTCCATCCTTAGGCATCCATCATGATAGCCATGGATACCCTTGTTCTCCATGAACTCGTCTAATCCTTTCTTAAAGGTGTCGAGGCTGACAGCTGTCACCACTTCTTCTGGCAGGGAGTTCCATAGACCAGGGATCCTCTGGGTGAAAAAGTACTTCCTCTTATTTGTTTGAGGTCTAGCTATCAAAAGTTTCATGGAGTGCCCCCTAGTTCTAGTGTTGTACGATAGGAAAAACAGTTTTTTTCCTTTTCAACTTTGTCCACACCGTGCATGATTTTATAGACTTCAATCAAGTCACCTCTCAGGCGCCGTCATTCTAGAGTGAAGAGGCCCAGCCGTTGCAGCCTCAGATGGTAAGGAAGGTGTTCCAGGTTGTGCAGGCACCGCACACTTTGCGCATGTACGCAATTGGCCCAATTGCTTCAAAAACTGGTAAGAAACGTGGGTGGGTGAATGGACCAAACAAGCCACCATACCGGTACAGTGGGTGTTGCTCCTGCCTACTACTGGTATGGCTGCACTGGCCCGTACCGGCCGGAACCCACCACTAGACTGCCTCATGGTGTTTCTCAGTACCGATGGTATTGTGTTACATTGTCTGGGTTTTGAAAAAAAGCTTATAGCTGTGGTAGTAATGTATAAAAGTAAAGGTGCTGTTTACCTTGTTTTGTTTTGGTTTTGTTTTTGTTTTGTCTGTGTAGGTGTGACCTGCAAAATAAAACCTGTAGTGTATCCTATTGCTTTGATACCGTGAAGACTGTAGAGTGTCTAGGTATATATACAGTGTGCTATATTTTGCTGTTATGGATTTAGCTGTCAGGCAGATGTTCCCAGGCTGAAGAAAAAGTCTGTATTCATTCCACTTGATGCCTGAAGCTTAAATCTAATTCAAGCTAGTCTCCCTAGGAGCAATGCCTGTAGGTATAACCACATATTTACATTTTAAACATATTTATCTGCACTCTCTCCAACACATCCTGTGTCTGGCAGGCAGTATGTCACAGACAGAATCCAATTCTATGTGAACTGAAGGGAACGGAATGAACTAAACACTGCCGTGTTGTATGTACTGTATGTATCTAGATAGATAGGTAAATAAACAGATGATAGAAAGTAAAGGATGGAAATAGAGAGATGGTAGAAAAATAGGAAGAAGATGATGATGATGGTGATGATCACGACGATAGAGAAAGAGATAGAGACATAGATATGGAACGACAGATTTTGGTAGTAGTTTGCTTGCCAAGCTTGTTTCAATTTAGTTTGTGAACATTTTGTTACCAGACTGGGTAACATCATCAGGGGTTTCCTGTCCTATTCTCCTTAGCTCACCACTGCAAAAATCTAAAACCCAAGCCGCAAGTATTTTCTATTATTTTGTAAATGGCAGAGATGAGAGATGTGTGTGTGTGTGTAAGAGAGAGAGAGAGAGAGAGAGAGAGAGAGGGAGGGAGGGAAGGAAGGAGGGAGGGACAGAGAGGGAGAGAGAGGTGGGAAAGAGGGAGAGGGAGAAAGAGGGAGGGAGGGAGGGAGAAGGAGAGGGAGAGAGAGAGGGAGAGAGAGGGGAAAGAGGGAGAGGAGGGAGAGAGGGAGATTTAGTGATCCCTTACCAGAGGGAGCCCCCTTATGGAGTACTGTGAAGCCATTACCATGACAACTCCACTGCGCTGTACACTACAATCCATTTTACGGCAGTACAGTAGACGCCATTTTAAGGCACAACAGGCTGTGTCTTAACAGAACACACACACCCCGAGGGGTGTTAGGGGTGTCTTACCCCCATAGTATTTTTTTTCCAGAGAATATGTTATCTGTGTACCAAGTTTGGTTGAAATTGCTCGGGGCATTCCAGAGTTATGCTGGAACATGCATACTCTCTCTCTCTCTCTCTCTCACACACACACACACACAGAGCTATAGAGATAGATAGATAGATGGATGGATGGATGGATGGATGGATAGATAGATAGATAGATAGATAGATAGATAGATAGATAGATAGATAGATAGATAGATAGATAGATAGATAGATAGATAGATAGATAGATAGATTTATAGATATAGATATAGATAGATAAGAACACATTGTTCTGTACATGGATTTAGGAACGCCTAAATATCATAAACGGCTTAACAGGAGGATAAATTATAAATAGCTGTTTTTATTTTATTTTAGGACTCTTTAGTAGTAGATTTAGAAGGGCATCTTTTTCCCTTCCAAGTAAGATAACGGTACAGATCGAAGATTTGGCTGAAACTCTGCAATTGAAGCAGGGAGAAAGCATCAGGGAACTCATTTAAAATCCTGAAACCAGATACTCATCAACCAGGTGACAAATTCAGAGGGTTTATCAGCTTTAACAAAAGATACAATCACCAAGGCCTGCACACACACAAAAGGAAGAACTGGGGTAAAATTCTGCATTCATGCCATATAGTGCGCAGCTTATTTTATTTGGGAAATGTAGAGCTAGGGCACAAATGCGGTCGTAATAATAACTTTCTGGCACAAAGCTTTTCTCTCTCAGCTGGATGGCCTTTTTCTCCCTTCCTGTTGTGGGTTCTGAACATTGCTGGAGATTTCCTTGCAAGTTTTATGAAGGCTTGACAGGGCTGCTAAGAGTCTGAGAATGAGATAGGTTTACTTTGCTTAGGAGAGCTCAGCATTAACCTCTTCTTCTCCCCTCGCTCCCTATCAGCAGGAATCAGAGGGGTGGCTATCTTGTATGGGAGATGTGGAGTTGGACAGATTAAGATTGACCAAAATGATAATGAAGAATGGGAGAATGGAGTTCTCTGCATTGCATCGGCTCACATTCTCACATTTAGCTTGAGGTTGGAATATAAATCCCACCAATTGGGTGTGGCTTGGTGGACAGGGTGTTGCTTGGTGGGCATGGCTTGGTGGACATGGCAGGGGAAGGAGACTGTAAAATCCACCCAGTGCTATACAAAACGAAAGGAAGAGTTGGTTCTTTGGATATCTTCAATTGTCTTTAAGATCTCCAAAATCCGCGTTCTCTGGGTACAGGTGTCGAGGCATCCAAAGTTCAAAGTGCATAGTCCACAAATGGGTTCCAAATCTTCCAAAAAATGTCTTTTTTATAGACCCCCTCTCTAAATTTAATATCACATGTCATTTTATCATTTAAAGCTAATTTCCACATTTCACAATACCACTCTTCTATTTTGATATTTACCTCTATTTTCCAGTATCTTGCTATTATAATTCTACCTATTATAATCATAATTCTAATCAATTCTTTCTCATATTTTGTTAATTCTAAATCCTTAATTATCAGTAGTAATATAGATTCTGATCTCAAAGTTATTCTTTTCTTCATCATTTCAAACATCATTTCCTCCAATTGTTGCCAAAACTTTTTAATTTTTCCACATTTATACCACATGTGTTCATAGGTTCCCACTTCCTTATTACATCTCCAACATTTATTACTGATTTTTTTTATCCATCAATGATTATTGGGTGGATTATTGTTTAAAAAAAAAAAGTAAATTTTATGTTTATATGTATAACTTGTGGAAAATTATAATAAAAAAATTTTTTTTAAAAAAGGAGACTGTAAAATCTCCCTTCTTTCCCCACTCCAGGGGAAGGTTACTGCAAAATCCCCATTTCCTCCTGATCAACTGGGACTTTGGGAGGCAGAGAATAGATGGGGGCAGGCGCAGCCTGAGGTGGTATTTACCGGTTCTCTGAACTACTCAAAATTTCCACTACTGGTTCTCCAGAATTGGTCAGAACCTGCTGAATACCACCTCTGATGTTGTCACATTACTCCACAGCATGGTTCCTGCAATATTATAAAATAAAGCAGCAACAGAAACAACAAAAATGAGGGTGATGCACCACCTTTGGTTTGAATACTTCTCTTCCCATAGTAGAAGCTTCTAAATTAATTCCAGAATGAATTTGGAATCCATAAATAGAAGCATCCAAAGCTAATTCTGGAAACCTTCTGAATCCGGAAAAAATGGGGATTTCCTCCACCCAGGAACATCACTAAGTACATTATAAGAAGAATAAGGCAGAAGAAAACCCTGTTTCTCTATGGAAATATTCTCATTATGTTAACACTCTCAGAGAGATGTGGGGGAGGACAGATGTAGAGAAAACTAACCAGGTTGAATTTCCTTTGAAAGTACATCTGCTCAGCCTAATTACTGTCTTAGAAATGGTGGTTTTTCACTTTTCTGATGGAACACTTTGATGAATCTCCGCATCCTGATGCATTGAACTGTTTACTTTGCCCTATCAAATTGTATCAAAGCGCCATTGCTTAGGCAAAAGAACAGCATATTGTTTTAGAGCAGGTGGGCACACTCAGCGTTGATACTGGCAGAACAATCTTGGGTGGTGACATTCACTCCCTTCTTTTGTGCAACAGTCTCTTTGTCGTTCGTTACATAAACGAAGGGACGAAAGTGAAACAAGAATAGCATTGTTCCTAGGGTGCAGTCTGGTATTACATCACCGTGCCAATCTGAATGAACATTTCTCACTAGATTTGATATTTGGGGGGGAAAATATGTGCATTTAGCAGATTCTGGAGACAAGCTGAGATGTGGCTATTGTCTTCAGAGAAACAATTTATGAAAAGCAGTCAGTTCACCATTTCTGGAAATGGAATGCAAGGCTACTAAACAGTCCTTTGTTATTTTGGTCTGGAAAGACTGGTACATGATGGAAATGGAATGCTACCTGCAAGTTTTCAGGTGTACGGTGAAATCCTGATCTGGTGTGTGGTTTGGTATAGTGAAATAGCTTTGTATAGCAAAGCAAGGCAGAAAAGAGTTAATGGACGTTGTAGAAAAGCAGAGAAGGCTTTGACCATTTCAATGTTTGCCATGGATGGTAATGCTCTGACGTAGGCTTCCTGATACAGTAAAAAGCACATGCTTAGTCCCCCAAACCCTCTTTTTGTTTCAAAGGCTGTGAATTATGTTCGTTCACAGCCTGTAAGGACTCCCAAATAGTTGGAAAGAGTCCTACACTAGGCTGCCAAAGTCCTTTGGGATAAGGCTGATAAGCACCCACCTTTATCTTCCTTGAAACGCTGCCAAAGACTTAATCAGCAATTAGCTTGGAAGGCCACGCAGAGCAACATTTCAAAGCAAAGCTTCAGAAGCTAAACTGACCAGCATGAACCAAGTTGCTTCATGCAAAGGCTACTGTGCTATGGGAGGAGCGAATCACCTCTAAGCCTTACTCCCAAGTTATCCCTTCGGTCTTAACTGCTTTTGCCTTCTGGCAGCTCTGCAAATGCATGCACTGGGAACAGGGCGGTGGGCTGTGTCTGACTTTGGAGACTACGGAAGCAGCACATAACTCCCAGATGGCCCTGGCCCCCTCTCCGCCTCCAATTCAGAACCCTCATCTGAGCCTTCCCCAAACTCCAGGTCTGGTCCATGTTCTCCAACCTCCTCACTGTCCGACTATTCTGCCAGCTACCCAGGCCACCAGTGGGCCACAACAGGTAATTCTGCTGAGACACAAGGATTCTTCTAGCTATGGCTTTAATATTATTGGAAAGAAGGCGGTTTTCCTTAAATGTGTGATGGAGATTCAATCCAATAGGCGATTATGTTTGTTATAATATCTAACAGGTTGTGGGCTGTCCATGATGTGTCCAGAAGTGGCTGGGAAGGCCTCTATGGGCATGAAATGTTCTGCCACATGTGGGGCAGACATGTGTGGGCACCAATGTTGCAACATTTGCAGCTCTGGCTTTGCAGAGTGCTTGCTTCTTTTGCCCTATGGTTGGTCTTCTGTCCTCAGATGTCTGGCAGCCTTGGTGAATCAGCATGCGCCATGTCGATCTATCTTGTGCCAGGATTTCCCAGGAGGTGGTGTGAATTTCCAGGGACTTGAAGGAGGCTTTCAACATGTCTTTGTGTCACTTCCTTTGTCCCCCTTGTGATCATTTTCCTTGAGATGGCTCACCACAGAGGACCTGTTAGGAAATGCGATGGTCTGGCATCCTTGCAACATGGCCTAAATCCAATAGGCTCTGATAAGCAGGAAGATCACTTTAGTTTTAGTTTTAGTTTAGTTTAGTTTATATTTTTATACCGCCCTACTCCCGAAGGACTCAGGGTGGTGTACAGCCAAAATAAAACACAGATATACAAAAGTTAAAACAGTTTAAAAACATATTAAATAATTTGGCCCATAATAAGTTAAAAACCCAACAAACCCAATTAAAATTAATAACATTTGTATTTACGCCAGCCCGGCTTGTTGAAAAAGAAAAGTTTTGAGAGCACGGCGGAAGGTGCATAGGTCAGGGATAATTCGTAACTCCGGGGGCAATTCGTTCCAGAGAACTGGTGCTCCCACGGAGAAGGCTCTCCCCCTGGGTGTCGCCAGTCGACATTGTTTAGCCGATGGCACTATGTGGAGACCCTCTCTATGGGAGCACACTGGCTGGTGGGAGGCTCTCGGTGGCAGAAGGCGATCTCGTGGGTACCCAGGTCCTTAGCCATGGCCTCTTGCAACTATAGTAAGTGACTTGATGCCATATTATGCTTCACTCTTGAAATATTCCATCTTCCTTAATACCTTGGCAGTTTTCTTATTGATATAAGAATGTGGGTGGCAATTTCTCATCAGTGTTAACATGCCAGTGTCAAGAAAGAAAAAAAATATCTTTTTTTTACCACCACCACCCCCATTATGGATTGGCTGGCTTGAATTTGGGAAACCTTGAGACGTCTAAATGCATGAATGTATATACACAGATGACAAGAATAACAATCTGGAGACCTTTTCCCCCTCTGAATTGTTTGTTTGAGAAAAGAATGGCTTACATTTATAAATCTGTCCTTGGTTTGATTATTGACATATGTTCCACACATGTTGGGTGTTTTCCTTCCCCCCAAAGCTATGTTGTTTAAATAGTGTCAGTTCACACAGAGTTGTCAATTATGAAGAGCAGGCCAATTAGTGATGTGTGTGTGTATTTGTGAATCAGTCTGAAGAAATTGTCCTGAAGATTCTGGCATCTGACAAGCAATTAGTTCAGGCAGAAGACAAGAATGGCTGGAATTAATTTTTCAATGTTCAGCCTGATAGAAAGAGATATCACCAATCTTTATTTCAGCAGGCAATAAGAAGAATGGTCAGGAAAGAGGAACTGAATGTAGTTTAATGTAAAAATGAAATTAGATGAAATTAACCCAACTAACTTTTTTTTAAACCTAAACACAACTTTCTTAATAGCAAGATGCATCTAAATATTTAAGAAATCAAGGTAGCTATGACTAAGATTATGCTAAATTTAAATGAGAAAAAAACCCTGAAATTGTATTAATATGTTTTCCATCAACTGCCTTTGGTAATGCAGCGTGTTTAAGTGTATGATTCTTCCATGTGTGCATTCAAGTAATAAAGTTGTTACCGCTTTTTGCTTCCTTTTTAAAAATCTGTTCTGAATTTAAAAGCTAAGGGAAAAATAATAATTCATGGTAATTGACTTAGGGCTGGACTTTCTTTGCTCATTAAAAGAAAAATCTGGAAGGTATGATATGTAAGAGTGAACTTGTGATGAAACAGACATTCGTGAATTGTGAACAACCATATTCTTTTGCTGATCATTTTAATTAAAAAGGACCCTATATACTATCTACTTGGTATTCTATTGAACTGCTAAACAATACGTCTTTTCAATCTGATTTATGTCACTTTGCAAGCACAATAAATAATTGTTCTAGTTGATGCCTTGGTTTACAAATAAATATGCCACTGCAGTTAAATGGGCATCTTATCAATTGTTTCTCTCTCTCTCTCTCTCTCTCCCTCTCTCTCTCTCCTTCTCCCTCTCCCTCTCTCCCTCTCTCTCATGTTCTGTGCGTATATTACCATCCACCCACCTACTGTCCATCCCTCCATCCATCCCTCCATCCATCCATCTATCATCTCTCTCTTTCTCTCCCTCCCTCTCTCTCTCTCTCCCTCCCTCCCTCCCTCCTTCCCCCCTCTCTCTCCTGAAATATTGGAACACTGCTATCATGTCTCCCCTAGTCCTTCTTTTCATTAAACTAGACATACCCAGTTCCAGCAACCATTCTTTATATGTTTCATCCTCCAGTCCCCTAATCATCTGTGTTGCTCTTCTCTGCACACTTTCTAGAGTGTCCACGTGAACACTGCTATCATGTCTCCCCTAGTCTTCCTTTTCTTGGAGTCTTTACCTACTTTGACATTCAATGTAAAGACTTTTGCAGTGGATATTACTGCCTGAAATAGGAATTTTCCTGTTTAAAGGAAAGTTTTAGGCTGAAAAGTCAGGATTCAGTAAGATGACAGGCCACCACTTCCTTTCTGCAGTCAGGGTGCTTAATTCAACCCAGAAGTGATTCTGATCACAAGCAAACTCAGTCTTTCTGTTTTAAACAAGAACAGACTTCTGTACCTCCATGTTACATGAAGTCTTAGGTCTTTTCTGCGGGATCGGATCCTGCCTCATACATCCTCACGGCCGATTCGCTCCCACAGAGAGGGACTTCTCCGGGTGCCGTCCACTAGACTTTGTCAGCGGGCGACGCCCAGGGGAAGGGCTCTCTCTGTGGCGGGCCCGGCCCTCTGGAACGACCTTCCCCCCGACATTAGGACGACCATGGACCTCCGCTCCTTCCGTCTCAAATTAAAAACTCATTTCTTCTGTCTGGCCGGCCTAGGATAGTCTCTCTGTCTTTGGGTTTTTATTGGGGTTTTATAATATAGCTTAGTTTTAATGGGAATTTTAGCGCAGGTTTAGATTTAATTTATTTTTAATGAAATGTTTATATGTATTTATTGTTTTACTGTGCCTGTGCACCGCCCCGAGTCCCTGTGGGGAGAGAGTGCGGTTTAGAAATATTAAAATTATTATTATTATTATTATTATTATTATTATTATTATTATTATTATTATTATTATTATTATTATTATTATTATTATTATTATTATTATTATTATTATTATTATTATTATTATTATTTCTATTTTTTGCCAGGGGAAAATGATCACCGTTTTTCTATAAATTGGACTCTAAATGAAGATCGCCATCATGTTGAAGCAATATTGAATCAGTACAGTCCCTAATTAAACGAGACAAACTGTATAGCCTCAATGGTTTGCTCCTTCTAATATGTTCAACCAAGTCTATCATATTGGAAAGGATAGGAAGGGATAGGAAGACAACTTTATGAACCCATGCATCCTTATCATTGTTAGGATCTGGAAAGACTAGGAGATTTAGGGCTGATGAGCAAGTCCTTTCCAGTTTTATTGCTCAGACCGAATGCAAGTATACTGTATATTGAGAAGAAGACACACATTGATCTGTTTCACCTAAGCTAGGGCATGTTGGGTAGTGATCCTTTCTATAATGGTCAGAGGCCAATATAGACACCGGACACTTAGTATACTGGAATACTGAAAATGCCCTCAGAGCTCAACAACATAGGAATAGCCTCAGAGACGGCATTTTGGTCATCTGCGCCTATGGCTCTTTTTGATATCTTAATGTATAAATTGACTGGTGGCCTAGAGGCGGACAGTCACCTCTCATTTGGAAGGCTGAGAGTTTAATCCTAGGCAGCGACAGATGTTTCTCTTATCAGAGCGCCAAGAGAAAATATCTGCTGTGAACTCGGCCTGGGCAGCAGGAAGGGTATCCAGCCAGTAAATGCTCAGCTCCATTCAGTTGCCCCGACTCCATCCAAGACAAGGGATTACAGGGTTGTAAAAAAAGAAAATCGATATACATTGATTGGGTGATCAATTATGTGCCAACAAGTCGTTACTGATCCCTCAAGACTTCACAAATGGTGTAATTCTATAAATAGACAGAATGTATAAATAGCATCATTAAGAAGATACTTTGCTTTTGATTTGACAGGCTGTGACAAGTGATTGTGTCTTCGAAGTCTAAAGAGTGGACCACAAACAATTTCATTAATTTCAAGAAGTCATCCTAAGTAACTGCTATTGACCCATTGCTCCAAAATTTAGATACAGCGCTTCATTACTAGCCATTCTTAATCAAGTGTGAATGCCTAGTGTTTGGCCAACTTTGCACACAGGTGCATACCACTACTTGTTTTGTATTGTGTTCCTCGCCTTGTTTTGTCATGTTGGTCGAAAGTTTGGTATCTTTAACAGAATTGTCCTTAGAAGCCAGAATAAGCCTCCTCAGTAGTAAATATAACAGCTGGCCTTCTGTTAGCTCCCTGTAGAGAACCCCAGGCGACAGTTATCAGAAATTTCAAGTGCAAAATAAATTGTTGTGCTTCAGCAGTCAGACAGCACAGCAATGGGTCTGCAGCTGTCCAAACTGTTAACGTATACATGAGGACACCAAATATGAACCGTTTGATTCTTCTGTTCAATTCTAATCAAGGTCTTTCAACTCTGGAGAACTATGGGTTCTATTGTATTCCTACAGCATTGAAATTAAAGCTCAAATGACTTGTTATTTTGGAAGTTTCCTCCTCTTCCTCCTCCTTCTCCTTCCACTTCTTCCACTTCCTCCTCCACCTCCTCCTCTTCTTCTTCTTCTTCTTCCTCCTCCTCTTCTACTTGTCCTTCCACTTCTTCCTCTTCCTCTTCCTCCTATTCTTCCTCCTCCTCCTCCTCCTTCTCCTTCCACTTCTTCCACTTCCTCCTCCTCCACCTCCTCTTCTTCTTCTTCCACCTCCTCTTCTCCTTCTCCTTCCACTTCTTCCACTTCTTCCTCCTCCTCCTCCTCCTCCTCCTCCTCCTCCTCCTCCTCCTCCTCCTCCTCCTCCTCCTCCTCCTCCTCTTCTTCTTCTTCTTCTTCTTCTTCTTCTTCTTCTTCTTCTTCTTCTTCTTCTTCTTCTTCTTCTTCTTCTTCTTCTTGTAAGAAATATTCTTCTTCTTTTTGTAAGAAATATTCTTGGTATACCATCATTTGTGTTAGGGAGGAGAACTACATGAGGCAGCTCTGAAGATGCAAAAGAAAAGATGACCCCTCAAGGCTGACACTAAACAGTCTAATATTGTTGTTTGTGGATTGACAGCATTAGTGGTTGATTTGGCATTTAGTTTTTCTAATGGGAAACACCCTCACATGCACACACCCCGCAAAAAATGCCTGTAGTTTATTTGTTTATATACGTAAGTGCTGTGCCTGAATGTGAAATGGAATCAAATCGCTTCTGTTGTGGTTCACACTTCCACATCTCCACACTCAGCTATTCATGTTGGTTGAAAGCCTGGTGCCTTGATAGGTATTTTCAAACACTTTCCAGGGACTTTTAAATTTGGGCTTCCTGCATATGTTATCCTGGGCTTATTAGTATTCAAGCATAGTGGTGAACATCACGGTAAATTTTGTGTAGGTGGATAATTTAATCGCGTATCAAAGTCAGTGGGGATGTTAGAGACAGTCACAGTAGTAACTTATATGAATAGTACCAAGAGTTTTAATGTCCAGGATGCAACAGGAGTGACATGAATATTTTTTTTGTCTTTCCTTCTGAATAAGTAATGATTTTCTAAAGGTAAAGGTTCCCCTTCCACATATGTGCTAGTTGTTCCCAACTCTAGGGGGCAGTGCTCATCTCTATCACAAAGCTGAAGAGCCAGTGCTGTCCGAAGACGTCTCCATAGTCCTGTGGCTGGCATGACTCAATGCCAAAGGCACACGGAATGCGGTTACCTTCCCACCAAAGATGGTTCCTATTTTTCTACTTGCACTTTTACATGCTTTCCAACTACTAGGTTGGCAGAAGCTGGGACAAGTAACAGGAGATCACTCCATTACGCAGCGCTAGGGATTCGAACTGTGGGACTGCCAACCTTTCTGATCGACAAACTCAGTTTTCTTAGCCACTGAGCCACTGCATCCCTTCAACGGTTTTCTAGATGTGTTTAAATTGATCCCATGTTCCACAAACCCCACACAACTTACTAATGTTCATTAAAAAAAAAAAACAGCTTTGTAAGGGAATCATCCTGACCAGCAAATCACCCGATGAGTTTCATACCTAAAATTACAGATTTCGTTTGGTGCTATTCGTGTTGATAGAATGATTTATGGCCGTATGAGGGTCCTGTTGGTGCTGAAGCCCTTGGTGTTCTCTAGCTTGGTTCTTTGCTTTCAGATGTTTCATTACCGTATTTTTCAGAGTATAAGATGCATCTTCCCCCCCACCCCAAAAAAGAGGGTGAAAATCTGGCTGCGTCTTATACACTGAATGCAGCATTTTTTCCTCTCAAAACCCCACCCCCTTCACAAAAATGGACACGCAGAGGGTTTAGGAGACCTGAAAAGTGATCCTGCGGGACTGGGGAGGGCAAAAACGAGCAAAAAACAGGCCATTTTTTGCTCATTTTGTCCCCCGAGCCCCCAGAAGCACTCTACAAGCTTCCTAAAAGCTACGCATGAAAGTACAAAGAAACCCTCAACAAATATTCTATATTTGTTGTAGTTCGGTCATGTCTTAGAGACAAGTCCCTGCAGTTTTCTTGACAAGATTTCAGAAGTAGTTTATTTATTTATTTTATTTTATTTTTATACCGCACCTATCTCCCTGAAGGGACGCACAGGAAATTAAAAGCGGAAATACAAACATATTAATAAACCATTGCCTCCATTCTAGGGCTGGGAGAAAGTGATTGGCCCAAGGTCAGCTAGGTGGCTTTGTGCCACAGACAGAATGTCAGGCCTTCAGCCATCTTTTCTTTTGGATCTTTGGCCTGCCACACTTTCTATTATTCTACTATGCCTTTTCTATTATGGGAAAATGGGAGAAGGGATTGTACGGAGGTAGATGCTATGTAGCCATAACAACATTCTTTCTAGAAAGCCAAGGTCATTCTTTGTCTTTGCACCTTTGCACCTGAGCCGAACTGGATGGGTGGACCTGCCAGCATGGCAGTGGGAGATTGGACCATGTGATTGACTTGTGGGTATGGGGGCAAGATCTGGAACTTTCACCTGGGTGGGGAGAACTGGGAAGCTTTCAGATTCGGGTTTTCCCAGATGTGGCAACATGGCTCTCCTCATAAATTGGAACTTTGAGCAATACTTTGCCTTGGACTCTGATTTATATTTTGGATGCTTCTTTGACACAGAACCAGAATCCACAGACTCCAGGTTTCTAGCTGATGCCTTAACTACTACACCAAACTGGCTCTATTATACTATATTATCCCAGGCGCAAATAAGTTTAAGGCATTTAAGGGACCAGGGTGTGATGGGAGAATTAGAATGACTCTATCTTGCCTGCTAATTTAATGGTTGTTCAGACTTTCGCAGTCTTAAAAGCCTAGAGCAAATCAGCCATTGTCAAAGCAGGGCATAAATGCGAATCGAATCTTCATCTTAAGCCATAATGTGCTTTGATTTGTTTCAGCACAATATATTGCGAAATTTTGTCACTGACATGGTTTTACATGACTGGAGGCACAGATTATATTCCAACAACGGAAAGAAAGAATAAGAAAAAAGAGAAAGAAGGGAGGGGGGGGGGGAAACAATTTGAAACCTTACTGGATTTTTATATGCTTATTTGAGGGATATGTTTAATGTAAAAAGAAAAAAGAGGAAAAAACCACACACAGTGTATTCTGGAAGTGAATGGGGAATCCCAATCAATTTGCATTAAGAAATTAATTTTAAAAGGCCCCAAGGAATAGGAAACACGGATTTGTGATATCCGGAAAAAAAATAATGCTCAGTTTGATGGTTGAATAGTTAATTATGTTGTTCAGCTTTATTTGTCTTTTAAAAAGAAATGTCTCACAATTGTAGACTATGTTTGGCTTTGTTTCCAAATTCGCTTCTTTATTCCATTTTTTTTAAATTTATATTTATAGCAATTTAACAGAAATACTTAGAAGGTTTCCACCCAAAAAGGTGTTTTGTTTCCTATCTGTGTTGAAAACGGGTGTCAAATTGTTTATTTTAAACTCAGAGTTGGATAGCACGTATTGTGGAAGAGATATAGGAAGGAATCTGAGAATCAAAGGCTCACAAATATAAATTTTGTTCAGTGTGTACACAGAGAATTGTACCTGTTACTTTTCTCTGTTTTTTTTAAATACCAATTCCAATTATGTGTATATATACGCACAAATACACATGCATACCTACATACATGCACACACAATTATCCAACTGCATCTCTCTCTTCATACACTGTGTGTGTATGTATGTATGTATGCATGTATGTATGTAGATTTTGGTTTATTCGGGTCTTTTCCCGTGTAAAATTAAAGGTGCTTTTGCAACGTTTCGATGGGATCACCCCCATCATCATCAGGCCTGGGCCTTTGCTTTTTTGCGAAAAAAAAGTATATAATATAAACTAACACACATATCTAAAAAAATGTACACAACGTAATTTCAAGGTTCTCTGTCTAGATGGTCTCTGGTGATGAGCCAAAAGGCAGAGAGGGAAACAGTATGTCTCCTCCCTTAATGGGGCCCTAACAGGAAGTTGTGAAAAACAAATATCTATCTATCTATCTATCTATCTATCTATCTATCTATCTATCTATCTATCTATCTATCTATCTATCTATTTTATTTTTTATTTATTTATTCGAATTTATACCCCGCTCTTCTCCTTGTTAGGACCCAGGGTGGCGCACAGGCATCATTTAAAAACCACAATAAATACAATATACAACATTAAAATATATTAAATTAAATCTATCTATCTATCTATCTATCTATCTATCTATCTATCTATCTATCTATCTATCTATCTATCTATCTATCTATCTATCTATCTATCTACAAAGTTCTAGGGTAGGATATTAAAGACTTTTTTTTTACTAATAGTGTAACCATTCCTTGTCTTTTCTATTGGGGTGTATGGCTCTTGGACACTAGAGGGCTGCAGAACTCTTGTTAATAGAGATCAGGCTCGTTGGCCTGGTTAAAGTTTCCGCTGCGAATAATCCTAAGAAAACCATCTCTATAAACATATAAATGCTAATGGTATAGACATTTTAACATCTGCTATTTATGGAATACATACTTGTGGCCTTGACTAACACACTCCGTGGCTCGGATTGCCAGAATACTTAGCACATTTTACAAATGATGTAATTCACTTTGGCTTCACTTTCACCTCCTCCCAAACGTGAAGGAACTTCAGTCCTTCAAGAAGAGATGTGGTAGGGAGGCTACGCACGGACAATATTACGTCTTTGTTCGGTTTTTGCTTTCTTTAGGAGAATATATCCAGGTCTCTTCCCACTTGTTACACATCATTTGATTGTCCTTCTTTGCTAGACTCAATTTAAAACAAACCTTTTCTTGGGATGAGTTCCCGAGAGACGGTATTGTAACTCGGTTCATTTGTTGTTGTTTTTGTGCGTATTAAGGTTTTATTTCAGGTATCTAAAACATAAAGAAGAGAAGGAGAAAATAAGAAATTAAGGGAAGGAGGGGGAGCAGGGAAAAGTGGGTGTGAGATAGAAGGGGAAAGAGAAAAAGAAAAAGAAAGAAAGGGGGCATTGACTTCCAACTTCTCCTAGCACAGTACAAGCTAAGCACACTCCAACCTCAACTTTTTTGCTTTTACACATTAATATATAACTAATCTGTCAGAGTTTGTTGCAGCAATCAAATCCAGAAAGCACACACATCCTGCCAACACAGGCAGAGGAGAGAGCAGGTTTCAGTTTCAGTTTCAGCACCAGACTAGTTTGCAGCTTAGCCCAGACTCAGAGCTACACAGTTAAGTCACGCCCAGGCTCCAAAGTGTTTCAGCTCCCATTGGCTGACCTTGTTACTAAGCTCTATTCCAGTTCATGAATATATCTACTCTGACATAATCATTCTGTTAATTTATTAAAAAAGAAAAAGTCTAGCATTTTTATGAGAATTAAGAGATCAAGAGTGATACTGAGGACAGCATCTTATTGAGATATCCAACAGTTTATGAGGAGTTGTGCATTCAGAGAACTTGAATCAGTAAATTTGGTTCCTCCTTATAAGATTGGACCCCTGTTTCTCCCCACCTGGGGACCATAAGTTAATTTTTTATGGGATGATGATGATGATGATGATGATGATGATGATGATGATGATGATAGTGGTGAATGCAATGAGGTCAACCGCCAAATTATTTGGATAATGGAATGCAGGAATGCAGTGTGGTACTTGAAGATTCCTCTTGGGATCGTTAGTTGATATGGTGGCTCAGTGGCTAAGATGCTGAGCTTGTCGATCAGAAAGGTCAGCAGTTCGGTGGTTCAAATTCCTAGTGCCACGTAACAGAGTGAGCTCCTGCTACTTGTCCCAGCTTCTGCCAACCTAGCAGTTTGAAAGCATGTAAAAATGCAAGTAGAAAACATAGGAACCACATTTGGTGGGAAGGGAACAGCGTTCCGTGCGCCCTCGACATTTAGTCATACCGGCCACATGACCATGGAGACGTCTTTGGACAGCGCTGGCTCTTCAGCTTTGAAATGGAGATGAGCACCGCCCCCTAGAGTCGGGAACGATTAGCCCATATGTGCGAGGGGAACCTTTCCTTTTCCCTTGTGATCTTTGGCTGCTCAGAGCTCAGGAAAACAGAAGTAAATAGTAACATCTGGGTGGTATTATTGGCATTCTATCTCGCTTGAGCTTACAAGCCCTTCAGGCAGTACTACAGCGCTTAAGGCAGACCATAGAAAAACCTGGTGAAGCCGGGCCGTGTTCTCAACTATCGGGGAGAAGCAGTTCTGAGAAGAAAGGCGGGAAACGCTTCAGAGAAAACAACAATTCTCTTTGATCTCCGCGGCCTTTGATAGAGTCCCTCTGATTCTTACAAAAAAAATTTGATGGGAGTATCACTTCATTTATTTATGCGCTACTTTCGTGCCAAAGGCTTTGCTTTACCGTGGATCGGCAAAATGCTGGCAGCTTTGAAGCAGGGATCAGTAGTGCAGAAACGAAGGAAGTCCGGCCCTGTTTGGAAATCTGTTTAAGCGTCCTGTTTTTACATTTATGGTAGCAATCTACCTCTGAAGGAGAATTCATTTTGGAACCTGGGTTCGGCCCCAGCCTTTTCTGTTGAAATCAGCTGTAACGTTTCACCTGCATTTCCTGCAAGCCGACAAACCTCTATCTGGTGTTTCTTTGCTTTGAATGGTTTCCTTTCCCCCCCAAAAAAATATTATTTGTTGTGGTGGGGATTGTAGGGTTTTTGTATTTTTTACTATTATGATTGTGCATGTAAAGAACACCACGGTTTGAAAGGACTCAAAGCTGTTGACAAGATTAAAATGCAGCAATAATATCTTAGAATGACAGGGTGCTCGGAATTGAATTCATTGGGTAATATTAATATAATTCTAAGAGAGGCAACAGTAGTGAGCTTCTGTCGATGTTTTCTGTGAGGCATGGCTTATTTTGGGTATCTATACCTATCTATAAGGGATGTGGTGGCTCAGTGACTAAGACAATGAGCTTGTCAATCAGAAAGGTTGGCAGTTCGGCAGTTCGAATCCCTCATTAAACTGTAAAGGTAGCATGAACATGAAGAGGACACATAGTATGTAGCTCTGCAGAGTAATATATCATGATAGAGGAAGTGAAGATTGTAGTGGAAACCACAGGTTAGTTTAAACTGATCTTCGACTTTGCACCCAGACTATCACAAGTTGGTGCTCTAAAGATGAGTCTAAGACATTTATATGCTGCCCAGTGTCCTATTAGTTACTTCTATTATTATATGGGATGCGGTGGCTAAGATGCTGAGCTTGTCAGTCAGAAAGGTCGGCAGTCCGGCGGTTCGAATCCCTAGCACCGCATAACAGAGTGAGCTCCCATTACTTGTCCCAGCTTCTGCCAATCTAGCAGTTCGGAAGCATGCAAAAATGCAAGTAGAAAAATAGGAACCACCTTTGGTGGGAAGGTAGCAGCATTCTGTGCACATTTGGTGTTTAGTCATACTGGCCACATGACCACGGAGACATCTTTGGACAGTGCGGGCTCTTTGACTTTGAAATGGAGATAAGCACTATCCCCTAGAGTCAGGAATGATTAGAACATATGTGTGAGGGGAACTTTTACCTTTACCTTACATCTATCTATCTATCTATCTATCTATCTATCTATCTATCTATCTATCTATCTATCTATCTATCTATCTATCTATCTATCATCTATCTATCTATCTATCTATCTATCTATCTATCTATCTATCTATCTATCTATCTATCTATCTATCTATCTATCATCACTGTGTGTTTATTCTATCTCTATCTCTATCTCTATCTATCTATCTATCTATCTATCTATCTATCTATCTATCTCTATCTATCTATCTATCTATCTATCTATCTATCTCTCTATCTCTCTCTCTCTCTCTCTCTCTCTCTCTCTCTCTATCTCTCTATCTCTCTCTCTCTCTCTCTCTCTCTCTATCTCTATCTCTATCTCTATCTCTATCTCTATCTATCTATCTATCTATCTATCTATCTATCTATCTATCTATCTATCTATCTATCTATCTATCTATCTATCTATCTATCTATCTATCATCACTGTGTGTTTATTCTTTATAGAGAGAGATGAATTGTGTGTGTATCTCTCTCTGTGTGTGTTGTTATAGAGAGAGATGAATTAATTGCACTTTGGGTTCTTTTTCCCCACACACACATATACAGACCAAAAGTGAGATTCCTTATTTATAAAATGTCCCAATTTCACAGATTTTAAAGCCAAGCTAGTCTTGAGGTAGCCCATTGTCTATGCATATACATTGAAGCTACAACTCAGAATCCTATTAAAGATCAAAACAACATCACAAATCAATTGGAATATGTCTTTTTACAGAGCAGATAATCTATCTTTCCTGATTTTAGATCCAAACCGTACGATCCCATAATACCTGTTCTCAGTGTGTCTAGAAGAGAAGGGGGGGGGGGGAATTCTTATATAACATTTCACTTGATTCAACGGCATTTAAATAACTATCTTGTTTTCCAAATATCAGCAGGAATAGCAAGGACTTAAAAAAAGTGATAATGCACACACACACACAGACACACAAACAATAAGTGTGTGCGTGTGTGTGTGTGTGTGTGTTCCACTCTGGAATGCCTCAAGCAATTTCATCCAAACTTAGTACAAAGATGACTTAATCTGTGGAAAAAAATAGATTTGTGGGGGTAAGAAACCCCTCAAACCTCTCGGGGTGTGTGTTCTGTTAAGATACAGCCTGTCATGCCCTAAAATGTCTTCTACTGTACTGCTGTAAAATGTACTGTACAGCACAGTGGGGTTGCCATAGTAACGGCTTCACAGTACTCCACAAGGGGGGGTTATATATGGGAGAATATGGACTCCAAGACTAACTTTTCCAGAAAATATCAGCTAAGCTGAAATGGAGTGATAATATTTTTGAAGTTCTGTTTCAGAAATAAAAGGCAAGGGGTGGAGGGGGAAATCACCTTCTGAAATTAACCGCCGATTCTGTTAAGGATCATTTGGAGGTTGCTAGATGGAATTTTGAGATAGGTCTTTGCAAAGATTAATAAATGAGCCCAGAGAGTTGGTGGAGTTCATTTATCTACTAGTCAGAAGGATGGAGAGCGTGTCCACCTTTTTTACCTGCCAAAGGAGGTATGGGGCATCCTTTGCTCTATCTCGTCTTTAGTCTGCAAGTGATAATAATGCTGAGATTTTATCACTGAAAATCATTATCATATATATTAAGCTTCTTCCCAAAACTTTGCTTCTCTCACCTAATGCCTTTCAGAGTTTGCAGTAGAAATCAAACCCAGAAAGCACACGCAGGTAACTGATTCAGCAGGATTCATTAACTTCTCTTTATATACAATATAACGCATAAGTAAATATACATCGCCAACAGGTGGTTCACAGGCAGAGGAGAGAACATGGTTCAGTTTCAGGCAGACTAGATCAGTTCTCTCCAGACTTGGAGCTACATAGGTAAGCTATGCCCAGGCTCTGAGCTGTCTGGCATAGCTCTCAGTCACCAAATAGTTCCCATTGGCTGACCCAGTTGCCATGCCTATACAATGGCTGACCATGTTACCATGTTTCTGCCAGTTCATGAATATTCTGACATGTCCCAAGCCAAACCTACACAATAATAATCCAACTCTATTTGTGGCTTCTGACGTGGTGTGTACTCAATAGTTAGTTACTCAGAAGCGGCAAGAACCAGGTTGTTTAACCAGTGGCTGCTGAGCCACTAGGAAGGAGTTTGTAGCATTGGAGGTTGCTAATGTCATAAAAGGAACTGCTTGTAGTAGATCACGCCTGATGGATTTGGGTGGCTTATTCTGCTGTTGGCCAAAATACATTTCTTCCTGAGTTGGTGTCCATGGTACTGAAGCATAAGCTGAGATAGTTGAATCTCCATCTTGGCAGGTCCTTCTATTGATACGATGATATGATATCAATGTACCACCAAACAGATTAGTTGATAGGGCTGTTTAAGTCAGAATAGCTCTCTAAACAAAAGTCCAAATTTTGAAACCTCTTTGAAAGTCCTACTGATCCAGGGGAAGTAAATCAGACAAGATTAAGCAAGCTCAGAAGTGCTTAATTGTGGGCTAGTAGCAAGCTATAGCAATTAAAAAGGGGAGGAATCGATGTAAAGAAGATAAGGTAAAGGTCACCCTTGCATACGTGCTAGTTGTTCCCGACTCTAGGCGGTGGTGCTTATCTACGTTTCAAAGCCAAAAAGTCAGCGCTATCCAAAGACATCTCTGTGGTCATGTGGCCGGCATGACTAAATGCCGAAGGTGCACAGAACACTGTTTCCTTCCCACCAAAGCTGGTTCCTATTTTTCTACTTGCATTTTACATGCATTCAAACTGCTAGGTTGGCAGAAGCTGGGACAAGTAACGGGAGCTCACTCCATTAGGCAGTGCTGGGGTTTTGAGCCGCCAAACTGCTGACCTTTCTGATCTACAAGCTCAGCATCTTAGCCAGTGAGGCACTGCATCCCTCCTAGAGAAGATACAAGTAGGTGTTTCTGGGCCTTCTAGATTTAGGAGGCCCCCTGATTTTCATTAAATTCTCTGCCTTGGCAGAAATGGAATAGTCATGTCAGTTGGTAGAAAATCAAGTTTCCTCCTCGTGAAAGTGGGGCTAGAAGAATCTGTGGCAGGCTGAATCCAACCTTTTCTTCTTTTTGCAAGTAACTGACTGCCACTTCTTTTTTAGAAGAAGAAAAATCTGATGTATTAGGAGGACCTTTGTACATTGTGTGCAAGACGACTGATAAGAGGAAGTACGATCTTCAATGAAATATGCCTGAAGTGTATCTCTTTCTGGGTGTGATTTCCTTCAAATGGCTGTTGTGAATCTATCACAGTGTCACTCTTGCAACCCCCTTGTTTCATCTATCCAGGGGGGGTATTGAATAATGTCATGGAAAAGAGGAGCTGATGACTGGTGACAAGTATGAACCTGTCAGTTTAGCCATGCAATGCGATGTCGCGCCTGGAATAAACTGGCTTTAGGCTGGTAGTCTGCAAGTGCCTAGTGGGCTAGGGCTCCCAAATAAATTGGAAGTGTCTTGTAGAGTCATTATCACAGCTGATGCAATTGCGTTGGAAGCATGTTGGGTCTCTGAGAAGACCCTTCTCCATAATGCATCATTGCAGACCATGATAGCTGAGCTGATAATTATGCTGGCAAAGAACTTTCTTACCATCTGCTTCTTTATAGGCAAAACATTGTCCACTCTCCACCCCATTCAGCAGCCTTTTTAGAGAATGACATGGAACTTGGTGGCTGTGAGATTGCCTCTCAGCTGGGCTACCAGAACATCTATCATTTCTCAATGGATTTGTGAATTTGTGAAGTATAAGTTGGCTAAAGGTGCTGAATCCCCACAATTAATAAGCCACACCCAACAATAACAAGCAGAAACAAGAGCTGGCAGAAGGTCTCCAGCAGATCCCAGGAGCATCATCAGAGATCTCTGTCCATGAGAGTGAAGTGCTAGGAAGACATGAAAAACTGCTGCACATAACCCTCAAACTCCTAGGCTAAATGTCATCTATCATTTCTTTCTCTCTCATCTATCTATCTATCTATCTATCTATCTATCTATCTATCTATCTATCTATCTATCTATCATCTATGTCTGCCTATCATCTATCAATCATCTATTTGTGTGTGTGTGTCTGTCTGTCTCTCTGTCTGTCTGTCTGTCTGTCTGTCAATCGGTCGGTCCGTCGGTCGGTCGGTCCATCCGTCTGTCCATCCATCCATCCATCCATCCATCCATCCATCCATCCATCCATCCATCCTTCCATCTGCCTATCTTCTATCAATCATATATTTGTGTCTGTCTATCTATGAATCTATGAATCTATCAATCTATCAATCTATCAATCTATCAATCTATCAATCTATCAATCTATCAATCTATCAATCTATCAATCTATCAATCTATCAATCTATCAATCTATCAATCTATCAATCTATCAATCTCCCTCCCTCGCTCCATCCATCCACCCACCTATTCACCCACCTACCTACCAAGTTCTTTGTATTTTTAATTGCCTGTGCCCCGCCTCGAGTCCCCTTGGGGAGAGAGAGCGGGTTATAAAATTAAATTATTATTATTATTATTATTATTATTAAGTCTGCCTTTCTTCTATCAGTCACCTATTTGTGTCTGTCTGTCTATTTCTGCCTGCCTGCCTGCCCGCCTGCCCGCCTGCCCATCCATCAATCCATCCATCCATCCATCCATCCATCCATCCATCCATCCATCATCCCAAATCCTTTTTCGGTTGCATTTATAGGCAGTCTCTGCCACCTGTCCTCCTCTCGTTTACTGCTGGCAAGAAAAGGAAGTGGAAGAGTCAAGTTATGTTGAAGAAAACACACTCACACTGCAGGCTCACACGCACACACCTGTTTTGCCCTCATCCACCTTTTCATCATTAAAAACCATCCGGTAGTACCTGAGAGGTAGGAGCTACTTGACAACCGTACACTGTCGGGGTGAAGGGAGCAAACATGCGAGGAATTCTTGTTCCTCTTGATGGTTTTCTTTTTTTCTGAATAAACTCAGAAATACAATCCCAGTTAGAGTTTTAAGTCTTTAAGAGCTTTTCTTGGGGGGGGGGGAGGTATAAAAATAAAACCAGCCTATTTCCTTGCAAAAAAAAAAAAAAACCCTACTATAAATAACTACTCTTTGCTTTAAAAAAAAAAAAGATGCTATGCCATATTCTTGTTGGGCATTAAGAAGCAATCAACTCCTGAAAAGCTCTTTGTAAACACTGTGGCTTTTGAATAGCTCACCTCCTCTATAGTTCGTCCATTTTAAGCCACAGTAATTAAATTTCATATCAGTCTATTTTGTGTGGGGTTTCTTTTTTCTTTCTTTCTTTTTTTGTCGTAGGATCTCGGGGGAGACATATTGAAGGCTGCATCGGCTTCTCTCTGCTGCCTTTGTTGATTGACACTTTTCTGGAAGAGTCCTTAAGAAACATTGTAATTAGAGTATTTGCATTGCTGGAGACTAGATGACCTTTGGTGTGCTAGTAATTAGAGTCTTCCTATTGTACACTGCTGGTAGGCTCTCACCCGATTGGGGGGGGGGGGGGTGAAGGATGGAGATATTCATTTTGTGAGCTACAAAAAGCCACTTTCCACCAGCATGACAATTAACAGAATATTATTGTTAAGAATGGTGTAGCATTTTAGGATTATTGCTCACAGATTTAGATGGGGGGGGGGGGAGACAGAGAATAGGGTTGTTTAGGAGATGAGGTCTACTAAAGAGTTTGATTGCTCTTTTTTAAGTTAATTAGATAAGATGGATTTCATCCAGGAGGGCTTGAAGGATGTATGTATGTATGTATGATAGGTAGATGGATGGATGGATGGATAGATAGATGATAGATAGATAGATAGATAGATAGATAGATAGATAGATAGATAGATAGATAGATAGATTCATAGATAAATTCATAGATAGATTCATAGATAGATGATAGAGATGATAGATGATAGACATAGGTAGATAATACATGATAAATTATAAGATAGAAAGATAGATAGATAGACAGACAGACAGACAGACAGACAGACAGACAGACAGACAGACAGATAGAGATAGAGATAGGTGGGTGGATGGATGGATGGATGGATGGAGATGGAGATGGAGATGGAGATATATTTGTATGTTTTATCAATGTGATCTGCCACGAATCTTGGTTTAGCTAGCATAGAAAATATATATATATATAATAAATAAAGTAGTACAAGTAGGAGTTTTTCTAAGACATGAGGATATAGGCAGTCAGGATGATTAGGTCTTAAGATTTTGGCCTGTTGGGAGAAATATCCATTTGGTTCAGGTCCAAGCTTGGAGAAAGACACCGGAAACATAGGGGCTGATTGGAAAGATGGTTCAATGGTGAAGCAGACCTACCGAGCACATGGTTCCCTGATGCAGCTGACCACATAGAGTTGAAAGTGAGGGGGTTTCATATCTTATCTTGGGCTTTGCACTTGAGCTTCCTATTCCTGTTGGAGGCTGAGTTGGTGCAAAGAAGGAGCTTGTGTTCTCAAAGTATATTGGGCAATTCCTATTATGGTTGAGGGCTAATCCTACTTTTGGTCAGACCTTGCTGCAAGGAATTTATGCCTTTGAATAGCGCTATCTATCTCTTTATCTCTTAAGTGCTGGCATCTGTGGTTTCCGGCGTCTCGATATAGCCAGTTAGTTCCATCTCTGGCTATCGGGGGCGAGACATTAGCCCCCGCAGAAAGGGCCCGCAACTTGGGTGTCCTCCTGGATTCACGGCTGTCCTTGGATGACCATGTGACAACCGTGGCCAGGGGGGCTTTTTATCAGGTTTACCTGATACACCAGTTGCGGCCCTTCTAGATCGGGATGCCCTACGCACGGTCACTCAAGCCCTCGTTATGTCCCGCCTGGACTACTGCAATGCTCTCTACATGGGGCTCCCCTTGAGATGCACCCGGAGACTTCAGCTGGTGCAGAATGCGGCCGCGCGGGGGATTCTGGGACTCCCACTGTACTCCCTGGTAACACCTATCCTGTGCGAGCTGCACTGGCTACCTGTGGTCTTCCGGGTGCACTTCAAGGTGTTAATTACCATCTTTAAAGCGCTCCATAGCACGGGTCCTGGTTACTTGCGAGACCACCTCCTACCACATACCTCCCTTCGACCTGTCCGCTCCCACAGGGCGGGCCTCCTCAGGGTGCCGTCTGCCGGTCAATGCCGGCTGGCGACTCCCAGGGGAAGGGCCTTCTCTGTGGCAGGTCCAACTCGCTGTAACGACCTGCCCCCCGATTTTCGCACCACTACTGACCTACGCCTCTTCCATCGGATGCTTAAAATGCATTTCTTCCATCTGGCCGGCCTGACATAGATTAAGGGTTTTTAGAGTTAATATTTTAATGGTCTTAATTTTCTTAGCACAGATTTTATTATTTAATTCGATTTTAGGTTATATGTATGTATTGTGGTTTTTATTTTTCTGTGCACCGCCCTGAGTCCTACCACGGAGAATAGGGCAGGAAATAAATAAATAAATAAATAAATAAATAAATAAATAAATAAATAAATAAATAAATAAATAAATAAATAAATAAATAAATAAATAAATAAATCAATCAATCAATCAATCAATCAATCAATCAATCAATCAATCAATCAATCAATCAATCAATCAATCTGCTGAGGGCAATTTCCAAGAGCATCTTTCTCCATTGCTCATCCAGGGAAATATAATATTCTACTTCCTTAATATTTCTCAATATGTTTCATTCTTCTAGGAGAGGGGTGAGTGCTAACTTTCTACAGGCCCGTGTCATCATTGTTAGTTGGGGGTTGTGCAAAAGCAACAAAAAAAAAAAAGTCAATGAGATCCAGTTGTGCGTTATTTCCCAACAACTCAGATTTCTGTAAAATGTGAATGTGCCAATTGATTAGTAAAATTGCACATTGGGAAAGATTTGTTCTAATTTAAATAGAATTGCCCTAAAACAAACATTTCAGCAAAGTCACGTTTGTTCAATCTGTTGCCTGAGGCTGGATGATTGATTACTAATGTGAAAGTCTACACTCTCTCTTGTAGGCTCATTGAAACGAGGGCTGCACAAGACATACATATACCATTTATTTTTTAAGAAGCAGATTAGTAAGTTACACCAAATATTTGCAAGCTCTACATCAAATACATTTCTCCAGATGTTCAAAAGACCCCCATAAATACTAGTAAATGCTATTTCAACAGAGACTCAGAAGATACAGGAGGAGTTGCAAGAGAACAGATTAACAGATTAACAAGAGTTGGAAGGGACCTTGCAGGTCATCTAGTCCAACACCCTGACCAAGCAGGAGACCCTACATCTGCCTCTGCCTAGGATTGAACTCACAACCTCCTGATTGGGAGGCGAGAGCTCCACCTGTAGGCCACAGCAGCAGGTTGTAGTGCAGCCATGAGTGACACCGCCAATCTTTAAAAAAATGTTTGTCACATAAACAACAGGTGTGATTTGTTACACCCTGCCAAAAAATTTCAGTGCCGTTACAAATCCACATCCACTTGAGGCATTGACATTCTAAGCGGTTATAATGGGTTTGTGTGAACAGTAATAAAACAAGTTGAGATCCAAGAATAAAAAAAAAAGTTCATTTCCAAAAGATGCACTCCAAATTATAAATTTAAATAAAAATAAAATAAAATGTGCTGGCTTTGGAGACCTGAAGAGCCCTGGTGTCTTTTTCTATGAAAAGGAAGCAGATGGAAAACTGAATCGTGAATTTAATTCTACCCCAAATTTGCTTGCAGCGTTCTGGGTGATGACTGACAGTTTGGCAAATCTTTCCTATGCATTTGCCACTATAAACATTTTCTCCCTCCAGGTTCGCTAATGCTTGAGGAATTTGATTTTTTTTGCAAATTCTGATATGAAACTACCTTACTCTACGCTCAGGGGAGATCATCTGAGCTATTCATCAAATATTGCACTTCTCCTACTTTGCGATACTATTCTTAGCAGTTTAAATGTATCAAAATACACATTGGTACATAGAGAGAGGAAAGAGAGAATGAGAGAGAAGGGAGGAGAGGAGAGAGAATGAGAGAGAAGGGAGGAGAGGTGTGGAGATAGAGAGAACGAGAGAGAAGGGAGGAGGAGAGAGGGAATGAAAGAGAAGGGAGGAGAGGAGAGAGAGAATGAGAGAGAAGGGAGGAGAGGAGAGAGAGAATGAGAGAGAAGGGAAGAGAGGAGAGAGAATGAGAGAGAAGGGAGGAGAGGAGTGGAGATAGAGAGAACGAGAGAGAAGGGAGGAGGGGAGAGAGAAAACGAGAGAAGGGAGGAGAGGAGAGAGAGAATAAGAGAGAAGGGAGGAGAGGAGCAGAGATAGAGAGAAGGAGAGAGAAGGGAGGAGAGGAGAGAGAGAATGAAAGAGAAGGGAGGAGAGGAGAGAGAGAATGAGAGAGAAGGGAGGAGAGGAGTGGAGATAGAGAGAAGGAGAAGGGAGGAGAGGAGAGAGAGAATGAAAGAGAAGGGAGGAGAGGAGAGAGAGAATGAAAGAGAAGGGAGGAGAGGAGAGAGAGAATAAGAAAGAAGGGAGGAGAGGAGCAGAGATAGAGAGAAGGAGAGAGAAGGGAGGAGAGGAGAGAGAGAACGAAAGAGAAGGGAGGAGAGGAGAGAGAGAACGAGAGAGAAGGGAGGAGAGGAGAGAGAAAGAGAGCGAGGAGAGAGGGGGTAAGAGAGAGGGGGGGGTTCCATAGCTCTTTGACTTTGAAACGGAGATGAACACCGCCCCCTAGAGTCGGGAAGAACTAGCATGTATGTGCGAGGGAAACCTTTATCTTTAAGACAAGTGAAAATGATTTTTCTTTTTAAATGACAGCAGGGAAACACATGTTCGTTTCCTACTACTTTTTGAATTGATTTTTTTTAAGGGGGAAGGATAGGTAGAAAATATACGGGAATGAAAATGATGTGATTCTCTCATGTCCTGAACAGTGCTAAGTGATTGCTATTTAGGTTCCCTAAATAAAAATCTGTGACCAAAAAAGAGAGACATATTTGTTCACTAAAGATGGTTTTGATGAAGCCACTTGCTTGAGTAATTGGGTTACCATTCTGTTGTGCGGACAGATGAAATGTAGAGATGAGACACACATGCTAATTTGGAGAGCTTCAGTTCCAAGGGTAGCATTATTTCATTGGTAATGAGGACAGAATGAAATTGCCTACGTGTTTGTTGCGATTTCGTCTTTTCACCGTGCTTTCCAATTTCATGCAACCAAATTTAAATATATAACATTTATAGGAGGTTAAGAAAAAATATCACCCAGACATTTTTCATACTAAATCTTATATTTTGGACTTTAAAGAAAAAGAGAGGCTATAGCATAAAAAGGAAATATAGTTCTCATTGCATGTGGCCATTTATATTGTAGTCAAACACTTAAAATGTCACCTCTGGCTGGTCCCAGAGTGGGATGGGAATGGAGATTTTGCAGTATCCTTCCCCTGGAGTGGGGAGGGAATGGAGATTTTGCAGTATCCTTCCCCTGGAGTGGGGAGGGAATGGAGATTTTATAGTATCCTTCCCCCTAGAGTGGGGAGGGAATGGAGATTTTGCAGTATCCTTTCCCTTGAGTGGGGAGGGAATGGAGATTTTGCAGTATCCTTCCCCTGGAGTCGGGAGGAAATGGGGATTTTGCAGTATCCTTCCCCTGGAGTGGGGAGGGAATGGAGATTTTGCAGTATCTTTCCCCTGGAGTGGGGAGGGAATAGAGATTTTACAGTATCCTTCCCCTGGAGTGGGGAGGGAATGGAGATATTGCAGTATCCTTCCCCTGGAGTGGGGAGGGAATAGAGATTTTACAGTATCCTTCCCCTGGAGTGGAAAGGGAATGGAGATATTGCAGTATCCTTCCCCTGGAGTGGGGAGGGAATGGAGATATTGCAGTATCCTTCCCCTGGAGTGGGGAGGGAATGGAGATTTTGCAGTATCCTTCCCCTGGAGTGGGGAGGGAATGGAGATTTTGCAGTATCCTTCCCCTGGAGTGGGGAGGGAATGGAGATTTTGCAGTATCTTTCCCCTGGAGTGGGGAGGGAATAGAGATTTTACAGTATCCTTCCCCTGGAGTGGGGAGGGAATGGAGATTTTGCAGTATCCTTCCCCTGGAGTGGGGAGGGAATAGAGATTTTACAGTATCCTTCCCCTGGAGTGGAAAGGGAATGGAGATATTGCAGTATCCTTCCCCTGGAGTGGGGAGGGAATGGAGATATTGCAGTATCCTTCCCCTGGAGTGGGGAGGGAATGGAGATTTTATAGTATCCTTCCCCTGGAGTGGGGAGGGAATGGAGATATTGCAGTATCCTTCCCCTGGAGTGGGGAGGGAATGGAGATTTTGCAGTATCCTTCCCCTGGAGTGGGGAGGGAATGGAGATTTTGCAGTATCCTTCCCCTGGAGTCGGGAGGGAATGGGGATTTTGCAGTATCCTTCCCCTGGAGTGGGGAGGGAATGGAGATTTTGCAGTATCTTTCCCCTGGAGTGGGGAGGGAATAGAGATTTTACAGTATCCTTCCCCTGGAGTGGGGAGGGAATGGAGATATTGCAGTATCCTTCCCCTGGAGTGGGGAGGGAATGGAGATTTTGCAGTATCCTTCCCCTGGAGTGGGGAGGGAATGGAGATTTTGCAGTATCCTTCCCCTGGAGTCGGGAGGGAATGGGGATTTTGCAGTATCCTTCCCCTGGAGTGGGGAGGGAATGGAGATTTTGCAGTATCTTTCCCCTGGAGTGGGGAGGGAATAGAGATTTTACAGTATCCTTCCCCTGGAGTGGGGAGGGAATGGAGATATTGCAGTATCCTTCCCCTGGAGTGGGAAGGGAATGGAGATTTTGCAGTATCCTTCCCCTGGAGTGGGGAGGGAATGGAGATTTTGCAGTATCTTTCCCCTGGAGTGGGGAGGGAATAGAGATTTTACAGTATCCTTCCCCTGGAGTGGGGAGGGAATGGAGATATTGCAGTATCCTTCCCCTGGAGTGGGGAGGGAATGGAGATTTTGCAGTATCCTTCCCCTGGAGTGGGGAGGGAATGGAGATTTTGCAGTATCCTTCCCCTGGAGTGGGGAGGGAATGGAGATTTTGCAGTATCCTTCCGCTGGAGTCGGGAGGGAATGGGGATTTTGCAGTATCCTTCCCCTCGAGTGGGGAGGGAATGGAGATATTGCAGTATCCTTCCCCTGGAGTGGGGAGGGAATGGAGATTTTGCAGTATCCTTCCCCTGGAGTGGAAAGGGAATGGGAATTCTGCAGTATCCTTCCCCTGCCATGCCCACCAAGCCACGTCCACAGAACCGTAGTTAAAAACAATGAATTTCCCCGCTGCTCTCAACGTCCTCCTCCCTTTGTCGCAAAGTTTGTCTTGCTAGGTCATAGTCCATCTTGAGTGTTGAAGTTGGGGAAAATCCTAGTTTGGCAAAAAAAAAATGTTGCCAAGAAAACTGCAGAGTCTACTTTAGTCAGTCACTAGGAATCAAAAAACTGATTTGAAGGCAAAAAGCGATCCAACACTAGAGAATTCATTCCGTAGAGTTGTACTGTTCAAAAGTATGAAAAACTAGACTTCCTAAACATTGATCGAACAGCAGAGAGCTCTGAAGAATTCTCCAATTCAGGTTAATTTAGTCATCATTTCTTTGCAGTGCCGATAACATATTTCTTATAGATTAGCATCCTCTGTGCAAATTAGCCTAATGCTGGCAAGATTGAAGTTCAACCATAGAGGCTCAACAGGGAACTTTGGATCTGCCATACCTCTTGTAAACCACCCTGAGCTTCTAGAAGAAAAGCAGACAATAAGATGGGAGGGGGGTGGGAAGTAAGAGGTGACATTTGAGATATTTATAAAACATCAATGACAATAATCCAGAACTGTGCTTACAAATCAATGGTGAAAGTGAGCTCTATTCTATTTCACATTTAATTAGGAACTCAATACCACTGTTACCGGAGCTGATATTGGGAGTGTGTGATGTCTGACAATTTAGATTAATCATCTTTATTGCATTTTTCTTTCCCCCCCCCCCCACCACCCCTTTAATAAAAAAAACAACCTCCATAAATTGTACTCACTGGTGAGTAAAAGTGTTGGAAACTAAATTTGTCAGTTTGCTTCAACCTTTTCACTGAAGGTGGCAGAAGGGAATTATGATGTTGTAGTCTGTACATCTGTAATTTCACACTCCTACACCCTGGGAAACACAAGACAAATCTCAGGAGAATTCTCAGTGTAAAACAGTTTTAATTAGTAAATAATTCACATTCACAGCCAATCCGATGTACTTAAGCATACTACCGCATCACAGGACTTTCTGATTTCTCAATGATGGGGTTAAGATATTTCATCTCCCCAAAGGTTTTTGGTTTTCAACCCACAAAGAAGCATTAATGATATTGTGACTCGCAAGGGACAGAAGTAGGTTTCCCCCATGTCCGATGCTTGACATGGGCCTCTTCCATCTTTTCCTTTAACCTCACACCATGACCTGGCCCAATAATAGGGAAAGTCCTCCTCTCACTCTTCTCCCACTTCCTTAATAATAACATGTTAGCACTGCTTCTATTAAATATAGGCACACTGAAAAAAAAATAGTCACTGCCCAGTTGAATATAGAATCAGAATCAGAATAGAGCTGGAAGGGACCTTGGAGGTCTTCTAGTCCAGTCCCCTGCTCAAGTTGGAGAGCCTATACCAGGGGTCTGCAAAGTCGGCTCTTTTAAGACTGGTGGACTTCAACTCCCAGAGTTCCCCAGCCAGCATAGCTGGATGGGGAATTCTAGGAGTTGAAGTCCACCAGTCTTAAAAGAGCCGACTTTGCAGACCCCTGGCCTATACCATTTCAGACAGGTGGCTGTCCAGTCTCTTCTTCAAAATCTTCAGTGATGATGCACCCACAACATCTGCACTCCATTTTCGCTCCTTTTTTATTTCCTGTGGGAGGAGCCATTCAATCTCCACCTGCGGCTTTACTCCCAAGTTGACCCTGATTTCTTGGCGGTTCTTTTCTTCTGGCAGCTCTGCGCATGCACACACTGGAAGCAGGCTCCAGTTGTTCCTCTGCCTCACTGCTGTCTAGCTCTTAAGGCAGCTGAGAACTGCCAGACGGTCTTGGACTCAACTCTGCCTCCAATGCAGAGCCCTTGTCCGAGCCTTCCCCAGCCTCCAGGACTGGCCCATGTTCCTCCCCAACCTCCCTGTTGTCTGACTCTTCTGCCAGCTCTGCTGGACGCTGGCGGGCCACAACACTTAGGATGAGTTCCATCACAAGTCCAGAAGCTCAGAAAACTAAATCTCTGGTGCCAGTAATCAACCCAGATTGGATCCTGAAACATTCTCCTACTTTGCAGCAGCTGCCAAAAAAGCCAACACAGTTCTAGGCTGCATAAACAGAGGGATAGAATCTAGATCACGTGAAGTGTTAATGCCACTGTATAGTGCTTTGGTAAGGCCACACTTGGAATACTGCATACAGTTTTGGTCGCCACGATATAGAAAAGACGTGGAGACTCTGGAAAGAGTGCAGAGAAGAGCAACCAAGATGATTAGGGGACTGGAGACTAAAACATATGAAGAACGGTTGCAGGAGCTGGGTATGACTAGTTTGATGAAGAGAAGGACCAGGGGAGACATGATAGCAGTGTTCCGATATCTCAGAGGGTGCCTCAAAGAAGAGGGAGCCAAACTATTCTCCAAGGCACCTGGGGGCAGGACAAGAAGCAATGGGTGGAAACTAATCAAGGAGAGAAGCAACTTAGAACTAAGGAGAAATTTCCTGACAGTTAGAACAATTAACCTCTGGAACAGCTTGCCTCCAGAAGTTGTGAATGCCCCAACCCTGGAAGTCTTTAAAAAGATGTTAGATAGCCATTTGTCTGAAATGGTATAGGGCTCCTGCCCACGCAGGGGGTTGGACTAGAAGACCTACAAGGTCCCTTCCAACTCTGCTATTGTATTGTATTGTATTTTATTCATGAACCAAAGCATAATCCTACTCTGGATCATTGTTTGCCAGAAACCTCCATATTTGCTATTTGACATTTCAGTTTAATGGACAAGAATGAAACCTTCCAGGCCAGATATTTGCACATTCCTTTGTGAGGGGAAAAACACTGGTTTAATTCTTATTTTGAGAGCAAATATGGAAGTTTCTATGCATCTACTGGTTAATGAAACCTTTTGAGAGTTAAAACAAGTGAAAAGTGAGCAGAATATAAAAGGAAAAACAGGTGGAAGGAACACATACTTTCCACCCCACCCATTTCTTTCTGCCTTACCCTTACATTGAAGATGTGTTAGGAAGCTGTAGCAAGAATTCTGTTTGATTTTAAACAAACCCATTTATCACAATCGTTAGAGCAAAATCTCCATGGGGTAAACAGGGAAAAGCATCGGCAACCGGTAGGGTACAACATCACACACGGTATGGTGTGTTGTTGTGTTGGTTGTTTTTTTGAATCCCCTTCCAGAAAAGTATATAAAAGATCTTCTCCAGTAAACGGATTTCTCTGAGTGCTTTGAAGATGAGTAGCACAGCCCAAATCAGTTCCAATGCTTTTTCTGCATTGAGGTATTCCTGCAGTTCTTTTCAACTGAAATATTCAATACAAAGAGGCATGCCAGTAAAAATCTGCACAGGGCAGAGGGAATTGATTTTAGAGTCCTATTAAGCATCTAAAAGGACGAGGAAGGTTGGGACTAAGCAAAAGTAATGTTCGTTTTCTTAGTTGGCTTCCCAGAAAATTGTTCGGTATAGTTGCTTCCCCACCATTCTGAGGTTGTTACTGCAGGATCCCCGCTATGGAAATCTGCTATTATTAAACTACCGAATATGTACCACCGATGTGCAAATGGCAAAATCTGCCAAATTCTTATGAATTCTACAGAATTAAAAATAGTGTGTACCGTTTCTCCATTGACCTGCATTTTTTTTTCTTAAAAAGTGTTTGAACAACAATTCATCCAAGCTTTCGTAGGCATTTATCTTAAGTATCTGATTTTAATTAGATTATTTTTTCCAAAGGAAAGTTGTTTGGCTGTTAGATTATGGGTTAAAATAACTTTGGTCTGCATTTTCTGGGATAGTCTCCCTCCCTCCCTCTCTCTATCTATCTGTCTGTGTGTGTGTGTGTGTGTGTGTGTGTGTGTGTGTGTGTGAGAGAGAGAGAGAGAGAGAGAGAGAGAGAGAGAGAGAGAGAGAGAGAGAGAGAGAGAGAGAGAGAGAGAGAGAAAGAAAGAAAGAAAGAAAGAAAGAAAGAAAGAAAGAAAGAAAGAAAGAAAGAAAGAAAGAAAGAAAGAAAGAAAGAAACTCTGCACATACGCTTACTATGAATGACTTCTGGATATATTAAGCTTCATATCTGTGCTAAGGAAAGCTAATTTACTTAATCACCCAAAATTGGACAGACTATTGAGCTAATTGGTCCTTTCCTTTTGGGACCACAGTGGAGATGATCAAGACTCTGAACTGTGTTAGACAGTGTCAAAGTTTGTGTTAGACAGTGTCAAAACATAGAGGCTTATCCTAATGTTACATGACCAATCGGGCAATCAGATTTTGGTGCAAATCTCTGGAAAGCTACTAGATGAAGCAAAGAGAATTTTCTATGCAGACATATCTGTTGAGCTTTACTTTGTTGTGTTTTGCAGACATGGGTTGTTGTTTTTTTTAACCTCCACCAACAAAGATTACAATTTGATGAAAGCTCAGATGTTGATTAGCGTTTTTGTGCAATAAAGTATTTTTTAATTAAGGTTTGTAACTTTTATTTAGCCATAATATTTAGCTATAATAGAAAGAGGGCTGTGAGAATATCTACAGACCCATCACATCCTGGACACAAACTGTTTTAACTTCTTTCCTCAAGACAACGCAACAGGCCATTACACACCAAAGCAACTAGACACAAAGACAGTCCTCCCTCCCCCACCATGCCATCACTCTGCTAAATAACTATTCCCCACTACACTATCAAACCTATCTGGTAGGGCTGCATTACTATCATTCTTCCCATCTTTTCTGTTATCTATTTCTTTATCTTCTTTTGACTATAACTTGGTTGCTTGTATCTTACGATTTATGTTAATTGTTTATTTAGCATCCCAGAATGATTTATGTTGGTTGCTTTTCTAGTATCCCATGACTATCACTAAGTGTTGTAATCTATGATTTCTGCTGAATGTATCTATGATGATCGTGATTTATCACTTGTTGCTTGTATGTACACTGAGAGCTTATGCACCGGAGACACATTCCTTGTGTGTCCAATCACACTTGGCCAATAAAGAATTCTATTCTATTCTATTCTATTCTATTCTATTCTATTCTATTCTACTCTACCCTACCCTACCCTACCCTACCCTACCCTACCCTACCCTACCTTTAGTCTATTCTATTCTATTTTACCCTACCCTACCCTACCCAACCCTACCCTACCCTACCCTACCCTACCCTACCCTACCCTACCCTATCCTATCCTATCCTATCCTATCCTATCCTATCCTATCCTATTCTATTCTATTCTATTCTATTCTACCCTACCCTACCCTACCTTTAGTCTATTCTATTCTATTTTACCCTACCCTACCCAACCCTACCCAACCCTACCCTACCCTACCCTATCCTATCCTATCCTATCCTATCCTATCCTATCCTATTCTATTCTATTCTATTCTATTCTATTCTATTCTATTCTATTCTATTCTATTCTATTCTATTCTATTCTATTCTATTCTACCCTACCCTACCCAACCCTACCCTACCCTACCCTACCTTTAGTCTATTCTATTCTATTCTACCCTACCCTACCCTACCCTACCCTACCCTATTCTATTCTATTCTATTCTATTCTACCCTACCCTACCCTACCCTACCCTACCTTTAGTCTATTCTATTCTATTCTATTCTATTCTATTCTACCCTACCCTACCCTACCCAACCCTACCCTACCCTACCCTACTCTATTCTATTCTATTCTACCCTACCCTACCCTACCTTACTCTATTCCATTCCATTCCAGGCTTAGCAGACTATAGGCTAAGCATGACTTTTCCATGCACAGGGAAACTCAAAGATTCATGTGAATCCTTTGATTATGATGGTCTGGAACCAAGTCTGAAATAATTCTGAGGTCTCCCTCTATCCCCTTTGCCATGTACTGGATAGTTAGAATTTTTGCATTCAAAATCTTTCTGGCTGCATCTCCAGCCAACAGCCCATATAAGGGGAAAAAAAAGAAAGAAATCATTTTTGTTATCCATAGGTTTTATTTTCTATTTAATTCATTTATTTTATTTAGTTTGTCAAACATGTACAAGATACCATGCACAAGTATAAACATGGACATGAACAAAGCAAATTAGTACAAATAGATGGGGACAGACGGACAGGGATCGTAGGCACACTGGTGCACTAATACACCTTTACGGACCTCTTAGAAATGGGGTGAGGTCCACGGTAGACAGTTTAAGGTTGAAGCTGTGGGGGGGTTTGAGGATGTAACAAGGGAGTCGGGTAGTGCATTCCAGGCATTGACCACTCTGTGGCTGAAGTCATCTTTTCTGCAATCGAGTTTGAAGCGGTTTACCTTGAATTTGTATCTGTTGTTTGCCCGTGTATTATTGAGGCTGAAACTGAAGTAGTCATTGACAGGTAGGCTGCGCAATTGCTTTTCAGAATTAACGGCCTGTTTTGTCTTACAAGCCAGTTAAACATGAGCTCCTCCTTGGTGCTGGATTCTGCACTCTGCGTGAAATTCCACATCGTGCAATAGCTCTGGCTACAGAATAGTTTTAATCCCCTGCAATTAGAACAGTTAGACCGTGGGTTCCCGAAGAGGAGAATGTTCTTTGTTTTCAGTTCTTTCTCCTCTTCAGATTCTTATTTTGTTTTGCCAACACGTCTGCTGGTTTGTTTTTTTTTGGCACACCTGCCTTCTTCCTTCGAGTGTGTTAGTCCTTCTCGGAGAATCACTCGTGAGGCGCTTGCAACCCACTGCCTGATTACAAAGTTAGCGGAGCTTGAGTGCAATTACAGCAGCTCCACAGCTTTTGCACATTAAAGCCAGTGTTAATTGTTTCCCTATTTTTTGGAGAGAAAAAAAAATCCTTCTAATAGGATAAAAAGACACGATCTCTTGTAGTCAAAACACCAGAAAATAAAGACATTCGCTTCTGATTAATGACGGCAATATGGAATTACGGGCATCGCAAGGAAGCACGCTAAAGAGCTTTGCACGATGCCAGCGAAACCTGCCCTTGTATCATGCTGAAGAAGTTAGATCAGAAGTACAGCTTAGCATAAACACTCCCTCTCCATTGTTTTTGCTGCTGGCAAAGCGGGATACTGACATATGTCCCTGCTAGAGGACAAGATAGCAATAGCAATAGCAGTTAAACTTATATACTGCTTCACTGTGCTTTTACAGCCCTCTCTAAGCAGGTTACAAAGTCAGCTTATTGCCCACAACAATCTGGCATCCTCATTTTACCCACCTCAGAAAGATGGAAGGTTGAGTCAATAGCAATAGCACTTAGACTTATATACTGCTTCACTGTGCTTTTACAGCCCTCTCTAAGTGGTTTACAGAGTCCCCAACAATCTGGAAGGATGGAAGGCTGAGTCAACCTTGAGCCTGGTGAGATTCGAACTGCTAAATTGCAGGCAGCCAGCAGTCAGCAGAAGTAGCCTGCAGTACTGCACTCTAATCACTGTGCGGCTCTTCTAAGATAGTAGTAGGTTTGTTTTTTGGGGGGGCCAATTGTGTGATATTCTTGGCATTCATTTTTTTTTTATTTTAAGAAAGTTCAAACCTTAGTCCACCTTATTCAATTGCTTGTTTTAAAGGCTTTATAAAGGACCCACATTTTTACACATAATGGTTGAGAGCAAGTGACACTGTGTGAGAAAAGAGAATCACAGAGGCTATCTCTTTTCATCCATTGATTTTGGCTCGCATGGACTGAGATGAGGAGAGGTTTCTGTGTGTTGACTTCTACCTTTTAGCATTGACTATGTAGAGTAATCAGGCAGGAAATATGCTCTGGATAGACTTGCTATGGTAGCAATGAAGGCCTTATAATGATGTGTCTCTACTTTGGAAATCAGAGTCATGCAAACCATGGAATTCTCTAAAACTATCTATGGAACCAAAAGTTGACTATGAAGAAACAGGACAGAAATGCCCTCTTAATCCTTTTCAACCTTGGAAGAGGTTTCTGAGAATATCATGGCTAACCAAGGAAACAAACCAAGGGACCATGAAGAAAATCAACCCACACTCTTTATTCAAGCCATCAATGAGCAGACTCAAATTATCCTAGTTTAGACACATTATGTGAAGACCCAAATCTCTTAAGAAATCCATAAAGCTAGAAAGGTGGAGGTAAAAATAAGAAGACAATGACCACTAGCAAGATGGACGGATTTGATTACAGTGGTGGGTATACCACTGGAAGATCAGTTTGAATGAGGTGTATGCTCTTGGTTGCTAAAAGTCATTAGTGGCTTGATGACACACAATGACTCAGAACATAGATGAGATTCTGAATATGGAGATATGTATAGTTTGATGAACATATTTAAGTATTTGTTTTGGTGAATCTGTAAATGAAGAGTAGTGGTCACAATTCTACATCATTCAGAGTTTTGGTTGTTGTTAAATTGTGTCTGACTCTTTGCAACCTCATGGACCATAGAATGCCAGCACCTCTGTCCTCCACTATCTGCTGGAGTTGGCTCAAATTTATGCTCATCACATTAATGACACTATCTAACCATCTCATCCTTCTGTCTCCTTCTCCATTTGCCTTCAATCTTTCCCAACGTTAGGGTTTTTTTCCAATGAGTACGGAGTTAAAGACCATATATTTCTGTACACTTCAATGCTTAATCTTCATGTTTACAGATTAACAGAGTTGCAAGGGACCTTGTAGGTCATCTAGTCCAATCCCCTGCTCAAGTAGGAGACTATACACCATTTCTGACAAATGTCAATCCAATCTCTTCTTGAAATCTCAACAGATGAAGCTCCCACAACTTCTGTTTCATTGGTTGATTGTTCTCACTATCAGAAAATTCCTCCTTGTTTCTAGGTTGAATCTCTCCTTGGTCAGTTTCCTTTCCTTATTCCTCGTCTGACCTTCAGATGCTTTGGAAAACAGCTTGATCCCCTCTTCACTGTAGCAGCCCCTCAAATATTGGACCATTACTATCATGTCTCCCCTGGTCCTTCTCTTCACTAGACTAGCCATGCCCAGTTCCTCTAACTGTTCTTCATATGTTTTAGTTTACAGTCTTCTAATCATCCTGGCTGCTCTTCTCTGCACTTTTTCTAGAGTTATTGTGAGTTATTTGAGTTCCTTCTAACTCAAACAATGAATCTTGCAAGTGAAGATGTTTGCCCACTCCTTCAAACAGGAGTTGGCAGAAACACTTAATAGGTCATCTTGGTGACTTGAAATAAACTCTTGACTAACGGTCATAGTTCCTAAAATGGGATGCATAACTGCAACACTTTACTACATGATCATGGGGATCCTTTCAAATGTTAATTAGGGCCAGACTGAATTACATAATAGGGCTATGATTAGAGCAAAAAACCCTTCTGTTTATTTATCTGCGCTCTGTATCTCTTTGTTCTAAGACGGTAGTGTCAAGCTGTGTTTGTTTGGCTAAATTCATATTTTGTACTTTAACCCCTCAAAAGTGTCATCACATTCAGGATCAGGTTTAAGAATTATTTCTTAAAACCAGCCCATCACTTTGCAAACATTTCTTTAATTTAGCAGGCACGGACGTTCTACATATTACAAGCTGCCTTTCCTGTCAATTACATCACAAAATATTAAAACGACCTAGACTGGAAATGGATATGTAGCTCAAACTTTCTTCCACAAAATTTGTTACACTTTATCTTACATCCTGCACATTTCATTTCGTTCTGTCGAAAAATTGAACATGTTATAGCCATTTACATTTTGGCTACCCCATAATGTGAGAGAATGTGTCCCTGCATTTGCAAATAATACTCTGGTCTGACCATAGGTTAGTTTCAGGTGCTTTCAGAGTCAATCATTTCAGACTTTTAGAACTAGCTATTGGAGCTTAGAATTCTATCTTCTAAGACAGGGGTCCCCAACCTTTGCAACTTTAAGTCTGGCTTTAAGCTTTGCTGGCTGGAGAAGTCTGGGAGCTGAAGTCCTTCAGACTTAACGTTGCAAAGGTTGGGGACCCCTGTTCTAAGAGACAGTTGATGTGAATATCACCTATTTCCTCTTATCAGCAATTATTAGAAGAATGTTTAGCAAGTAAACACCTACTAAGGAAGAAGTGTTATCTAATTGGCCATAAAACTTATTTCGTTTAATTAAAATATTCCGACGAGCAGAAAAAAGGGGTAATTTCCCCCCTTTTCTTAGTATTTAATTAATTAATTTAATTAATTGTCTAAAATACAAAGAAAACCATGGAAATAGGAAATTAAGGAAAGGAAAAGAATCAGGGAAAATAAGGGGTGAGGTACAAGGGGGAAAAAAGAAGAAAAAAAGAAGTTGACTTCTGATTCTTTTTAGCACAGTACAAGATAAAAACACTCCAGCATCAAAGTTTTGCTTTTACACATGAATATATAACTAGCCGTTTCTAAGTAAGTAAGTAATTGAGTAAGTAAGGGGCGCAGGAGCTCCGTGACCAAGATGCTAATCCAGTCGATCAGAAAAGTCGGCAGTTCAGTGGTTCGAATCCCTAACGATGCATAATGGAATGAGCTCTCATTACTTGACCCACCTTCTGCCAACCTACAGTAGCAGTTCAAAAGCATGTAAAAATGCAGTAGAAAAATAAAAACCAATAAAAAATAAATAAATAAAAAATAAAAAACTTTGGTGGGAAGGTAAAATTGTTCCGTGCACTTTTGGTGTTTAGTCAAGCCAGCCACATGACCATGGAGACATCTTCGGACAGCGCTGGCTCTTCGGCTTTGAAATGGAGATGAGCACCACCCCCTAGAGTCAGGAACTACTAGCACATATGTGCGAGAGGCACCTTTAACTTTAGCCATTGCTATAGCTATAACAAATATATCTTATTGACAAACTATAACTATAACAAATCTATCTGATTGACAAAACCCAAGTCAAAGATTAATTTTTATTTTATTTTCATCCCAAGCACAAAATCCAGAAGAGATAAAGTCCAGGGTTATTTTTGTCCTTGAATTGAATTGAATTAAATTAGGGCATCTCTATAGCCAAAGCTGAGCGTCAAAGAATTTAGGCCATTTAACTAGGGTGTTGGAGAAGACTCCTGCGAGTCCCTTGGACTGCAAGGTGATCAAACCGGTCAGTCCTAGAGGAGATCAACCATGACTGCTTTTTAGAAGGCCGGATCCTGAAGATGAACCTCAAATACTTTGGCCACGTAATGAGAAGGAAGGACTCCCTGGAGAAGAGCCTAAAGCTGGGAACGATTGAGGGCAAAAGAAGAAGGGGACGGTAGAGAAGGAAGTGGCTGGATGGAGTCACCAAAGTAGTAGGTGTGAGCTTAAATGGAATCCAGAGGTAGAGGACAGGAAGGCCTGGAGGAACATTGTCCATGGTGTCTTGATGGGTCGGACACGAGTTTGCAACTAACAACAAATAGCCAAAGCTTTCTTGCTGACCTCTAAGACATTTTGCAAAACAAAAATAAAAAGCAAGCTCTGTCAGTTCAGCTTCCCCATTCCCTTGCATGCACGTCAAATCAGAAGCCAGCCAGGGTTCTTCAGGACAAAGAAACCAGACACTTGTCTGTCATTTTTGGTTGAGCTTTGAAACTGGCGTCATGCATTTTTCAGAAGCATTTTTTGCCTGACCGGCTCCTTGATTGTCATTGTTAAGATTCCCAGATGGTCTGGCTTAGTTCAAGGCTTCGCCGCACCAGCCTAGTCGATGCTCTCTAGTGGTGGCAGCTGCTGACTTTCAGCTTGTTGCCGAGTCTCCTGCACCTAGCGAGTAACTTTTTTTTGAGTCTGCACGGTGGCTCTTCTGTTGCAACTTCAGTAATGCCAAGCAAGCAGTTTGATCTGCCTTTACCTGTCATCTCTACACAACTCAAGAAATTAGAGCACATCTGCCTTTCTTTTCCCTTCCATCTGTCAATTCAGGACCTATCGTTGCTCAAATCTTTCCTTCTATTGCATAGACAACCTTGCTCCCCTCCTTATGGCAGTACACATGTCACATCAACCAGTAGGGGTGCATTGCACACATACATGCACTTCTCTTTTTAAAAAAAAAAACCCAGTTATGGTATAAAATGGGAAAGTAGTCAGTGTTCTTGCTAGTCTTACTAAAAAAAGTTTTAAAAGAAAATCTGCTTTGTAACTAAAACCAACTTAGATCTTCTCCAAAGCAAGGAAAGTCTAGTTTCAATTATTTGAGTCCTTTTGTAAAAAAAAAAAAGTCCTATTATTAAACTACAGTTATTGTAATTGTCCTTATCACAAATATCAGGGATTGATTAGTAGCTGAAGAGCTGAGTTCAAGTTTGTAGATTTCGCTAAAAAGTAGAGAAAGAATGCAGACAGAAGTGGACACTAAAATAGTAAAGGTAGGAAAAAGCCCAATTGTTGTCGTCTCCTCCTCCTCCTCCTCCTCCTCCTCCTCCTCCTCCTCCTCCTCCTCCTCCTCCTCCTCCTCCTCCTCCTCCTTCTCCTCTTCTTTTTCTTCTTCTCCTGCTCCTGCTCTGCTCTTTCTTCTTCTTTTTCTCCCACCTCCTCCTCCTCTTCTTCTCCTCCTCCTCCTCTTCCTCTTCCTCCTCCTCCTCCTCTTCCTCCTCCTCCTCCCTACTCCCTTTCCTCTTTTTCCTCCTATGTCTAATAATCCAGATATAAGAACTTCCAATCCATGAAGATTAACTGTAAAAATTCTGAGCTATCATACACTGACTTAAAGACTGCTAACTAGGTTTTATGGTTTCCAATTCCCAAAATACAAGAAATATACAGTTTCTAGTTGGGAGCGGTCTTTTCTTGGAGAATGACCTAGAAATATTCTCACTAGTGAATCAAATTGTATTCTGTCTAAAACGCCTTATAAAAGCCAAAACTGGAATTATTGGGAACCAACTACATGTTTTCTATCAACCTGCTGGTGTCAGACATAAAAAAATGCAGGACCATCCATTAGATTGCAGAAGAGAGGATATATTTAAGCCTATATACAAAAATCTGGTCAACTGAAATACAACACTCAATTGACACCAGATAAGGGTCAATGGAATTCAGGAAAAGTTGGACTTGAACCGCTTTTGGGAACACAATGACTCTAAGCTGATTCCGTGCTTCCCTCCATCCACCTGTTAGTTAGTTAGTTTACTTTATTGTCACTGCACATGGTACAACAAAATTAAATGTCATCTTCAGTGTACATTATAACTATAAAAATAAAAACACTAACATACATCCTTTGCATCCTATACAATTGAAATTGGAAACCCAATATTGCACTATGCCATAGAATTCAATATGGTTACTTCTCTGGGATAGAAGCTGTTTTTCAGCCTATTTGTCCTTGTTTTTATTACCCTGTACCACCTGCCGAATGATAATAGTTCAAAAAAAAAACAGGATGAGATGGATCTTTAAGGATGTTTTGAACTTTCTTAAGGCAACGGGAGCTATAAAGCTCTTCCAAGGAAGGGAGAGGGCAACCCATGATCCTCTGGGCAATGATGTTGACCCTCTGGAGCGCTGTCCTATCTGTCCCTGTGTAATTGGCCAACCATACACAGGTGCAGTAAGTTAGAATACTCTCTATTGTGCAGCGGTAGAAGGTCATCAGCAGTTTTTCATTCCGTTGTTGTTTCCTGAGAAGTCTCAGGTAGAATCATCTTTTCTGGGACCTTTTGACCAGTGCTGCAATGTGAGGTCCCCAGGTCAGGTCCTCTTTTATGATAACACCCAGAAACTTAAAACTGGCCACTTGCTCCACTCGGTCTCCTTTGATAAGCAAGGGCTGGATGTCTGATCTATTCCTTCTATAGTCCACTATAAGTTCCTTGATCTTATTGTGGTTAAGAACCAACTTATTGTCTCTTAGAAGCTGCTCTTCCACAGCCAGCCGCTAAAAGGCTCTTAGAATGTGAGGCTTTTCATAATTTCTTTTAAGATCTCAAAAACCTTTCCCTGAATCTTCTAGAATTGGGCTAGATAGTCTTAACATCTCATTGTCAGGCAACTTCAAATATTTGGTATGTGCAATGACATACACAATATGTGAAGTTCCCTTTTAATGTAATAACACATTAAAACTCTGTAACATTCTTATCCTGATTGATATTAATAGAACAAATGTTTTTATTAGGTGCTTTGCTCTCCTGGATTTGTAAATTAATTCTTAAATTATCTTTCATTGTTTGATACTGTTAAATTGCTTTAATTTTCTTCATAATTTCCATGCTTCTCTTTCATTCTCATTATTGGGAATAACCTTTGAGGTCTCATTCAACATAAAAATAAAGCATAAGAGGAAAAAAATAAAATAAAAATTAGTATAATACAGTCTCATCCTTAATGTACATAACGATTGCCTGTAACTAGAAAGCGAGGGGGGCTTTAATAATCAAATAACGGCTTGAACTGTGCCAGTAAAGCAAATTTCTTGCAATATTTAATGGTATCGGGAGGGTTATGGCAATGCAGAATGGATTTTTAACGTAAAAAGGGGAGAATTGTTATTAATGTTGGGTTTTTGAGGAAGCTTTAGGGTAGATAAGGGACTCAGTGACTCAGTGGCTAAGATGCTGAGTTTGTCGATCAGAAAGATCAACAGTTTTACAGATCAAATCCCTAGCACTGCATAATGGAATGAGCTCCCGTGACTTGTCCCAGCTTCTGCCAACCTAGCAGTTCGAAAGCATGGAGAAATGCAAGTAGAAAAATAGGAACCACCTTTGGTGGGAAGGTAACAGCGTTCCGTGCGCCTTCAGTATTTAGTCCTGCCAGCCACATGACCATGGAGACGTCTTTGGACAGCGCTGGCTCTTTAGCTTTGAAACGGAGATGAGCACCGCCCCCTAGAGTCGGAAATGACTAGCACATATGTGCAAAAGGAACCTTTACCTTATAGTGTTAAAACAGTATAGTGAATACTTCTCTCTCCCTCCCTCCCTCTCTCTCTCATACTGATGTCAAAAGTGATGTTCTAAATCTTGATTCCATCGCTGTATCTCAAGTGACACACTGTCCGTTTTTGCTCCCTGTGAAGAAAAAAAGATCCAACACTTGAGGTTCTTCTTCTGAAGCAAGTTATGGTTACCTGCTTCTTTTCATCACCAGTTATCATCCTGCTTACAGACCCCTGTGGAAAATCGCTACAATTTTCATATCTGTGATCCTTCAAAGTCAAAGATCAAAACGAGAGTCTGACTGAATTCTCTGTGTACTTTGTCAATCTGTGAAGTCAGAGATAAAATGACTTCTACAAACATTAAGTTCTATGATATATTCCACCGAGAGATAACACCTTAAAAACACCCCAATGTTTCACAGATTCTATTTGCTTCCAACTGTCAGTGTCAGATACGTTGCCGATCAGCAATCTTTGTAGCGGGAGTAACATCTCACACCATCGTACTAAATTTAGGATGGTGCAAGTTGATATAAACTACTTAGGTTACTGATATCAGGGCTCAACCTTCTTCATAAGGTTATTGATACATTTTAAAGTTTGGGATGAGAATATATATTTTTTATTTGTTTTAATGGAATCACAGAAGAAGCCATGCTTAGCACCTAGGATAGAATAGGTGTTAGTTATTCTGGAGAGAGGTAATTCAGGTAATTAGATTACAGGTCAGGCGTAGAGGTGTCATCAAACAGCCCAGGTCAATGCTTGTTCTGTATAGAGAAATATACTATTATTTTTTAAAGAAGTAACAATTCCCAATGCTTTCAAAGTTGTTGTTACTTCCAATTCATTCTTTAAAGCAATTGAGTGTGTGTCTATCTGTGTGTGGATGGATGGATGGATGGATGGATGGATGGATGGATGGATGGATGGATGGATAAAGATAGACGGACGGACGGATGGATGGATAGACAGACAGACAGGCAAATGATGGATGGATGGATGGATGGATGGAGGATAGATGGATGGATGGATGGATGGATGGATGGATGGAGGATAGATGGATGGATGGGCGGACAAACAGACAGATTGCCAAATATAAAGAAAAACTTGTGGGCAAGATTTGCCTGGGAAACAAAGATTCAATATATCAATGGTAATAGTGCAAACGCCTGAAAATTAATTTGGCTGTTACATTTACATAATCCAGTTTCTTTTCTTTTTTTAAATATCTGACTGGAATACTATATTTGGAAATTGGGTTAAAGGAATATTGTTATGCAACTTGTCTCAAGACATTCTCTATGACTTCCTTCCTTCCTTCCTTCCTTCCTTCCTTCCTTCCTTCCTTCCTTCCTTCCTTCCTTCCTTCCTTCCTTCTCCCCTCCCTCTCTCCCTTGAATACCTGGACCAGTTTCAGCTGTTTTCTAGTAAGATTTCTTCTTTTTTTTCCCAACAAGCGTTGCCTGATTCTTCTAGAGCTGATAGCTGGTGGTTACTCCAAGGTCACCCAATTGTGCCTTAGCCAAAACTGGAACCCATGGTTTCCTGTTTTCCAACCTTCATCTTAACCACTGCACCAACCTAACCTTCAAGACTGCCTCAGCACCTTATTTTTAATTGAGGATTGTTCATTCAGAATATACAACCCTTATTTTACTTCTGTCCTCAACAGAATAGAGCTGAAGTTACTAAAAATGCTTCTGATCTATCTAAATTGAGGAGGTTTGGGCTAATATACTTAAAACATTGGATTAAACACTAGGTAAATCATACAGAGTGGATGATGTAGTAAGTTAGCCGTATTATCTTGGACAATTCAGGTCCACTTTCTGCTTTTCCATGTTGGCTCCATTTATCTAAGCTGACAGCTCTGGTGTCAGTGGTATTGCTAGATATATGGCTTCCTTCTCAAATCATAGCATGTTAGAAGTGCGTATTCTCCAAGGGCAACCCTAATGCTCCAGCTCCTTTCTTGCACTCTCAAGAGAAGGCATGACTGATGACTTAGAATTAATTGTTACCCAGTGAGGTGTCAGGGACCGACATCTATTACATGAGCACTCGTGCTCAGAAGGCAGTTTTCTCATGTGCCTGACAAACCTAGTTGAGACCTTCGTGTCTGGATATTGTTTGTTTCTCTTTCTTTGCATTGCTCAGGAAGGTATGTGCATACCTCTGACGTTTTCCCATTTGCTTATTGCTTATGCATTTATTTGAGGTGGTTCTCAACCTGCAACCATTTGTTTAGTAGTTTCAAAGTTACAACAGGACAAAAAAACAATGGTCTACAGCCAATCCTCACCCTTATCGACTGTTGCCGCATCCCTATGGTTATGTGATCATCCCTATGGTTAAGTTTGGCATCCAGAGGCAACCGAGATGTATTTACAATGATTGCAGCATCCTGGGGGTCATTCAAGATCTTCCCAGCTGGCTTGCAAGAAACAAAGTCAACGGGGAAACCTAGATTTGCTCAGCAACCATATGATTCACAATTGCACTCATCCGCTGAAGAACCATGGCAAAAACAACTGGCTTGCTTAGTAGCAGAATGTATAGTTCCCATTGTGGTTGTTAAGTTGTGAACTAGCTGTATATTGATCATGTCACGATGACCCTCTACATAGGAGACAGTAGAAAGACTGAGGTTGTAGAAACTGACAAGGGAAAAGTCAGAGCAATGGGCCAGGACATTGTCCGAGAAATAGCAGAAAGTGGAACAGACTTAGACCCGATTGCGGTTCCATAATTGTTGGTAAGGTAACTTCCAAAAGCCACCAGAGACCCACACAAATATATCTTAATCAACATACTATGAAGGCGGTTGCATTCACACAATCTCTCTCTGAATATTCATTCTCAGTAACATTTTGGGTGAGATTTGGAGGTTTCATTTGCGGGCAGGAAGGTAGCTCAGAACGTCTGCCTGTAGAACGGCTGGATGAAAGTCTTTTGGAGGACTGCAGCGGAGGTTTTATTGTTATGCTTTTAATTTATTGTTAGCCACCAGAGGTACAGAAGTGAGATGCAGCCGTATAAAAAGAATGGACCCATAAAATGGAACCATAAAATGAAATCATAAAGTAAAGAAAACAGAGGACTTGAGAGTGTTTTACGCATCAGCACAAAATACCGTATTTTTCAGACTATAAGACGCAACTAGCTTTGGGGAGGAAAACAAGGGGGGGGGAAATCTGCCTCTGCCTTTCAGCATCCATCTGGTATTCATCTGGCCCATTGTCTGCAGACTGTTCACTGCCCCTGCCGTCGCCCGTTCACTGCTGCTGCTACCGCCCATTTGCCGTGGCCGATTCACCGTGGCCCAGTTCGCCACCTCAGCCCAGTTCGCCACCGGGACCCAGTTTGCCATCGCTCGTTCACCGCCACTCGTTCACCATGGCCCATTCAGTGGGGCTCATTCAGTGCCGCCCAATTGGCACTGCTCATTCACCACATCCTGTTTGCCATGACCTGTTCACCGCTTCTGCCGCTGCCACCGGCCGTTCACCTCCGCCTGTTTGGTGCAGTCCATTTACCATCTCATTCTAGAATAGCTGTTGGTGCTGCATCACCCTCCTCTCCCCCGCCACAATATTTGGAGAGACACAGAGATATTTCCACCCACTTTTTTGGGGGGGAGGGGTTGCGTCTTATACTCTGAAAAATACGGTATCCCTAACAAGAAAAAATGTATCCACTATGCAGTTATTTATAGCTAATCAACTTAAAAGGGGAAACCGCTATGAAAATAACTGCTCTATGGCTTGGTTTGTATCTGATCAGCTTAAATTTGAGAATAAAATTTAAAAGAGACAAAATAAATCAAGTTAAAATGCAAAGCAGCCACGTTGGTGAAGAAATTACAAACCCCACGTCATTCGCCCCTCAATCTGGATGATTGGGAATCTTCCTAGACATCTAAAGATGGATGCCAACAACCACACAGTGTCTCGGAATCTTTGTTGCGATAATTATCAAAATCTTGCGAGGATTCTGGAACCAGCAGTGATTTCATGGTTTACTGGAAACCTTATAATATACTAGCTGAATACCCATGCTTCATGACGAAACTATGTGATCAGGCAGTGCAGGAGAAATCTGGTTCACTACGGTTTAATCTGCTGGCTGAGTGTTAGTCGGTGACTGAAACACATAAGGGAATATCGCTCCCACCGCCTTGAATCTAGAAGCAGTTCCATAGGTGGAAGGCATATATATTTTGGTGAGGTCCCGACATTTAGTACTGTAAGGAGCCGCAAACCGCTCCTAAGAGAAGGAGTGGAACATTTGCCAGCTTGAACTGAGGTAACAGAATGTGAGGCAACTGGCAGTTGGAACAGAGTTCTTTGCAGGTGGGGAGGGGAAGTAGAATATCTAACTCCTTAGCATCAGAGCATGTTAATATAAGGCAACTGGTGAGCGTGTTAATTACTGTATAAGAAATACTAATGATCTGATAGTCATTTCGACAAATCCTTTCTTAGTGAGCACCTAGAAGTCAAGAGGAACATATGTGCCAAATTTCAAATTTGTAGGCTTTGGAGATTTCGTGATGAGTGCGTGATATTTGCTTTTTATATATAGGTAAAAGGTAAAGATTCTCCTCGCACATATGTGCTAGTCATTTCTAGCTCTAGGGGCAGTGCTCAACTCAGTTTCAAAGCTGAAGAGCCAGCGCTGTCCGAAGACGTCACTGTGGTCATGTGGCCGATATGACTAAATGGCGAAGGCGCACGGAACGCTGTTATACCTTCCCACCAAAGGTGGTCCCTATTTTTCTACTTGCATTTTTACATGTTTCAAACTGCTAGGTTGGCCGAAGCTGGGACAAGTGACAGGAGCTCATTCTGTTATGCGGCGCTAGGGTTTCAAACCACCAAACTGCCGGCCTTTAGATCGACAAACTCAGCATCTGTTATGATTTGGCTGGTAAATTATGATGTTTTTCCCTCCTGTACTTTCCACCTAGGACTCTGCAGCGAGCTGACTGCGCTCTACTAGAGGCTTTGGCTTCAAAAGTTACAAACACCCCTTCCCCTCCCCAGCCCAAATCTCTTTAAGTGCGCAGTTTTCAAAGTCAAGTGTTTGAAACAGAGGTTAATCATAATGTACAAGGAAGACTCTATTGCTTTAGATAAAAAGCTTGCTACCTTTACACAAGGGCTATGCTCCCTTAAATTGCCAAGGTCAGGCTCTCCGTTAAAGAAGACTAACCGAAGAGAATACCAAAGGGATATTCCCCGGCTCTTATTTTCTCTCCCCCTTTAAACATCAATGAGAAGTTTCTTGCGTTCTTATCCCCCCATGAAATTTCATCTAAGCTTCAATAAGTGACACTTCTAACAGAATAAGCACAGCCTAGCTCCTCGGAGAATAATTATCAGACTCTTGGCATCGGGCTCGCTTTCTGATAAGCCAACAGCCGAACTTTTGCATATAAAAGTCAGATCTTAATATGCTGCCGGAGAAAAGAGAACCCAGGATAGGATGAGAAAGATAGAAACATATTTTTTTTTCACCCTTCCCAGGACTGGGGAAAATAAAATAAAAAGTTCAGCGCTACAGATTCAAAGGCTGAAAAAAATATTTTCCCTTCTTCTGGAGTGAGGGAGGCTCATATAGATCTGTTTGCAATATCATCCAAGCAGCTGGGTATTATTTCCAAAAATTGTGGCTACAACACAGTCTTGGCGAAAGGTTTAAGGCGTCGCAGTTAAAGGCTCCATTGGCAACTTTTTGCTCTCAAATGCAAAACGTTGCATAGCCCTCTTTATTGAATATTGAGGGACGCAATGCTCAGTGGCTAAGGCGCTGAGCTTGTTGATCAGAAAGGTCAGCGGTTTGGCGGATCAAATCCCTAGTGCTGCATAACGGAGTGAGCTCCCGTTACTTGTCCCAGCTTCTGCCAACCTAGCAGTTCGAAAGCACATAAACATTTTAGTAGCAGTAAAATAAACTAGAAAAATAGGAGCCACCTTTGGTGGGAAGGTAACAGCATTCCATGTGCCTTCGGTGTTTAGTCATGCTGTCCATATGACTATAGAGATGTCTTCGGACAGCGCTGGCTCTTCGGCTTTGAAACAGACAAGAGCACCCACCCCTAAAGTTGGGAACAACTAGCCCGTATGTGGGAAGGAAACCTTTACATTTACCTTATTGAATATTCTATATTTCCCCCCGGAGATGTAAAGGCTGCATTGTAATGGTGGTGCTGTGGCCTAGAGGTCTCACCTCACAATCAGGAAGCGGTGAGTTCGATCCCAGGTAGAGGCAGATATTTCTTTCTCTGTGCACAATGAGAATATGGAGAAAACTCAGCATTGGCGTCAGGAAGGGCATGTGGGCAGTAAACACTCTGCTAGCTCCATTCGGTAGCCCCAGACTCCACCCTGCAAGGGATTATGAGGTCATTAAATGATGATGATGATGATGTAAAGGCTGCATTCTTTATTCCTGTGGAAAATGAAAAACAACAACAGCAACAACCAAAATAAAAGAGGCAACATTTTGCCTATGCCATTTTTGGAAATTTTGATCTTTCATGGGGTTTCAACTTGCAATCTACATTACGGAAAAAAAACACAACATAGAATATCAGAGTTGGAAGGGACCTTGGAGGCCTTCTAGTCCAACCCCCTGCTCAAGCAGGAGATCCTATGCCAGTTTAGACAGGTGGCAGTTGTTATTTTATTTAATTAAATTTATATCCCGCCCTTCTCCACGAAGGACCCAGGGCGGCGCACAGGAATTTAAAAACATATAAAATGGCAAAATACAAAATTTAAAAACATATTAAATTACGGTCCTATGCTAAAATCCAAATTAAAATCCCCAATTTAAAACTATCTAAAATAGCCCCGATGGGAGGTTACGCTAGGCCGGCTTGCTGAAAGAGATGTGTCTTTAGACACTGGCGGAAGAGGCAGAGGTCCGAGATGGTACGAAGTTCAGGGGGTAGGTCGTTCCAAAGGGCAGGGCCCGCCACAGAGAAGGCCCTTCCCCTGGGTGTCACCAGTCGGCTTTGCCCGGCCGACGGTACCCTGAGAAGGCCCTCTCTGTGGGAGCGGATCGGCCGAAGGGATGTATGGGGCAGGAGACGGTCTCTTGTCCAGTCTCTTCTTAAAAAAAACCAATGGTGAAGCATCCACAACTTAGGAAGGCATGTTTCTTGTCTTGCCTTCTGGTGCTTTGGAAAATAGGTTGGCTCCCTCTTTTTGTGCGTGTGTGTGGCAGCCCTTCAAACATTGGAACGCTGCTATCATGTCTATGATATCACGTATCATGGAAACAGTAGTGGATTTCAAATTTTTTTAGAACCTCTTCTGTAGGTGTGGCTTGCTTTGTGGGAGTGGCTTGCTGGCCATGTGACCGGATAGGAGTGGCTTGCCAGTCATGTGCCCGAGTGGGAGTGGCTTGTTAGTCATGTGACTGGGTGGGCGCGGCCAACTTGTAAACTGTGGTGAAACTCACTGAACAACGCTCTTGCTTAGCAACCAAAATGTTGGCTCAGAACTCTGGCATTTGAAGCATGCAAGTCTTCAAGCTGTCAGGGTACAAGACCCTTGCACCCCTAACCCTTTAGGAAAAACAACAACCCAGGGGTGTTCAAACTTGACAGCTTTAAGACTTGTGGACTTCAACTCCCAGAATTCCTCCTCTCGCTCTTCATCTTGATAATGGGCGGACAGCCGGGGGGGGGGGGGGAGGGAGCTGGAACCGGTTCTGAATGGCGCTGTAGATTTGTGGAACCTCTTCTATAGAAGAGATTAGAACTGGCAGGAACCCACCTGTGCATGGAGATCATAATTCAGAATAAGCCTCCCTCTCCAACAAACGAAGAATAGATAAGCACAAGCATGGGCATTCTTCCAAAATTAAGATACCGTACGTGTTTTGAAAGTTTGCGTGAAAGTTTTTGGATGAATTCAACTGAAGTTCAGTTGAAGGAATTTTTTCTTGTTGTTGTTCGTTTTGTTTTTATGTCTGAGAGCTCCAGACACTAGAAGCTGATCTGAAGCTAAAGTAGGGTTTTCCTCACACATGTCAGACCTCGGGCAGAAGAGGTGAGGAGGACAAAAGAAGAGGAAAATAGCCAGGCAGAGTGTGGAATATTTATAAATGGGGGCGAGGGATACTGTCGCTCTCTCCTACCCTGTTTGAGAAATGTGTTTGGTTCGCCCTGATAGGATTTGTGGCTTTAGACTGTTGGAAGAAATGTCCTTCTGGGTTCAGTTCCAAGTGGGGAAAAAGACACTGGAAACCTGGAGGCTGCTTGGAAAGATGGCTTAATGATGGACAGGATCATACGGCTTGGAGCTCCTGTACAGAAAAAGGGGGATCACATGCTTCCAGATGTTGGGTGAAGAAGAAAAGAGAGTGAGATGCTGAAAGTGCCTGGTTTTTTATACACTCTGTTTGGCCCCTCCTCTCTGTTTCCTGTTCCTGTGTATAAAGTGTATTATGATTGGTTGTCAGATTCCTGGGGGCCGGTGTGTGTGTGTCTTAGCTAGCTTTGTAGGTCGTGTGTCTTTTGAGCCCCAAGCTTGGTTGAGTTCCCAGGTACCACGTGCTGAGTTTCTCTGCAAGGCTAATCCTACCTTTGTTATGTAAAGTAGACTAGCTCAAGGGCCCCTAATGGCCCATTGACAAAGTGGGAGCTATTCAGTGACTCTGCTTCCTGCCTAAAAACATGTTTTCCCATTTCTTATCCAGGGAGATATAATATTCTGCCTTTTCAATATTTCCTAGGCTATTTCATTTTTCTATAAGAGGGGTAGGTGCTAACTTCCTACAAGACTATGCCTAAACTAAAACCAGAGTCTGCATGAATAAATATTGCTTGCATGCTCAATAATTTGACCATCTCCAGGCCCCCATATTGTGACATTTGGAGACACATAATTCCTTGTTTATAAAAAAAATACAAGCCGATTGTGCATAACTCACAGATGGCAAGAAGAAATAGATGTTCTGTAGCTCTTCCTTTTGACCTATAAATATTCTCTAAGGAAGAAATGAACCCATCTGTTTAAAAAAAAACCCGTTTCGTTTCCTCCCTTAACCATGATAGAGAAACTAGCATTCAGTTTATTTGTTTGACTGCCTGGTTACGTTCAGTAAAAGAACAAGCACAGATTGCAGATGTTCATTTAAGCTCCAAGGGACCAAAAGGGGATTGGCTGCTAAAAAAAAAAAAGTGAGACTGAAAGATAAAATATAGAGTTTCAGATAGAAGGTTTTTGTTTGATGCTTAATTTGATAGGGCCACTAACGTCTTATACAATAGCAGAGTTGGAAGGGACCTTGGAGGTCTTCTAGTCCAACCCCCTGCGTGGGCAGGAACCTTATACCATTTCAGACAAATGGCTATCTAACATCTTTTTAAAGACTTCCAGGTTTGGGGCATTCACAACTTCTGGAGGCAAGCTGTTCCAGAGGTTAATTGTTCTAACAGTCAGGAAATTTCTCCTTAGTTCTAAGTTGCTTCTCTCCTTGATTAGTTTCCACCCATTGCTTCTTGTCCTGCCCCCAGGTGCCTTGGAGAATAGTTTGACTCCCTCTTCTTTGTGGCACCCTCTGAGATATCGGAACACTGCTATCATGTCTCCCCTGGTCCTTCTCTTCATCAAACTAGAAATACCCAGTTCCTGCAACCGTTCTTCATATGTTTTAGCCTCCAGTCCCCTAATCATCTTGGTTGCTCTTCTCTGCACTCTTTCCAGAGTCTCCACGTCTTTTCTACATCGTGGCGACCAAAACTGTATGCTGTTCTTCTTACAACTTTGTTGAATGTCCTTCATTTTCTTTTCCATTCTTCCACTTTACTTGCAAATATATATTTTTATGAAGACAGTGCACATTATTAACAACTTCTAAAAAGAAGTTACAATCCAGATCTCATATTTGTTTACCGATTAGGAGTGTTTGCATGCAATCTATTCTTTAGAGTTTGGACTTGCCCACAAAACTGCAATTCAAACAATGGAACGGTTTAAAATTATTCTTAAAACATTTTTGCAGCACTGAAAGAATAGGCTTTGAAACAGATATGCTAATAGTGGAGAACTATTAAAACATTTAAAAGATATCCTAAAGGTGGGGTGTTCCCTCCCCCCAAAAAAGTAACATGATTTTGTTTTTGTTTTTCCCTTGAAAATGTTTCATTTCTCATCCAAGAAGCTTCCAAAGTTCTGGAGAAATATTTTCAAGAAAAATAATCAAAAAAGTCCAGTTGCCTTTTTGAAAAAGCACTTTTGGATGACCTGGATTGAGAACATTTTAAAGACCATAAATGAATGTCCTTTGAGACCCCTGATAAAATCTAACCAGGGTTATCATCTGCTTTCAGGTTGGACTGTCATATGGATAGACAATCCTGTAAGTAGTTAAGTCCTAGGTAATGAAAGACGGAGCACTTCAGTGGTGTTGCTTCCCAACTGTGTTGCACAAATTAGGCTAGCTACAACATCCAAGTCTTCTTGAAAGGTTGTCCCATAGGGAAAAACATTGCAAATATTGGTCTTTATGATGTCATGTCTACATGATTTCTCTTTGCCACTTTTCTATTTATTGAATAGAATAGCAGAATTGGAAGGGACCTTGGAGGTCTTCTAGTCCAATCCTCTGCTCAAGCAGGAGACCCTATAGTATATAGGGTCCCCTGCCTATAGTATATACCATTCCAGACAAGTGGCTATCCAGTCTGTTCTTGAGTACTCACAACATCTGAGGAAAAGCTGTTCCACTGGTTGATCTCACTATCAGGAAATTTCTCTTTGGTTCGAGGTTGCTTCTCTCCTTGATTCGTTTCCATCCATTGCTTCTTGTCCTGCCCTCAGGTGCTTCGGAGAATAGCTTGACTCCCTCTTCTTTGTGGCAGCCCCTCAAATATTGGAAGACTGCTATCATGTCTCCCCTGGTCCTTCTTTTCCCTGGACTAGACATATCCACTTCTTGCAACCATTCTTCGTATGTTTTAGCCCCCAGGCTCCTAAACCTTTTTGTTGCTCTTTTCTACACTCTTTCCATTCAATATTTAAACATTGTGAAGTAAGCGCCTATATGGAGGAGGTTTGGCATCCAGGTAAAGGAAGATGCTTTTTCTCTTTGCCATAACTGCAATTGTTAAATGCATCTGATCGTTCACCAAAAGCAATAGAACTTCGCTTTTGATTTGTTTGTCGCTGCATTACCTTATAGCTTGTTGGAACAGCACAAAGGCAAAGCTTTTCTAAGCTTAGTTCTAAATATTCGGGCAAAGAGAACTGCGGGTTTGAGTCTGTTAAACGCTGTGATTTCAGATCCAGTGACAAAGAATACATGTGTAACTGATACTGTGCAACTTATACTGTGCAATTACAATACGAATGACATAACCACAAGGAAGAAGAAGAAGAAAAAAAGATAAAGAGGAACCTTCTAAATATTCATGCCCATCTAATCACAAGAACCAGGCTTTGTATAAAAGTCAGTATTGTCTGGCATAACGATTTCTTATCCGAACAACCTTAAGTAAAGAGGGGTTTTCAAAAATGTATGAGTTCCACATTTGAATGTATATGAGAATTGCAATAATAGTTAGAATGAAATTCCATATACGTCACCTAAGAAGATAGTTTCAAAGGGCTCAAGGGGCCATAGTCCCAGGGAAGGGGGCGTGGATTAGACCCTCCATTCATTTCACAAAAGGCGCACACCTGGCCAGTGGTGGGATTCAAATAACTTAGCAACTGGTTCGCTGCCCTAATGACCAGCTGGGTAGGCGTGGCTTGGTGGTCATGTGACTGTGTGGGCGTGGTGAGCTGAACGTCACTCCAGTCGAGGGGTGCTTTGCCTTAGCTGTGACAATGGAATCAGGGTTAACCAGAGAGGCAGTTTCTGTAAGCAGGGGAGTAAAGATGAGGCTAGAAACAACACCAGAATGTTTCCTTCCTGCCTTCCTTACAGGATTAGCCTTGTAAAATGGGGGGGGGGGGAAGCAAAAGGTTTCTTTCAACAACTGATTCTCTGAACGCCGAAGGCACACGGAGATGGTTACCTTCCCACCAAAGGTGGTCCCTATTTTTCTACTTGCATTTTTATGTGCTTTCGAACTGCTAGGTTGGCAGAAGCTGGGACAAGTCACGGGAGCTCACTCCGTTATGCGGCACCAGGGATTTGAACCGCCAAACTGCTGACCCTTCTAATCGACAAGCTCAGCATCTTAGCCACAGAGCCACCACATTCCTCAATAGGACTCATAGAGTAGGCCAAAGCACACATTCTGGTAGAGAGAAGTTTCCTGCGGATGGGCTCCAGATCAAGTCCAAAAGAACCTGTGGTCACGATGACTAACCCAGGTTTGGTCCTGCCATCTTATTCTGAGACAGTATATTTGCCTTCATTCATGAAAACCTGAAGCAAAAACTTGTCTCGGTAAGTTCTTAAAACACAACCCGGATGGTTGGGCCGTATTAATACTCCAGTGGTGCAGAGGTAGTAATATGACTGGAGATTAATGGTAATTGTCACTTCAGACTTGATTGGAAGAATCATTATCTTCCAAGGTCACATCTCCACTTCAATTACTGGTTCTATAAGGAAGCCCTCTAACCTTGTTAGAAAACTCACATCATCAATTACAAACAAGCCCTTCAAGTCCAAAATGCTACCGGTGTTCAGATGGTTGACCAGCTTCATCTATCTTCCTAATTAGGTTTATGTGGACTTAAGTACGGTGCCTGTGTATGTACAGTAGCCCTGGCCTTATCTGGAACTCAACTCTGCAGAGCGCTAAATTAAGAGTGTTGAGATATGAAGCAAAATGCCATCAAGTAAGCAAAAAGTAACCGCTTCCGTGTTCCCTTTCAAAATTCAAAAGGACAGCTTGTGCATATTATTAAGATGGGATGCGGTGCATCAAGCACTTGTGACTTCTCGTCTGGACTACTGTAATGCTCTCTACATGGGGCTCCCCTTGAGATGCACTCGGAGGTTACAGTTGGTCCAGAATGCAGCCGCGCGGGTGATCATGGGAATCTCAAGACATTCCCACATAACACTACTCCTGCGCGAGCTGCACTGGCTACCTGTGACCTTCCGGGTGCGTTACAAGGTTTTGATGACCATATTCAAGGTGCTCCATGGAATGGGGCCTAGCTACCTTCGAGACCGTCTACTACCCCATACATCCCTTCGACCGACAATGCCGGTCGGCGGCTCCCAGGGGAAGGGCCTTCTCTGTGGTGGGCCCTACCCTCTGGAACGGCCTACCTCCCGATCTCCGTACCATCTCAGACCTCTGCTTGTTTCGCCGGCACTTAAAAACTTACTATTTTCACCTGGCCGGCCTAGCATGATCTACTCCACACCCATTGTTTTTTTAACAAATCAAAATTTTAATTTATGGGTTTTTGAATTTAAATTTGATTTTAAGCAGGGTATTGATTTAATTTAGTTATTATTTAATAATATTTTGTATTTATGTATATTTATTTTAAATCTCTGTTCGCCGCCCCAAGTCCCTTTGTGGTGAGATGGGTGCGGGTTATAAATGTGAAAAATAAAATAAATAAATAAAATAAATCAATGGCTAAGAGGTTGAGCTTGTCGATCAGAAGGTCGGCAGTTCAGTGGTTCGAATCCCTAGCACTGTGTAACCGAGTGAGCTCCCATTATTTGTCCCAGCTTCTGCCAACCTAGCAGTTCGAAAGCACGTAAAAAATGCCTCCGGACACAAATGGCATGGGAACTCTGATGGGTATCTTTGGAAAATAATGTCATTTTAAGTTGGATTTGGACTGCCCAAGCAACAACTCCATATGAAAAAGCAGGGACATTTTCTGTAAATTTGATAGTAAATGTGAATACTAATTATTAAACACCTGTCCAGAGTCATGTTTATTTGTGTCTTTCTCTCTGTGTGTGTATATATATAATCTTTGACTAGACCAAGTGTTGTGGCCCAGCCGGCCGCGGATGAGCTGCTGATGGACTCCTCTAGTGAGGAGTCCTATGAGTCTGCTCTGGAGGAGGAGGGCGACCGTGAGAGAGCAGAGAGCCCGGCTGGTCATCAGGAGGCACTTGGGTCTTGGAGTAGTGGGGAGGATCAAGGCCAGTTTGTCCCTGATGCTAGAGTGAGAAGGGCTGAAAAAAGGAGGCTTCAATTGCATAAGAAGCGAACTCAAAGGATGTGAATTAGTCCCAGCTGCCAAATGACTGGCCCCTCCCAAGAGGGTTTAAAAGGAAGTCTTTGCTAAGAAAGTCCTTGCAGAGAACAACGTTGGGTTTCTAGGTTCGTGTTTATTCGTGTTGATTTTCAGGTTTGTGTTTAGTCGAGTTAGGAAGCTTCATATCTGTTCAGAGTCATTCAGGCAAGCAGCCAAGAGAGTCAGTGGCAAGCAGCCAGTCTTGTGTTAGTCGGAGAAAGGGGGGGTCAGAACAACCAAGTATATCTAATATCTTTATTACAGTCTTCGATGAGTCGTTCCAGGAAAAAAAGTACAGTAAAAAGGGAAACACAGCATTTATTATTGGGGAAGGGGAAAAAAAGTAGGATGGTAAAAACAACATGGCTAATTAAAAGTTTTGTGCGGTTGTGTAACTTGGTGGAGATCTTTGGCCCCCTGATATGTGAGTGTAGGTTAGCAGCCCTTACAAAAACAAAAACAAAAGCAACCATAAATTTTGTCCGGGTGGGGCCTTGCATTCGGAAATGATTGGGGCGATCGAGCATTAAATATAAACCATCTGTCGAAACAGAGGGAGGGGTGAAAGAGAGAAAGAAGAGCCCTAATCGAGCTTGTCCTCTGCTCTTCTTTGTAGTCTCAACGTCGCGTTACATTTCACCTCCCCGATGGGTCGCAGGAAAGCTGCAGTGACAGTGGCCTAGGAGATCATGAGCCTGTGGGTAGTGGAATGCTGGTCTCACACCCTCTCCCTCTGGTTCAGCCGCAGGACGAATTCTACGACCAGGCCTCCCCGGACAAGAGGACCGAAGCAGATGGAAACTCGGACCCCAACTCTGGTGAGTGACCTTGTTCCACTTTCATGAACATCCTTCTACAGCAGGGGTGTCAAACTGGAGTCCTTTGAGGGCCAAATCAGCAGTGTAGTTCTCCATGGGCCGGGCCGGGAAGGATGGGTCAGGCCTAGTGGTGGGTTCTGGCCAGTACACCCCAGTATGGGTGTACCGGTGGCCGCTGGGAGCAGTGGCCGCCATACCGGAATGGTGTTTTGCTGGGCCCACCCACCTGCTTGCCTTCCTTACCTGCTTTTAAGCTAACCAGGCCATTTATGCACAGTGTAGAGCACCTGTGCGACCTTCACAGAGAAGCTGGAGCATCGCAGGGCAATGGGTGCGCATGCATGTGCAGCATGCATGCCCGAGGTAGATGCCCAGCCCCGTCACAGCATACTGGTTGTGACAGGATCCGGAACCCTACGCAGGTCAGGCCCATCCTCCACCACTATGCCTGGGATATCCCGTGCCCCATTTTCACCCTGGGAAACCTCCTGCAACATTTTGCCATCCAAAGCGACGTGCAAAACATCCCCCATGCCACATTTTGGCCAGCAAAGTGCTGCAGGGGGGCATCCAGCACAAAAACGGGGTGCCAGAGACCTTTGTTATTTCCGGAGGTGGGCACAGGCCGGATTTATGTACCCCACGGGCCAGATCCAGCCCATGGTCCTTGAGTTTGACACCCCTGCTCTACAGAAATAGGGTGTTCAGACTCGGTTTGGTGGTGCCTGTAAAAGGAGGCAGATGGATGCGTAGGATACCCAGAGCATGCTTTGTGCAGCAACTGAAGCTGGCTGAAGGATCAAAGTCACTAATAAATGCAGGCACATATTTCGGAAAAGGCTAAACAGACCGGCAGAGAAAAGGAGAGAAGGCAAGAATCTCTTTATTGCTGTTTGTTGTACATATATTTGTTTGGACTCACTATGTTGTGTTTGTGTGTGGTTTCAAGATTGATGGAAAGGGCTCGTTTCCTTTTCTAAGTTGTATTTATGAATGTACCTCTAAGGCTCGGATGATATATAATCTGGAAGCCATGTCTTGAATGCCAGTTATTGTTTCCATCTGGTTGTTTCTAAATATGCTGGACTTCAACTTCTTACTCCCCAACCATCGTGGCTGGACTTTGGTTGCTTTTGTCTGTGGCTGGTTGAAAATGAAGACGTCTTTATACTGCCATGAGCAGGATTATGCGGGGAACCTAAGATGATATCTGAGAATCCTACCTTAAGGAAACTGTTAACGGTTTGTACATTTAAAGCCAGCTTGCTTGAAAAAATCAAGACACGTAGCTTGGTTTCTGTCACCTGGCCTTCCGTTGTCCTCTTGCATTGTGAAAATACAAACAGCAACAAACTTAGTCGGCTTCTAACACCTTTTCCTAGTCCAAAGCTTTTTTTATTTTCCATAGGAAAAAACATTGTATGTCATCCTTGGGCAGGTGTGAGCTTCGGCAGTATTTTTCCTAAGTAAATCACTGCGCTGCATTGAAAGTTTCACAGGCTGGTTATGATTGCATCTGGTTCCAGTACTCTGAATCAGCCTGATGAAATAGGAGACATGTGACATCACAACATCACACAGAGTTATCATTTCTACATTGTTTGAGATTAAGGGGGTGCCTTTTGTTTGTTTTTCAATTGAGATATATTGCATCATGTTACTATTTCTCATACTGATCTTATTATTATCAATTGCAACAGAAATAAAATGCCATCAAGCTTCAACACAAAACTGCAAGCTCACATTTTTATGTAGAAGTTGTGAATATGCAATTTATCAGCCTTCGTAGAAGTTCAACCTTTAATCACAAATCACTAATCACTCACAAATCTACGCAACTCGTCTGTTGCCTATGGTCTGTTGTTCTTGTTGTTCTTGTTATTATTGTTATTGTTATTATTATACTTCATTCATTAAACATGAAACTCAGTCAACTGAACATTCAGAAATGCATCACAAATACCATTGACCGGTGCTAATGGTTTATACAGGTTGCTGCCAGCGTCCTAGGTGTTAACCAAGTATCTTTTTAAAATAGACGGTATTTCTAATAGCACAGTTTTTGGCAGTTCTGCTGGTGTTATTGGAGGAAGCTGCAGTTTGTTGCTGTGTTTTCTAAAATTCTCGGATATGGTATCAAGTGCCCTGGTGATAATGGGATGATGATGATGATGATGATGATTTTGTGGTGTAATACAAAATTGTTTGTAAATATGTGGCCCATAGGATAGTGAATATAAGTGCTTCTTTGGAAGAGTATCTAAAGGGAAAATATCTTTTCCTCTTTCTTTTTGCTTATTGCTTTCATTGTTCAGCCAATTAATATATGAGAATATTTTAATATATTCAAATATACACAGACATACACATTGCTCCCAAATGTTTATTTTCCATTGCTGTTTTGGCTGTGGCATCATATTTTAAATTGTGGGGTCCTTGGTGCTCTCTGAGCTTGGCTGTTTTCTTCCAGACATTTTATTACCAAACCAAGTTACATTATCAGTTCTTATACTCATAGGGCAGGTTACTTGTATATAATTAGAGAGAAAAAAAACCTCTCCCTTCTAGCACTGATGATGTTACCTAGTTTTGTTATGAGATGTCTTTAAGAAAACAACCAAGTGGACAGAGCACCAAAGCACTCACAGTTCAACCCTGAGCGACAATCAATCAAATCTTTATCTGGTCACAGACCAGCATGCCCTGAGCAACACATATTCTCTTCTATTGGTATTTTAAACTATTTGAACTGAGAGACTTCAGATGGAGAAAAACAAACAATTCAGACCCTGTTTATCTTTTTGATGATGATGCTTTGCACGTTCATCTTGTTGGGGTGATTGGTTCCACTTTTCTTGGTGTTAGAAGAAGAATAGAATAGAATAGAATAGAATAGAATAGAATAGAATAGAATAGAATAGAATAGAATAGAATAGAATAGACACTCCTGTTTCATCAGGCCGGCTTGGCCTAAGTTATTTACCTAGCCTACAGTCTGTACAATAAATTGTTTTAATTGGGTTTTAAATGGGATTATGTTTTAACCTTTTAAATTTTAGCACAGGGATAATTTGTTTAATCTGGTATTGATTATTTATATTGTGATACTGTGTGTTTTAACTTCCTGTGCACCGCCCCGGGTCCCTTCGGGGAGAGGGTGCGGTTATATAAATTCGACAAATAAACAAACAAACAACCAAACAACCAAACAAACAGGCAGAATAGAATAGACTAGCATAGACTAGCATAGACTAGCATAGAATAGAATAGAATAGAATAGAATAGAATAGAATAGAATAGAATAGAATAGAACAGAACAGAATCCTTTATTGGCCAAGTGTGATTGGACACACGAGGAATTTGTCTTTGTTGCATATATTCTCAGTGTGCATAAAAAGACAAGATACCTTCATCAAGAATCATAAGGTACAACACTTAATGATAGCCATAGGATGCAAACAAGCAATCAGGAAACAATCAATATCAATATAAAGTGTAACAGAGTTGAAAGGGACCTTGGAGGTCTTCTAGTCCAACGCCCTGCCCAAGCAGGAGACCCTTCACCATTCCAGACAAGTGGCAGTCCAGTCTCTCCTTAAAATACTCCAGTGAAGGCAATTCTGCAGGCAAGCCCTTCCACTGGTTAATTGTTCTCGCTGTTAGGAAATGTCTCCTTAGTTCTAGATTGATTAGATTGATTAGTTTCCATCCACTGTTCCTTGTCCTGCCTTGGGTGCTTTGGAGAATAGCTTGACTCCCTCTTCTTTGTGGCAGCCTCTGAGATATTGGAACGCTGCTCTCTTGTCTCCCCTAGTCCTTCTTTTCACTAGACTAGACAAACCCAATCCCTGCAACTGTTCTTCACATGTTTTATGAACGGAATAATAGAATAATGGAAGTCCAGGTAATTTCTATCCCATTTGCCTGATTGATACATTCTTTATACCTCAAGCCCTTAGGGCCTCCATTTGCACATCTGTTTGAAAAGGTGCATGTTTTCATTTCGAGAACAGAGGTATGTATAAATAATTAGCTTATAATATTGGGCTACATTACATGCACGGCCAAATTAAAACCTGCTTTTTACATCTTTAAAAGCACATTCTCGTTCCTCTCTCCCTTTCATACATGGTTTTCATTATGTACCTTTCGATTGGGGTGTTTTCCCGTGGTGGGCCGTGCTTTCCAGGTGCACAAAAATCACTGTTGGTTGTTGACGATGATGAATAGCATTCGATCTGAGGATGCGTTCCGGTCTCAGTCTTTTGGCGCTGCAATTCGGTTGAGGTTTCAAAAACTGATTGTATTCGGAGTCAAATATTCCTCAGGTTTAATGAAGCAGCGCGCCAGCAATCCACTGTCATATTTTCCCAGCCTTGCCAGCCCTAGGAAGAGACAAGAGAGTTACACAATTACCTTGGCTTAATGAAAACGCCTGCACAGTGAGCAGAAATTCTTCCAGCTAACTTAAAGCCAGCAATCCGTCATGCTGGATGAAAGCGTGCAAAAGATTTTCAACATTAGCTTTATTATTCACTCTTGGCCGTCCTGTTTATGAAGATGCAATTCTTGCTTACCAGATACAGTGCTTGGAGTAATTACATGTGGCTCCCTCCTACTGATAGCACCCATGGTAACGCCTCCATTTATTCTCCAGCCGTAATTTGTATTTAATCCTAGCATTGTCGGGGCGCGTGTAATCATGATTAGAGTGTAATTTCTACATTTGATAGCCCAAATCCTCCACCAGTAACTCATACTTGAGTGGACATCTGTGCACATAATAGCCTCATTTGTGTTTTGTTTGGTGCCTTCCTCCCCCACCTCCTGTTGAATGGAACAAACATCACACAAATCAGTTCGCCGCACAGAAACACTTATGAATGTGATGTTTTGCTGTGGAGGACAATGGCTATGTAAATTTAAATTTAACAGATTAACAGAGTTGGAAGGGAACCTTGCAGGTCATCTAGTCCAACCTCCTGCCCAAGCAGGAGACCCTACATCTGCCTCTACCTAGGCTCGAACTCACAACCTCCTGCTTGTGAGGCAAGAGCGCCACCTCTAGGCCACAGCAGCTTGGATAAACGAGAAGGCTTTCCCACATCCAGCTGCTTCCTGATAGGTTAATACTTGGGCCCTTGTTACAGCTAACACTTTCAAACGGATTTAATCTTTCCTGCAATTTTTTGTTTTTGCTTTTTTGCAAAAAGTCACAACTTGGCTTTGTGATTGGTTGCATAAGGACAACGGGCTGTCCCTTTCCCAGTTGCATAATTTCCCCCATCAAATTGTGGTTTGCACAGCACTTTCCCATATGCTTGGTGGAGTCCAGTGAAATGTGCTTTTTAGTCAACAGGGAGAGTCCGATTTTCCTCGTCTCTGTGAATCATCCCTCACGTTCTTTCTTTCTTTGATTCAGAAGCACCTTCAAACTGCAGACGTGTAACAGTCAACACCGGCACAGGTCAAAGCATGTTCAAATACAAAAGGTGCATTATTTAGATGGTATCCCCCTCCCCAAATTATGCCAGGAAAGTGTTGCACAAAAAGAGTGAGTTAAAATGACCTATACAGAAACACACCTATCATATGGCCATCAATCCTCATGATCGACGCCATGTTTGAGGAAAAGTTTCCTCAGAACTTCCTCCCCACCTAACAAGCAGCCCCACAGACCCTCTTGGGACTATGGAAGGTGAGTTAGGGACTACTGGGAAACTGACCACAACTACATCCAGGCACAACCTTGGCCTGTATGGAAATCCTTCAAGTATGCCCTAATTTAATATGCTATAGCAGGGGTGTCAAACTCGATTTCATTGAGGGCCATATCATATCAGAGTTATGTTTGACCTTGGGTGGTTGGGGAGGGGCGTATTTGGGTGGCCACATCAACATCACTCATGTCAGGGGCACACCTCCCAAGCTTCATTTTTGACTGCAACAACCTCCTTCAGCACTCTGCCGGTGAAAATGGAGCTTGGGAGGCTGCATGTGGTGCTCCCAAGCTCCGTTTTTATCTATCTATCTATCTATCTATCTATCTATCTATCTATCTATCTATCTATCTATCTATCTATCTATCTATCTATCTATCTATCTATCTATCTATCTATCTATCTACCTACCTACCTACCTACCTACCTACCTACCTACCTACCTACCTACCTACCTACCAGTGGTGGGTTTCTGCAGGCTCGCACCTACTCGCGAGAGCCGGTTGGTGAAATTTAGAGAACCGGTGAGAGGGGGTTCCACTGGCGTACCTGGAAGTAAATCTGGCCCGTCGCTGCCAGTGACCCAACGGGAAGGAAAGGAAAGGAAAGGAAAGGAAAGGAAAGGAAGGAAGGAAGGAAGGAAGGAAGGAAGGAAGGAAGGAAGGAAGCAAGGAAGGAAGAATTTATCATCACAATTGAGTTCAAAATTTTGGTTGCTAAGCAAGAGCGTTGTTAAATGAGTTTCACCACATTTTAAAAGGTGGCCACTCCCACCCTGTCACATGACTTCCAAGCCACGCCCACAAAATTGGCCACACCTACAGAGTAGGTTCTAAAAAAAATTGAAACCCACCACTGCTACCTACCTACCTACCTACCTACCTATTTAACTTAACTTAACTTAACTTAACTTAACTTAACTTAACTTAACTTAACTTAACTTAACTTAACTTAACTTAACTTAACTTAACTTAATTTATTCATATTGCCGTCTATTCGCCCCTGGGAATTCAAGGGGGCTTACCGAATATAAAACCACATTTAAAACAATACAAACTGACAAAAAGAATCAAACAAATTAATATAATACAATATAACAAAATCACTTCCCTCACACACCTTCTCACCCCCTGCTCTGATGGCAGCAGATCACATGGACCATGTCATGGACTCCATCCCGCTCTGGGTTCCCCAGGCCCACTGGCTGAAGCGGGATTTCGGCGCCTTCCGGAAGAATGTTAGAGTGGGGGCCATTCCAATATCTGGGGCAATGATGTTCCAGAGAGAGGGAGCCACCACAGAGAAGGCCCTTCTTCTAGGTCCCACCAGGTGTATCTCCCTCGGGGATGGGACCCACAACATTCCCAGCCACGCCGCGGTGATGCTGGCAGAATGCTGCAGGAGGCTGTCACAGCTGAAAACGAAGCTCAGAATGGCTGTGTGTGGCCTTCCCAAGCTGTTTTTCACTGGCTGAGGTACCTTGGGCTGATACTTCGCTGCTTTCAGGGCAGTCCTGTGGGCTACTTCTATGCACCCTGTGGGGTGGATCTGGCCTGCAGGCCTTGAGTTTGACACCCCTGGGCTATAGGGAAGACTTCATTTTCTCATTGGACTTAAGAATTGTCTTCAGGCTATTAAAGACATAGAGATCATCCACAGATATGAAAAGATAGCCCTTCCTTCTATTTAGCTTCTAATGTAGAAATCAGATAACTTGATTGTTTTTTTGCTGTTAATGTGGTAGCAGGGACAATGTTCACATAAGTTTGAGTAATGTGGCCCGTTACCTTTCGCTATCACCAATTTGCATGCTCAAAATTGCATAAAATATTAATTGCCTCAGCAAATAGCACAACTCTCCGTGATTAATTGCTCCCTGACAACATGACTTTATTGTGTCTGCTGTACAAATTGTAACTTGGTATTTGGTTTATGATCTAATATACAGAGGTAAAATCACTTTGTTTTATGGCCAAATGATGTTGATATTTTTATGCACTTTAAAAGGGGGCATGTTCATATATTTGAATAGGAAGAAAACTTGTCCTAAACTTGCCATCACGCTGTTCTCACGTTAAGTATCTAATGTTTCAGGATAATTACTTATTTTTTTTGCTGAATGTAATTTTAATAATGATGCAATTAGAGCAGTGGATATGCAAATGTAATAGTCTCAAAATGTTATTTCAAATTAAGCGTTTGAAGGCTGAGATAAATGATATCGGGTCAATTGAAGAAAAAAAAAGCAACCTATTATTGAACGCTACGAATAGAATCAGTTTGTTTCTATTCCCTTTATTTATGGATGGTCACTGCCTCTGCTGGAGAAATATACAAGACTGTAAAGTAAATCATGATTCAGCAGATATAAAATCTCGTGAATTTAGATTTGAGCTCCATGATCGGCTCTAAGGTTGTACATGAAAACTAGTCATGAAACATTAGGTGAGACAACGAGATACTGATTAGGCAGTTGAAGCTTAGCATAAAAGATTTTATGTGGCTCACCTAGGTTGACTTCTATTAATCTCAGCAGCTAAAGAAGGTCTACCCTAGTGAATACTTAGATTTGAGACCACCTGGTGCTTAAAGAGGATTGAGAAGTTTTTTAAAAAAGAACAACCTCTTCTATCTTGTTGCTGGGAGGACAACACAGATGTGTTCATGTGTTTTGAGTGTACAGAAGATGACAGCATGCTGGGCAGCTTGGCTGCAGTAAAAGGCTAACATGAATCAGCCTTAGATACTAATTCAGTGAGATCCTCTGGGATTCTCAGGGATTTGCAGGGCTGTGAAGCCGGAAGGGCAAAGAATCATCACAGAAGATTTCAAGATACAGTCTGGATGCAGTCAGTTGGGTGCTTCCAGTTCTCTACTTGAAATCTTCTTAAACTTTACAAACTATCATCTAAGGAGGGTTAAAATATCATTTCAGGAGGCCAGACAATTGCTGTCATCTAGGAACGTCTGGTGTGCAGTTCTGTTTTCATGGCAGTGCACGACCACAGACAGACAACACACTGCTAAGCTGCAACGCACAACTTTCAATTATGCATAATTCAGATAACAACATGATAGGGTTGTAATCTGGGAGGTATGGTAGGGATGGGAAGGAGACTTGTTCTCTGATGAAGAGTGGGAGAAAGGTGAAGGTTGGTGAGGCTGCTAGAAGAAATTATGTGTTGATACCTGCAAGGAACATAAGATATTCATTCATCTTCAAAGAGATAACAAAGAAACTAGGATATATTTAAGGGGTGTTGGGAAACAGCACAGGTACCACAACAGCTACTTGTGTACAATAAATCCAGTGATGTAAGAGCCAGAATTATATTTATGTTCACCAATTATTGTTTATGAAGTAGGTAGAAAAATAATCTATTAAAATTCTAGTGAGAACAGTGGGTTGAAGAAAGAAAGAAAGAAATAAAGAAAGAAAGAGGGAGGGAGGGAGGGAGGAAGGAAGGAAGGAAGGAAGGAAGGAAGGAAGGAGCAACAATAGAATTTCAAGATAATATCGAAATATCACATTAGGCAAAGTTTTAAAATTCCTCAGAGTCTCTCTCTCTTTATCTTAAGCCTCATTATTCCTTGGAGTAGTCTTACAGGATTTAGCTTGAATTGTGCTTTCTAAACTACATTCTTTCTTTCCATCACTCTTCACCTCTCCACCTTAGTACATTACAAATTATTTGGGTAATTATAGATGATAAGTATCCCCACATTTTAACAAGTCTACTGCGAGAGTGGCTTGGGCGAAAGGATATCAGGGGAGTTAATTCTTACTATAATTTCCATTATTATTAGGAACATCTCTGTGTTGGTGGTTTAATTATGATTATAGTTCAAAATATGTCTACTATTAAAGTTGTTTATGTGCTGGAACTTCAAGTTGGGGAGCATGTGTGTTTGTTCACGAAAAACCTTTTAGCTTTAATAGGATGCCTCTACGTTCAGTAGGTAATGGTGTTTTAATCGTCCTTCTAATCCCCACAGCCGAATCTTTCATTTTCTCTAGTGCCCAGAAGCCTCTTGCAAAAAAAAAAAAAAAAAGTGAATATTACAACAATGGGAACTTCATAGATGTCCATTAAGAGACATTACCTGCAGGATGGCCCATCAAAAAACCTGGGCACTAAGGAAGTCTAAAAGAAAGACGACATACACCTTCCTATTTTGAAGAGGAATACTAAGAATACTGTGAAATTCAAGAACCGATCAACCTTTTTCAGGGCCAAATAAAGAATAATTGCTTCTTGAAGTCATTATCGTCAAACAGAAAGCCATACTTTGAGCATGTAACGAGAAGATATGGCAGAATAGAAAGGGGAGGCAGATATTGTGGTTAGCAAAGATGATGGAAGCAAAACAGGAGGAAGGTAATGGGTAGAATTAAGGTAGAATTGGGACTAACACTGGAACAATTTTGGAGTATCAGGAGATGGTCAAAAGATAAGTTAAGGTAGAAGGTGTTTTCCATGCAACCACCAAACCTGATTTCATGTGGCCTAATCAATTGGGTTCCTACCCACTGAGGAGTTCGAAAGCATACAAATGCAAGTAGATAAATAGGCTTTTGATAGAGTAGAGCAGAGCAGAGCGGAGCAGAATGGAATGGAATGGAACGGACTAGACTAGACTAGATTAGACTAGACTAGACTAGACTAGACTAGACTAGACTCGACTAGACTCGAATAGAATAGAATAGAATAGAATAACAAAATTGGAAGGGACCTTGGAGGTCTTCTAGTCCAACCCCCTGCTTAAGCAAGAAACCCTACACCACCTCAGACAAATGGTTATCCAACATCTTCTTAAAGACTTCCAGGGTTGGGGCATTCACAACTTCTGGAGGTAGGTTGTTCCACTGGTGAATTGCTCTAACTGTCAGGAAATTTCTCCTTAGTTCTAGGTTGCTTCTTTCCTTGATTAATTTCCACCCATGCTCCTCTTACCCCTCAGGTGCTTTGGAAAATAGCTTGACTCCCTCTTCTCTGTAGCAACTCCTCTGTGAGGTATTATCGGAACACTGCTATCATGTCTCCCCTAGTCCTTCTTTTCATTAAGCTAGACATACCTAATTCCGGCAACCATTCTCCATATGTTTTAGCTTCCAGTCCCCTGATCCTCTTTGTTGCTCTTCTCTGCACTCTTTCTAGAGTCTCAACATATTTTTTTTATATTGTGGTGACCAAACTGGATACAAGTGTGTATGTGTACACTTTTGAGAACAGGCAACAGAATTTCATTTTTAATGTGTCCCAATGTGCCCATTGTAAAAAATGACAATAAAGCCTGCCTGCCTGCCTGCCTGCCTGCCTGCCTGCCTGCCTGCCTGCCTGCCTGCCTGCCTGCCTGCCTGCCTGCCTTCCTGCCTGCCTGCCTGCCTGCCTGCCTGCCTGCCTGCCTGCCTGCCTCTCTATCTATCTATCTATCTATCTATCTATCTATCTATCTATCTATCTATCTATCTATCTATCTATCTATCTATCTATCTATCTACCTATCATTCTCTATCATTCTATTGTTCTATCATTCTATTGTTCTATCATTCTATCTAATAGTTTGTCTATCTATCTATCTATCTATCTATCTATCTATCTATCTATCTATCTATCTATCTATCTATCTATCTATCTACCTATCATTCTCTATCATTCTATTGTTCTATCATTCTATCTAATAGTTTGTCTATCTATCTATCTATCTATCTATCTATCTATCTATCTATCTACCTATCATTCTCTATCATTCTATTGTTCTATCATTCTATCTAATAGTTTGTCTATCTATCTATCTATCTATCTATCTATCTATCTATCTATCTATCTATCTATCTATCTATCTATCTATCTATCCATCCATATCTGCCTGCCTGCCTGCCTGCCTGCCTGCCTGCCTGCCTGCCTGCCTGCCTGCCTGCCTGCCTGCCTGCCTGCCTGCCTGCCTGCCTGCCTGCCTGCCTGCCTGCCTATCTATCTATCTATCTATCTATCTATCTATCTATCTATCTATCTATCTATCTATCTATCTATCTATCTATCTATCTATCTATCTATCTATCTATCTATCTATCTATCTATCTATCTATCAATCATCTTACCACCTGCCCCAAAGATTAGGAACCACCAAAATGACATCAGGAAGAAATTAGACTATTTTCAAACTGTTTTCAAAGCCAAACTTAAAAAAGCTTATATTTTAAGAGCCTCATCCCTCCCGCTTCATCATTACCTTTGCTTAAATCAGTTGTCCAAACATTGCATTAAAAATAGTACTTATCTATTAAATAAATTATTCAGTAAACTCTGAATAAAGAGGTGAATCCCAATAGCCCAAGTACACAGCCCATAGGTATTTATCTCTGCCCTTCGTTAAACAGATCGGGGTGGGGGTGGAAATCCATCATGGTAAATGAATAAAATAAAAACGAGGCCATCTTTTAATTTTGCAACTCTATTGCATATTTCCAGAGCTGTTTGCACTGACCTGTGCTTTCCTCACACAAGGTTGCTTTCTATAGCATTTTTTTTTGTCCATTTCCCAGTGATTTAGCTGAAGTCTGTCGCAGGCCCTGTTTTCTTCCTTGCTAATCCTTTTTATACCTACATAACTTTTTGTTGAGTCTGAACATTTTAGTTTTGACAGAAATCCAATTCCAAAGAGTTACACCAAGAGGGGATGTACTACATCAATTTTCTATTTCATGTCACAACTTAAAGTCTATGGCTGCGGCTTCTAGTCATTAGTACTTACTTACCGTGTTGTTGTTATTATCCATTATAATTCCTAGCAGATAAGCAGAGATTATGATGAGATAACAACATGATACCAAGAAGATAAGCCAAAGAAAATTAACTTTTCATTTTGAAGTACTATTTCTAGGGCACGGTTTGTTTTTTTCTTCGTTACATGAGGGATTAAGTCGTATGTTCTTAGTTCCCTTTGCAGGATAATGTCTCACCACTACTATTAAGAGAAAAAAGAAGAGGAAAGGGAGGGAGGGAGGGAGGGAGGGAGGAAGGAAGGAAGGAAGGAAGGAAGGAAGGAAGGAAGGAAGGAAGGAAGGAAGGAAAGAACCAATCAAGAACCAAGGAGAAATTTATTGACAGTTAGAACAATTAATCAATGAAACAACTTGCCTCCAGAAGTTGTGAATGCCCCAACACTGAAGGTTTTAAAGAAGGGATTGTCTGAAATGACAAAGGGTTTCCTGCTTGAGGAATGGGTTGGACAAGAAGACTTCCAAGGTCCCTTCTGTCATCCTGTTATCCTGCATTTTTATATATGAGTTACTGTAGAAGCATGCAAGATACCTTCACAAATTCAGAACTTCAGACAACAAATATAATGTTGTTACCAGCTATTTCCCCCTCTGCTTGTCATGTCAGTTGATTGCACCTGAAATCTGATCTTTAGAACCAGTTTCCTTCCGCTGGTACTTTGCCTTGATAGAAAATGCATGTTTATGTTATGTTTATGTTTATTCAATTTCTATACCGCTCCTATCTCCCCAATCGGACTCAGGGCGGTGCACAGGAAGTTAAAAATAACACAAGCAAACAACAATAAATACAATCACAACGTTAAAAAGTAATTAAATTAAGTGACCTATGCTAAAATAGTCGCGCTAATAAAATTTTAAAATCCATTGCCTAATCTATTAAAATTATATCAAAATCTAGGCTCTAAGCTAGGCCGGCTTGATGAAAAAAGTGCGTCTTGAGTGATTGGTGGAAGAGGCGAAGGTCCATGATGGTACGAAGTTCGGGGGGTAGGTCGTTCCAGAGGGCTTAAACTCAATCTTTAGGTTTCAATAGGAACCACAAAACAAAAATTCTGTTTTAAGCCACTTATAGTATCTCAATTTCCAAAACTAGGTTTCCCCCTCAGCGAATCCTTGATATTTACAATGAGGTAAAGGTCTTAAGTTCATTAAGAAAAAGTAAGGGATGCAGACAAGATATTTTCTTTTCTTAAATTTCTTACTTAAATTACTTAAATTTTAAGTTCAGCCTGTTCTTTCTTTTTTAAGAGTAAAAATAGAGAGGAAGTCATGCTCATGGGGAGAAATACTGTCATATGTAGGGAGACAAGATATTTATAGTATTATACATATTTTGGGAGTTGTATATAAGGGGAAAAACATAACCAATGCTTTTTTATTATTATTTTCTTAACGTCAGTGCTATAATATGTGAAGATTGCATTACTTTCACAAGCTGTGATCCTAAAACTTAACAAGCTTTTTTAGTTTCTTCCCTACCATTATTTTTTTTAAATGCATATATTGATTTTAACAAGTATATTCTCATGCCTACATTTCCGAACTCAAATAATAATAATCCAATGCCCTTTGTTATGAATCCTAAAATAAGACATTTGTCCCCATCGTATTTAGCTTCTTCCTCGGTTTGATGGCTGATTGTCATGTAAGAGGAGAACAAAGTGAAATATTAATAACATCTGAAACATCAAGCAAATACTTTAAAAATAAAATAGACGTTCTACAGTTTTAGATATCCTGGAAAACAATTGTCAATTCAGCTATTCAGTTGATTTTGTAGAGCAGAGTTCCTCAACATTTCTGACTTGGTGGATCAGCAGGGGAGGGGAATGGCACCCCATGCATTCAGCTTCATTTGTGTGAGTGGTGTGCACGTGTGCTAGCCACTCACACAAATGAGTGTGTGCTTACGGTACATGTTCACCTGCTTGCTCAAGTGAGGATGTGCTGCGCATGTGCTCGCTCATCGCTCATTTTCACAGCCTGGTTGCAACCCCCTCATGGCCCATTAGTACAGGGGCTGTCATTTGCAGATGGTTAACTGAGGGGTGATGGGGCTAAATTCTCATATTATCTGTCATTTTGGGGATTTGAAATTAGGCTTTCTAATATTGTACCACGACGTATTAGATGAACTTGGGAATTGTTGAAATCTTGTTGGATTTATGAATGATCCAAAGAGTTGGTTTTAAACCCAAGTCACTGCATTCTTCTTTCACTTCATCCTGGATCCTTACAAGCTCAAAGTGTGTAATTTAATAATCTTCTAACCAACTTTCTTCCTATTGCATGTTTGGTTGGGTACATTGTACATACACTATAATAGACCTTGTTATTATATCCCATGAAATACTACAATTTCACTCTACTGTAAATATTTATATCACATTTAAGTTTCTTGAGTGGTACAGTGACCTAAAGGAGCTCTTCAATCAGTAGACTGTGAGTACTATCCTAGGTAGAGGCAGATTTCTCTCTCTCTCTGAGCACAATGAGAATATATCTGCTGAATATAACTCCACATTGGCAACAGGAAGGGCAGCTGGCCAGTAATTACTCAGCTCCGTTCAGTTGCCCAGATTTCACCTTGCAAGGGATCATGGGGTCATTAAAAGATGATGATCACATTTAAGTTTCCTTTGTTATATCTGAGTCTTGGTCATCATGATTTCACAGACAGTAAAGGAACTTCTTAACTGTGCTCAAATTTCTCGAAACAAATCTTCTGTTTCTTAGAAATGTTCTAACCAGGAAAGGAACCAGATCACTGCAAAGGGAATTGTGAAATTAGAAGAAGGGGCATTCACATCTCATAACTGAATAGGTGCAGGCCAGGGACATCCCATTCCATCCATTAGAATTTCACTTTCATTCAAAGGGCTTCAGCTTTGAATGAAAACTTTGAAATCAAGTTCTCTTGTATCAGATTGAATGAGAATTGGGAGGGAATTCTGCACAGATGGATGTACAGCTGTCATCTCAAGGAGAGCCAGTATGTTCAACGAGACCCTAGCATCTCCCTAATGCCCTAACCTCTTGGTGCTGCTAAACATTGAATATAATTATCTATAATTCTACGGAGAAGAAGTGTTCATCAAGTATAGGGAGTTTGCTTCTAGGGAATTAACAACTAGGGAATTAACAACATCCAACTATAGGGAATTAACAACAACCAACTATGACAAAAGCAGCATCTGGATTACATGTGGTGGGTTGGAACAGTTAATGCATAGATACTTCTGATGCAAATGGTTACAAAGTCTTGATTGGGAAGCATCTTTGTATCAACTATATATTTTTGCTACAATGTTTATTTAATATAATATTATATTATGCATGTCAAAGCAACTACACACAAAGTTTTTTCCTCTTGCCCTTACTCTTTTGAACACCTAATTTCCACAGCACTGCCTTACGTCTAAGGATATTGACCAAAGTCTCTATTACTATTACCTTTCTCATCTTTCCCATTAAGTTCTACTATTAGTATCTTATGATTATGTTTCTTGGTTTGTTTGTTTGTTTGTTTTGTATGTACACTGAGAGCTAATGCACCAGAGATAAATTCCTTATATGCCCAATCACACTTGGCCAATAATTTTTTTTTTGAGTATTTAGGTTTCTGGAGTCAAAGAAGTAGATCTGGAAAAAAAAATGATTAAGACCACAAGACTGTGTTATGAAAAAAGAAGTTGGATCATTGTTTACATTTTTGCTTCAGACTAGGGGAGTCACAGCCATATTAATTTTGAGATTCCAAAATTAAGGGGAGGCAAGTAAAAAAAAAGATATATTAGCAAACACTCTGGTGCTTTTAAACTAAGGTACTGATTTAAGGCACAATTTGTGCTATGGTAAGAGCGTGTTGTATAACATTATACAACAACCTAATTCTGGCACTAATGTTTTAACCTGAGCAACAATTGGCTTTTACCACTGCCCAGCTGGGTTGATAAATCTACTTGTTGGTGTGTCCTTAATTGATTTTTATCTTGAACAAATTCTTTATGTTACCGGCTGGTCCCTAAGTTAAACCTTGTTTGGGGGGGGGGGAGAATTGAATGTAATATGCACAATCCACTTCAGCTAGAGAAAATATATTTGCTGTGACACAGCAGTGGCCTTAGAAGATGAGGCTTGCATTTTCAATAGAGACGCCAATAAAAGTCAAGTGTTGTTGTTGTTTTTGTTGTTGTTGAAGCATATTGGTTTTGCAAGCATGGAACAAAAGGAAGAGCTGGCTTGATCATTACCAGCCTAGAAAGGAAAACTCTTGAAATCCAGGCACTGAAATGCAAATGTGATCTGGCAGGTTGGGTTTAGTCATTAACTAATGAATTGTAGCTACTGTCCTTCAGTGTGTGTCTGTGTCTGTGTCTGTGTGTGTCTGTGTGTAATTGTGGGAAGAAATATCCCCCTGGTTCAGTTCCAATCCAGGAGAAAGAAACTGGAAACATGGAGGCTGATTAGAAAGATGGTTTATTGATGAAGCAGAACCACATGAGTTTGTGGTTCTGGGCAGCGGGCAAAATTGAGTTTCCATACCTTCTTTCGACTTTGCAGTTGAGCTTCCTGTTCCTGTGCAAGAACAGGTATTCTATTGGCTGTTGTCACATTCCTACGGGGCCATGGAAGGGTCATAGCTAGCTCTAAAGGCAAAAGAGGAAATGCAAACCCTAGGGGCTTGTCTGAGCTAATTTTGTCAACTTTTTGTTTGTTGCTTCTCTGGAGTTTCTGCCTGACCCAGTCTTTCTGCATAGGTTACCAAATCTGCATTTCTCAAAGCTGACCTCCTCAGTTTCTGCTTGGGGCAGGGAGACTGGGGCTGGTTTCTGAATAGGCTGGCCCAATCTTTCTTAATGGGCCCAAAATACCCTATTTTCCTGCAAATAAGACACACACACACACACACACAGGATAATAAGCCCAACCGGGCTTTGGAGCGCATGTGCTAAAATAAACCCTCCCTGAAAATATTGCAACACATGCACAGCCCGACAGAGACGGAGACAGATGATAGATAGATAGATAGATAGATAGATAGATAGATAGATAGATAGATAGATAGATAGATAGATAGAGATATGTATGGATAGATAGATAGATAGATAGATAGATAGATAGATAGATAGATAGATAGATAGATAGATAGATAGATAGATAGATAGATAGATAGATAGATAGATAGTCTTTCAGACAGACAGACAGAGGGGAGTAGTGGTAGCAGCGTTTCAGCATTAGCAGCCATTTAAAAGTCATTTGAAGGTTAGTTTATGAGATTAAAAGTTTGGATCTGACATTTCTTCCATCATGCCAGCCTGTTTTATTAGCATTCTGTTAAATGTGTCTTAAAAACAAAACAAAAAACAAAGACAGACAAAAGCAATTCCAAAGAAAATTAAGCACTTTGACAGTGTTCAAATTAGGAGAATGAATTAACCTTTGAGGGTTCCGTTTTATCAATTGTTTAGATTTCAACTCTGGCGAGCAGATCAGATTCAGAAAGGGAAGGGAGTTTGCTGACAAGGGGGATACTGCCTGCGTGGTAGGGGATGCGCGTGTGTTAATGAGGAGGACAATAAAGAGGGTCACGACTACTTTGAGGGCCTATTTAATATCTCATTCCCTGCTATCGTGAATTTTATGGGAACAGTTAATTTAGCTTTACTAGAAGGGCTTTTCGGAAGTAATACAAGAGTTTCTACCCATACATGTACAATAAGGTTTGAAAGATGCAAAATCAACACCCGAACGGATGATAGTTACATATTTCTCAACGTCTTAATTTTTAATTTATATGAGGTTAAGTAAAAACTTTATTGATTATGTAGATTTTGGTTTATTCGGGTCTTTTCCCGTGTAAAATTAAAGGTGTTTTTGCAACGTTTCGATGGGATCACCCCCATCTCTATATAAATAAAAATGGATGTGTGTGTGTGTTTGTGTGTGTGTGTCTTCCAGCATAACTCTGGAACGCCTCGAGCATTTTCAACCAAATTTGGTACATAGATAATTTACTCTTTGGAAAAACAATATTGTGGGACAGAGGTGTGTTGCTGCTGATTCGGCCCGGATTGGGCAAACTGGTAGTAGCAGTGGGGGGATGCTCCGCCCAACTGCCTGGATGCCCCACCCACCTGCCCGGACAGTCTGCCTACCCACCCACATGCGCGGGAGCATGCACGAGAGTGTGCTCGAACCAGCAGTAAAAAATTGTGGGTGGTAAGACGCCCCTAACACCCCTCAGGATATGTGTTCTGTTAAGATACAGCCTGTTGCGCCTTAAAATGGCTTCCACCACACTGCCTTAAAATGGCTTCTACTGTACAGCACTGTGGATTTGCCACAGTAACAGCTTCACAATATTCCACAAGGGGGCTTGTTCTGGTACGGGGGAAAATCCAACATTAGAAATGGTGGCGATATTCATGGAAGGAGGGTTGGGATAAATAAATACCTGGGAAGCATCGGTATTTATTCAGCTAGTAGTGAATAAATATTTAATGGCTCACTGTCTATGGAATTGCACTTCATCCAGTATATCTTCTCAGACTGACCTTGAGAAGCACATGTGAATTAACTAGTCACATTCTTGGGTTACCATTTGGAGTAGAGGACCATTCCAACAACACTTCATCTTGATGGCAGTCTTGATAGCACATCACTGCATTACCAGAATTAGATGCTTTTTTTTTGGAGGGGTGAATGTTCTGTTTTGCTTTTTTCTTCTTCCTTCTATGTCACTGGGTCAGCAGATTCAGGCAGTTCAAATGAGTATAATGATGTATTGCAGGATTCAGCTGTCTAGAAGAATCAGAACTACTAACAGTCAAGGGAAATTAGCGGGAGATACAAGTAGAAGGAAATCAAGGTGGGCTGGACTTAGATCTCTTGTCAGTACATAGGGACTCATGACTGATGATGTGTTTGACCCGTCCTTCAGGCTCAGCCTGGTCCTCTCCTACAGCAGGGGTGTCAAACTAGAAGCCCACAGATGAGTCCCGTGCAGGCCATAATCACCCCAGCTCCACAAAGGCAAAACCGTCACAATATGTCACGTGGCACAATCAAGTATGACACCTGTGGCATCCGCCTTTTCTCTTTTCCCCATCCATTTTAGGACATTTGATAGTGGCTTGCTTGTTTCTCTCTGTAACCTTAAAGATACTACTTCGTGATTGTTCAAATATTTCACCAACAGATAATATCTCTTGTGTTGTGTCAAATCCAAGGCCGGCATCTTTCTTTTCTGGGTTGTAAACCTATGATAGAGGGATTCAAATTTGACAAAGGTGGAAAGAAGAGGTTAACCAGAGAAACTACATCTCGGAGAGTCCTGACAGCTGTCTGGACCAGTCGGGCTCCTCCTGTGAAAAATGGTAGTGCAGCCTGAACATCAGAAAGTCGCTTTATTTATGGCTCAGATAGGTCCATGAATCTTCCTTCCAGTGGAATGAACTTGTGGGATTACGCAGTTGTCCTTAGAAAGCTTTACCATCTCTATGTCAAAGGAAGCTGCAGCGCAACCTTGATTGCCAAATCAGTTCCTCCCGAAGGCCAACATTATTATGTGGCTAAGGACAGCTTCCACCCCCACCCCCCAAAAAAGAAAGAAAGAAAATTAGGATTCTATCAGCTTGCAACCTACATAAAAGAGTCTGCATGGTTTAATGTATTGCACAGTGCGCTGCATAACATTTTGTCTTTGGTTTCAGTCCACTCATTGATAAATACTAAATGTACTCCAATGTGAGTAATTAGAGGTACAGTATAGGTACAGTATAGGTGGTACCTTGCTCAACAGCAGTAACTGTGAGAGGGATCTTGGAGTCCTAGTATAGACAACCATTTAAATATGAGCCAGCTGTGTGCAGCAGCTTGCCAAAAAAGCCAACACAGTTCTAGGCTGCATAAACAGAGGGAGAAAATCAAGATCACGTGAAGTGTTAATACCACTTTATAAGGCCTTGGTAAGGCCACACTTGGAATACTGTATTCAGTTTTGGTCAACATGATGTAGAAAAGATGTGGAGACTCTAGAAAGAGTGCAGAGAAGAGCAACAAAGAGGATTAGGGGACTGGAGACTAAAATATATGAAGAACGGTTGCAGGAACTGGGTATGTCTAGTTTAATGAAAAGAAGGATTAGGGAAGACATGATAACAGCCTTCCAATATCTCAGGGGTTGCCACAAAGAAGAGGGAGTCAAACTATTCTCCAAAGCACCTGAGGGCAGAACAAAAAGCAATGGGTGGAAACTAATCAAGGAGAGAAGCAACTGAGAACTGAGGAGAAATTTCCTGACAGTTAGAACAATTAACCAGTGGAACAGCTTGCCTCCAGAAGTTGTGAATGACCCAACACTGCAAGTCTTCAAGAAGATGTTGGATAGCCATTTGTCTGAAATGGAATAGGGTTTCCTGCCTAGGCAGGGAGTTGGACTAGATGACCTCCAAGGTCCCTCCCAACTCTGCTATTGTATAAAGGAGTAACCCCCCCCCCCAAAAAAGAGTAAAATATGTTAACTGTTTTCTTTATCCAGAAATAATGTGAACTTGAATACTCCTTTCCTGGTGCAGAAATCCTCTTGGTTGTTTCCGGAGAAGAATTGGTGACTCAAAGACAGCTCTGCAGAAAGATCATGGAATGAAGAGCTAGCAAGTAGAGCAGAGTAGAAGGTTGTACGTTGGCCAAGCCAGTCCTATCTCCTCATTCCACACAGCAATGTGGGTGTCTGCCAAAGTGCGTTCGGAAGCTTTAGGAAAAACCCCAATGTCCTCTGACCAGTGGTGGGTTTCTGCAGGCTCGCACCTACTCGCGAGAGCCGGTTGGTGAAATTTAGAGAACCGGTGAGAGGGGGTTCCACTGGCGTACCTGGAAGTAAATCTGGCCCACCGCTGCCATTGACCCAATGGGAAGGAAAGGAAAGGAAAGGAAAGGAAGAAAGAAAGAAAGAAAGAAAGAAAGAAAGAAAGAAAGAAAGAAAGAAAGAAAGAAAGAAAGAAAGAAAGAAAGAAAGAAAGAAAGAAAGAAAGAAAGAAAGAAAGAAAGAAAGAAAGAATTTATCATCACAATTGAGTCCAAAATTTTGGTTGCTAAGCAAGAGCGTTGTTAAATGAGTTTCACCACATTTTAAAAGGTGGCCACTCCCACCCTGTCACATGACTGCCAAGCTACGCCCACAAAATAGGCCACACCTACAGAGTAGGTTCTAAAAAATTTGAAACCCACCACTGCCTCTGACGCTGCACAGAGTCCATCAGGCACTTCTTAGGATACTTTCCTGTGGTGAGGGTAAATTGCTCTGAACTCTAGGGCCAACAGAAGCAGTCATGGCAGGGACTGGCTTTAACAACGCATCCTGCCCCAAACCAAACACACACAATATGGCACACACACACACACACACACACACACGACAAGGTACATCAGTCCACAAATAAGTTGAACAAGGTCCATGGCTGCCTTTGTTGCGGCCATGGCTCCTTTGTTGCTTCAGATCCCAGACTCAGAGATGACAGGTTGAAACTTGCCAGGCTTTCTTCCCTCAGAAGAGGCTATCCTCGAATAATGTCATGCTTCCTACCCTTCAGAGGTTCCAAAATTTCTATTCTTGTTTTCAGTTTTGGGGTTAGGAGGCTTGTTGAGCCCCTGTGTTGTGACCTGCCAGTGGCCAGCAGAGCTGGCAGCAGATTCGGACAGTGAGGAGATTGGGGAGGAACATGGGCCATTCCTGGAGTCTGGGGAAGGCTGTGATGAGGACTCTGCATCGGAGGCAGAGAAGGGGCCAGAGCCACATGCCAATTATCAGCTGCCTTCGGAGTTAGATATCAGTGGGGCGGAAGAGCAGCTGGAGCCTGTTGCCAACGTGGAGCATGCGTAGAGCTGCCAAGAGAAGGCAACAGCTAAGGAACAAGGGCCAACTCGGGCACAGTTGGATGGTGAATGGCCCCTTGCATAGGGAATAAAGAGGAGTGAAAGGGGAGGGGAGTTTGCAGGAGACCATTAATTCAACTCATTAGGGTCAATCAATCAATCAATCAAATTTAATTTGTCCGAGGTTGTTCTGATTTCGGGGGGAAGGTCGTTCCATAGAGTCGGACCCGCCACAGAGAAGCCCCTTCCCCTGGGCGTCGCCCGCTGGCATTGCCTAGTGGACGGCACCCGGAGAAGTCCCTCTCTGTGGGAGCGAATCAGTCGAAGGGATGTGTGGGGCAGGATGCGATCTCGCAGATAGCTAGGTCCCGTGGCATGGAGCGCTTTGAAGATGGTAATCAACACCTTGAAGCGCACCCGAAAGACCACAGGTAGCCAGTGCAGCTCGCGCAGGAGCAGTGTTACGTGGGAATGCCTAGGGGCCCCCAGAATTGCCTGCGCGGCCGCATTCTGGACTCTGGGTGTCAGATTCTGGGTGAAGATCTGTCCCTGACTTCTTGCCAAGCAATTGCTGCTACAGCGTGGCGTTTGGAAGATATCGGCCTGGCAACTCTCCAAGCCTGATCAAGGCCTGTAATTGTGAAATCTCTTGAAAGATTGTTGGCTGGGACTTTGCTGGCGAGGAATTCCCTTTAACCCAGGGATGTCCAAACCTGGGAACTTTAAGACTTGTGGACTTCAACTCCCAGAATTCTCCAGCCAGCTATGCTGGCTGGGGAATTCTGGGAGTTGAAGTCCACAAGTCTTAAAGTTCCCAAGTTTGGACATCCCTGCTTTAGCCTAAATAAAAGAGGTTTTATCGGGATGAGGACTCTGCTTCATGGTCTTGGAAAGTCTAGGTCAGAACACCCTAGCATTTTTCTTTGTTGCTGTTGTTTAGGTACATTATGTTTTTTTTTTTCTCACATATTTTTTTCTCTTTTAATTATGTCTTGTTTTCGAGATGTACGGTGCTTTTTGATAGATAGATGACGGACAGAAGTGATCGAGAAAGAGGGGTGGATGGATATAAACAGACAGACAGACAGAGCTATGGTTTAGCTGCTGAATATTTTCTCAAATAACTTCTATTCAGATTGCAAACATTTTGCAGATTTTGACACAACAAGACTCAGGAATGGACTCTCTCCCCTCCTCCCTCCCTTCATATTATTGGATTATTTATTAGCAAACCTGACTTAGAGAATACATATTTTAGCATTTCCCCCCCCCACACTTCTTGTCAAACAACATTTTTATAGCGGTGGAAAGAAAGCCTACTTTGTGGTCATAAAACCAAATGAAAATATTAGCATGTCAAAAGCTACATGAAATGTGTGGCAGTGTGTAATTTTCTGCCTTTCTGGGGAGGTACTTGACAGCAACATTATTTTAAGTGCATAAATGTAGGAGAGGAAGACTTACTATCTGCTTATTTCACACAAGGAAGGCATGATGGATTAAATTAAATATCCCTCTTTGTTGACGGAAAGGTGGGGAAACTTGGAGATTCAGCATGGAGGCGAGGATAACAAATTACCATTCTAAGCAGTTTATCTGAACCCGAACGGGCACACATGTACACACGTACACATACACACAGGCAGGCAGATTCATCCTGAATATCAAATGGCATAGTACTGACCTACAAACTACTCTTGAAATATAAGACAGAGCGAAAACTTAATCCTGATCTCCCTCTTTCATTCTCTCCCTCCCCTCTCACATCTACTATATCTGTCTGTCTGTCTGTCTGTCTGTCTGTCTGTCTGTCTGTCTGTCTGTCTGTCTGTCTGTCTGTCTGTCTCTCTCTCTCTCTCTCTCTCTCTCTCTCTCTCTCTCTCTCTCTCTCTCTCTCTCTCTCTCTATCTATCTATCTATCTATCTATAATATATCTTTTTCTATCATTTAACCATCCATCCATCCATCCATCCATCCATCCAATCTATCTATCTATCTATCTATCTATCTATCTATCTATCTATCTATCTATCTATCTATCTATCTATCTATCTATCTATCTATCTATCTATCTATCTATCTATCATATATCTTTTTCTATCATCTACCCATCCATCCATCCATCCATCCATCCATCCATCCACCCACCCACCCACCCACCCACCCACCCACCCACCCACCCACCCACCCACCCACCCACCCACCCACCCACCCATCCATCCATCCATCCATCCATCCATCTATCTATCTATCTATCTATCTATCTATCTATCTATCTATCTATCATATAATTTCTCTGTCATCTACCCATCTATCCATCCATCCATCTACCCATCCATCCATCCATCCATCCATCCATCTATCAATCTCTCTATCATATATCTTTCTCTATCATCTACCCATCTACCTCCCCACTGAAATCTGCCTTTTCAAGGCTACAACTGCATGTCTTTGTATGTTTATTTATTTATGGGGGGCATCACCTTCCCTCCCCCCTCCTAAATGCTGCATGGGAAACCCTTTCAAGAAGGAAAGGAATTCAATGATGCCTCACCACCCTCAACTGCAGGGGTGTGTGTGTGTGTGTGTGTGTATCTTCTGAGGAGGAGCTTTAAGGCACTGTGGATGAATTCTTGAAACATGTCCCCACTCAGTTGCTTTCCAAAAGCTGCACAGGAGACGTTCTTCCTATTATCTTTTCAATCAAACTCGCTTCTCTGTTTTGTTTTGGGTTTTGTTTTTTAAAGCACATGGGTCTGTTGTCCCTGGAGTTTATTTTATTTTTGTTTTGTTTTGACCGGTATCTTCTAGATCTACCTATTTCTGTTCCTTTTGCTGAATCGGCAACTATTTGACATGCTTCCAATGGCTTTTCCTCCTGATTACTATGCAACATGTGTGCTCAGATGCAGCCCGCAGGCATTTCACTTCCCCTTTCCTTTTTGCCTTTCGCTCCTGGAGGTTTTTTTAAATATTTTTTTTTAACCCCATCTGATTAAAAATAATAATAATTAAAAAAAAAGGTTTGGCCAAAGGATACACAAATCCACAAACCTTCCATTGCAGAGCTTCAACCTTCTCAGGAAGAGAGGAGTCCATTCCGTACCCTCTCTAGGGTGTCTTTTGCTGTTTTAAAAGAAAACAAACAGATGGAAGCCTTATTTCTATCGACAGATATTTAGGATACTTCCTTTCCTCTTTGCAAATGCTAAAAAAAAATAGAGATGGAAGCCTTATTCCAGCCTTGTTTCCTTTGACAGATATTTAGGATACTTCCTTTCCTCTTTGCAAATGCTAAAAAAAATAGAGATGGAAGCCTTATTCCAGCCTTGTTTCCTTTGACAGATATTTAGGATACTTCCTTTCCTCTTTGCAAATGCTAAAAAAAATAGAGATGGAAGCCTTATTCCAGCCTTGTTTCCTTTGACAGATATTTAGGATACTTCCTTTCCTCTTTGCAAATGCTAAAAAAAAATAGAGATGGAAGCCTTATTCCAGCCTTGTTTCCTTTGACAGATATTTAGGATACTTCCTTTCCTCTTTGCAAACGCTAAAAAAATTACTGAGCATTTCACACACTAAAAGAGGAGCGGGCTCTGAGGGGGGAAAAGTGTGTTTGTGTGTGTGTAGATTTGTCGTAATTCCCCTCTTGGATGGGTTAATCAATTCTTTTTTTTCCCCCACACACCATTCTTGTAGTATGAGACCACATTGATGCTCATATCGTCAGCTGGGGAGGGAGAGGGGAGGAGGGAGAGAAAGAGGAGAGCAACGTTGTGTGAGACCCCACCCCTTTCTCCCTTGCATCATGAAAGGGATTCTGTGTGTGTGTGTGTTTGTGTGTGTTCCGCCTTGCGATGTCACAACGGGGCTTTCATCTTTTTGACAAAAGCGGCAACGTCCTGCAGATGCCACTGTTTGTCAGTGTAGAGGAGGTGACGAAGCAGATGTCGAAACTTAGAAGGATGTGACAGCTAACAACAAGGAAACAACCCCAGCAAGAGAAAACAGGAGGGAAATTTCAACTCTGCGTTTCGTGGTTTCTTTGTGTAGCGACCACCTCTTTTCAATTTGTCTTGGGAAAAGTCTTGCGTTTTACCCATTCATGATTCAGAACAAGTGCATGACTGTGGAAGGCTACTAATGCTACCCTACTTTACTTAAAGATCAGGGTGTAGTGTCTGGCTTCTAGATCTCACAGAACTCTTTAGTTTAGATTCTAGTTTTATTTGATAATAGAAAAAAAAACAAGTTAAGTTTGTTGTGGTTTGCAGCTACAGATTGCAAATTGTTCTGTGCTAGGTCAAAATCGATTGTTCTGAAAACTAAATTAGAGAGTTGGCGCTGTAAAGCAGATTATAACGCCTGGATTATAGGTAAGGAAAAGAGAAGGTTTAAATAACTGTAAGCATCATATAATAGTGGTGTGGGACACAGTAGCTCAGTGGCTAAGATACTGGGCTTGTTGATCAGAAATGTCAGCAGTTCAACAGTTCGAATTCCTAGTGCTGCGTAACAGGGTGAGCTCCCGTTACATGTCCCAGCTTCTGCCAACCTAGCAGTTTGAAAGCATGTAAAAATGCATGCAGAAAAATAGGGACCACCTTTGGTGGGAAGGTAACAGCGTTCCATGCACCTTTGGCGTTTAGTCATGCCAGCCAAATGACCACGGAGACGTCTTCGGACAGCACTGGCTCTTCGGCCTTGAAACGGAGATGAACACCGCCCTCTAGAGTCAGGAACAACTAGCATATATGTGCGAGGTGAACCTTTACCTTAACACAATTTTGCTACGATGCACCATTGAGGTGAGGGGGGGGGGGGCTTATATGCTGTAATTTTTAATAGCCAAGGAAGAGAAAATGGGACAGACACCTTTAGTTCAGTCAAGACTTCCAATGTCTCCTCTTGGCTTCTCCCTCTACCCTATCAGATACATTTCTGAGTTTGGACCCTTGGAGTGCAAAATAAAATAAAAAGTAATAATGCTGAAAAGCCGATGGGCAAAAATTGATTCATAAATGAGAAGGTGGCATTCATCTCAACGCTCTTATTGGAAACCTAAATCTCAGTAAATTTGTAGCCTAAGGATACAATAGGCTTAAAGGATTTCTGTCTCGGAAGAAAAATTAGAAGGCCTTTGAGGTACGGTAAATGGAGAAAAAAAAAGATTCTTTGGGCAAACGTGGTGCTCCAGCACTCTTAAATGTTAAGCACTATCAGGGGGTACCTTGGACATTAAGGAGACTGGCACGCTGGAGATTGTTTCAAGCAGGAGATGAATTATGGCCAGGAGTATGACTGTGGCATCGTGCCTCAGGGAAATTATGTCAGGCACGAAAGCGGTCCCCATCCCATCTCTTGGCTGATTACTTATTTCAAGCAGGGCAAACATATTCCTGGGTGGGCAAAATCTTATCTCCTTCTTCCAGGGTTGAAGGAGCCCAGAGTGGCCCATTCGACATATGAGAGCTATCAATTTACTTTGTCGCCCAGTGAGAATTAGTCAGCCAATTCCAGGACAGAAGGACGTATAATAGAATAACGGAGCAGGAAGGGGCCTTGGAGGTCTTCCAGTCCAACTCCCTGCATAAGCAGAAGACTCTATAACATTGAGACAAATGGTTGTTTGTGGGTGATGGAGCACCCACCACTTCTGGAAGTAAGTCGTTCTACTGGTTAATTTCTCACGGTTCCAAATAACATCCAAAAGTAAATCCAAAGATTCCTCAAAATTTCAATCGATTAAGAAAGCCATGTTGGCACAACTGGGAAAACCTGAATCTAAAAGCTTCCAGATTTCCCCACCTAGTTGAAAGCTCAGGATCCTGCCCTTACACCCACAAACGCATCACATGGTCCAATCTTCCACTGCCATGCTGACAGCTTCCACCCATTCAGTTCCGGCCAGGGGTAAGAAACAAAGGATGACCTTGGTTTTCTAGAAAGAATTTTGTTATGGCTACATATTACCCAACTCCATATAATCCCCCCTCCCATTTTATCACAATAGAAAATCCATAATAGAGTAATAGAAAGTGTGCCAGGCCTAAAGTCCAAAAAGGAAACAATGGCTGGCTGGCCTGACATAATTGTTCTAAATGTCAGGAATTTTCTCCTTAGTTCCAGTTTACTTCTCTCCTTGATTAGTTTCTAGGCATTGCTTCTTGTCCTACGTTCAGGTGCTTTAGAGTATAAGTTGACTCCCTCCTTCCTCTTTGTGGCAGCGCTTCAAATATTGGGACATTGCTATCATTTCACCTCTAGTTCCCCTTTTTATTAAACTAGACATAGCCAATTCCTGCAACCGTTCTTCATATGTTTTATTTATTTATTTATTTATTATTCATATTTGTAACCTGCACCCATCTCACCACGAAGGGACTCGGGGCGGCGCACAGAATTTTAAAATAACTATACATATATACAAAAAATATTAACATTTAACAGCCAAATTAAATCAAAACCCTGCGTTAAAATAAATTTAAAACCCATAAATTAAGAATGTTGATTACCTACAAGTCGATACGGTGCGTGGTAATTCATGCCAGGCCGGCCAGATGAAAAAAAAGTGTGTTTTTAAGCGCTGGCGGAACAAGCGGAGGTCCGAGACGATACGGAGTTCAGGAGGTAGGTCGTTCCAGAGGGTTGGGCCCATCACAGAGAAGGCCCTTCCCCTGGGCGCCGCCGACCGGCATTGCCCGGTCGACGGCACCCAGAGAAGACCCTCTCCGTGGGAGCGAGTTGGCCGTAGGGATGTATGGGGCAGCAGACGGTCTGGTAGGTAGCTAGGCCCTGTGCCATGGAGCCCCTTGAAGATGGTCATCAAAACCATTTTTTAGCTTCCAGTCCCCAATTTCTCACTGACATGTTGGTTGTGTGCTGTCAGTGAGCTAGTAAACCCTTCTCAGATCTGTGCCATACATGTTATGGATACTGGTTGGAGTTCTGGTAAGATCTACAAGTTAATTTTCACGATCAGTGGAATACACTGCTTTCTAGGGAGGAGCTAATTTAGACACCAATGTAAGATTACTGTTTCCAGGCATTAGCATCTGTCCAATAGGTAGGGGGGAAGATATGAAATGGAGCTTGTCTAGTCTCTTGCTTATTATGCCATAACATCTTTTTGGCTCCTGTTCCAAACAGCCCTGAGATATACTGCTCACAGCTGGAAACACTACTTCTTTGCTGACAACAGTTGCATAGAAAATGGATATCAAATAAATACCTCTACGTGTTGTTAATATGTATCTGGCTTACATTGTTGCTTTTGGTGCATCACAGCTGTATTGACTCATAATCTAAACCAAGTTTAAAAATTTAAGACAGTGGGATACTGCAAACCACTGTATATGTGTGTCAATTACCAAGCTCCCAAAATGTGATCATATGAGTGCAAGGAGGAGGGGCTGTCAGAACTTCAAATGTGGATCATAAGTAACTTTTGTGGGTCTGTTGTGACTTCAAACAGCCAATAAGCAACCAATCGTAGTACAAGGACTGCCTAAAATGAAATTCAATTGTGAAAAAAGTAAGGTCCTACATATAGGCAAGAAAAACCAAATGCACAAGTACAGTATAGGTGGTACCTTGCTCAATAGTAGCAACTGTGAGAGGGATCTTGGAATCCTAGTGGACAACCATTTAAATATGAGCCAGCAGTGTGCAGCAGCTGCCAAAAAAGCCAACACAGTTCTAGGCTGCATCAACAGAGGGATAGAATCTAGATCACGTGACGTGTTAATGCCACTGAAAAGTGCCTTGGTAAGGCCACACTTGGAATACTGCATACAGTTTTGGTCGCCACGATGTAGAAAAGACGTGGAGACTCTGGAAAGAGTGCAGAGAAGAGCAACCAAGATGATTAGAGGACTGGAGACTAAGACATATGAAGAACGGCTGCAGGAGCTGGGTATGTCTAGTTTGATGAAAAGAAGGGGAGACATGATAGCAGTGTTCCGATATCTCAGAGGGTGCCACAAAGAAGAGGGAGTCAAACTTTTCTCCAAGGCACCTGGGGGCAGGACAAGAAGCAATGGGTGGAAACTAACCAAGGAGAGAAGCAACTTAGAATTAAGGAGAAATTTCCTGACAGTAAGAACAATTAACCTCTGGAACAGCTTGCCTCCAGCAGTTGTGAATGCCCCAACCCTGGAAGTCTTTAAAAAGATGTTAGACAGCCATTTGTCTGAAATGGTATAAGGTTCCTGCCCATGCAGGGGGTTGGACTAGAAGACCTACAAGGTCCCTTCCAACTCTGCTATTGTATTGTATTGTATATCTTTCAGGAAACAGGCCCCATGGAGTTTTCTCCACTAATCATCTATGGAGTTTCTCAGCCTGAAGAAGTTTCTTGGATGAGAAGCGAAACATCTTCAGAGAAAAACCAGAAAGCCCAGTTGACTTTTGAAAACAGCATCTTTGGTACACCACTAGTCATTGCTGACTGTAGGGGGCGGTGATCATTTCTGTTTCAAGTTCATTAAGCCTGAAGACATTTCCGCAGTCACATGGCCAGCATGGTGTCATGGAATGCTGGAGTAGAGTAGAGTAGTTTAGACTAGACTATAGACTAGACTAGACTAGACTAGACTAGACTAGACTAGACTAGAATAGAATAATAATAATAAATAATAAATAATAATAAATTTTTATTTGTTACCCGCTCTCTCTCCCCAGAGGGACTCGAGGCGGGGCACAGGAAAATTAAAAAACAATAAACACAAACAGAATACATAATTTAAAATCACAATTAAACAAATCCTGCGCTAAAAACATCTATAAAAAACTAAAAAACTGTCCCTAAAACCCCTAAACACTACAAATAATTAAAATTACCCTAAAACCCCAGGACAAGGAGGCTATCCCAAGCCGGCCAGACGGAAAAAGTAGGTTTTCAATTTGAGACGGAAGGAGCGGAGGTCCGTGGTCATCCTAATATCGGGGGGAAGGTCGTTCCAGAGGGCCGGGCCCGCCACAGAGAGAGCCCTTCCCCTGGGTGTCGCCCGCTGACACAGTCTAGTGGACGGCACCCGGAGAAGCCCCGCTCTGTGGGAGCGAATCGGCCGTGAGGATGTATGGGGCAGGATCCGATCCTGCAGATAGCTAGGTCCCGAGCCATGGAGCGCTTTAAAGATGATAATTAACACCTTGAAGCGCACCCGGAAGACGACAGGTAGCCAGTGCAGCTCGCGTAAGAGCGGTGTTACATGGGTAGACCTAGCGGTCCCCATAATTGCTCGCGCGGCTGCATTCTGGACTAGCTGAAGCTGAAGCCTCCGGGTGCAGAATAGAATAGAATAGAATAGAATAGAATAACAGAGTTGTCAGGGACCTTGGAGGTCTTCTAGTCCAACCCCTTGCTTAGGCAAAAAACCCTACAGCAGTTCAGACAAATGGTTGTCCAACATCTTCTTAAAAACATCCAGTGTTGGAGCATTCACAACTTCCACTGATTCATTGTTCAGAAGTTAATTGTCAGGAAATGTGTCCTTAGCTCTTCCATCTTCCAAAGTGGTACCTATGTCATGCTTCCAAATAGCATCCAAAAGAAAGTAAGAGTCCAAGGCAAAATATTGCTCAAAGTTCCAATTTATTAAGAGAGCCATGTTGGCACATCTTGGAAAACCTAATTTTGAAGGCTTCCCAGTTTTCCCACCCAGATGAAAGTTCAAGATCTTACCCCACCCCCCATGCTCACATCCACAAGACATGGTCCAATCTTCCACTGCCATGCTGGCAGCTTCCACCCATCCAGTTGCTGTCAGGTGTAGAGACAAAGGATGACCTTGGCTTTCTAGAAAGAACTTTGTTATGGCTACATAGCATCAAACTCTGTACAATCCCTTCACCCATTTTCCCACAATAGAAAAGGCATATTAGAATAATAGTAAGTGTGGCAGGCCAAAGATCCAAAAGAAACAATGGCTGCAGGCCTGACAACCTATTTACCAACTTGCATTTGCGTGCTTTCAAACTGCTAGGTGGGCAGGAGCTAAGGCAAGTAACAGAAGCTCACCCATCAGGTGATGCTCAGGTCTCAAACCCATGCTGCTGGCTTTCCAGCTGACAAGCCCCACATCTTAACGGCTGAGCCACCAAGCCATCCCTCTCAGAAAAGACAACTTCTATTTTAGATGCAGTTAAGTCCTCTTGATTTTATTTACAATACAATACAATAGCAGAGTTGGAAGGGACCTTGTAGGTCTTCTAGTCCAACCCCCTGCATGGGCAGGAACCTTATACCATTTCAGACAAATGGCTGTCTAACATCTTTTTAAAGGCTTCCAGGGTTGGGGCATTCACAACTGCTGGAGGCAAGCTGTTCCAGAGGTTAATTATTCTAACTGTCAGGAAATTTCTCCTTAGTTCTAAGTTGCTTCTCTCCTTGATTAGTTTCCACCCATTGCTTCTTGTCCTGCCCCCAGGTGCCTTGGAGAATAGTTTGACTCCCTCTTCTTTGTGGCACCCTCTGAGATATCGGAACACTGCTATCCTGTCTCCCCTGGTCCTTCTCTTCATTAAACTAGACATACCCAGCTCCTGCAGCCGTTCTTCATATGTTTTAGCCTCCAGTCCCCTAATCATCTTGGTTGCTCTTCTCTGCACTCTTTCCAGAGTCTCCACGTCTTTTCTACATCGTGGCGACCAAAACTGTATGCATTTCCTGGTTTCCTTTCAACTATACCAGAAAAAACAAACATGAAAGTTCTCTTGCACTTGGGGAAGAGAGATGGAAGGATGGTCTATTTGCTGATTGTTTCAATTTTGAAAAACAAACAAACCAAGAACCAGCTATTACGTCTTCAGCTGCCAGTTTCATGGAGGTATCTTGAGGATTCTTGAAACATCTATATTTCCTAACAATAACTCGGTGTAATTTAACCATGCAAGAAAGCAGGGAAGGAAAGCTGCCCGTGTGTCATAGACAGAGCAAGGAAATTTCCATATCCAAGGAATAAGAGTGCATGCAAAGGGTGGGTGGGGGGTGCACTTCTAGCCCATTACTGTTTATGGTGTCAATATGTCAGTCATTTAGTTTAGAAAATCAGAGAGCTCATTGTAGGCACAGTTAAGTCTAAGGAACTGAAAGCAAAAGAGGATCAAATGGTCCCTGCATTATCCTGAAACTGCACCCCTGTGCCCCATTTCTCTCCCTCCTCTGCCATATAATGCCACATTTATCCGATTATTGAATGTCTCCCTTTACCCGCTCTTTTTTTTTCTTTTCTTTCATTATTGTCATTTCACACGGAAGGAAATCAAAGAGCGCAGAGCAAATTGGAGACGGGAAGTGGGAAGGGCGGCTTTTAAGAAAACGTGTGCGGTTTTTGTCAAGTCCTCCAAGGACCTTCACCTGGCAGTGCCCGTGATTGGCACTTAAACCATTGTTCTGCATGAAGAGCGAAGATAAAAGCAGACCTCGTAGGCTGGCAAGGTTGAAGCACAAGGTCTCATTTGCAGCTTCGGTAAATGTTTAGCATCCAGTGTATGAAGTCTACTTCCTCCCCACCCCTGAAGGAACCCAAGGAGGTCAAGAGGCTTTAGCGTCTGAACAAACTAATGCTCTAGAGATTACCTTTCCCTTGTTATTAATAAGAACAATCACTCAGGACATTGTCTGAAGGCTTACATTGTGTCCCAAGCTCGTGTTTTTGTTCCAGTTTGTACTTACCATATTTTTCAGAGTATAAGACTCTCTGAAGTATAAGACACACCTAACTTTCAGGGAGGACAACAAGGGGGAAAAATATCTGCCTCTGCCTCCCAGGAATTTGCCTCCTTGCACCAAACAACAAACAGTAGAGAAGATATACACTGTTTGTGGTGTTACATTTCAGACTATACTTGTACAGATGCTGTTAAAATTGATGCACTTTCTGGAAGTATATTTAAAAGAAGATACAATGGCACGGGGCCTCTTCAGAGCAAGCATTTATTTTAAAAAGCTTCTTCATTTTGTTAAGTTGCCTAGAACAATAACAAAGCAGTCTTTCAAAAATAAGTCTAATAATTTGAACATTCTATAGGCATTTATAGTAATTGACCTACCTCCTTGCAGCAAAAAGCAAACAGCCTGTTTCAGTTTAGCCTGATTAGAAGAAGAAATCTGCCTCTGCCTCCCAGCAATTTGTCCCTTGCAGCAAACAGCAAACAGCCTGTTTCAGTTTAGCCTGATTAGAAGAATAAAAAAAAATCTGCCTCTGCCTCCCAGCAATTTGCCTCCTTGCAGCAAACAGCAAGTTTCATTTTCAATTTCAGCACTGGCCTCCATTTCCTCCTTTGGCTGCAAGGAGGTAAATTGCTGCGAGGCAGAGGCTAAAGGGTGGGGGCTGGTGGGTGGGCAGAGATACATTCGGTGTATAAGACGCACTCAAATTTTCACCCTCTTTTAGAGGAAAAAAGGTGCATCTTATACTTCGAAAAAAATGGTAACTCCTCAGTGGTGGGTTTCTGCAGGCTCGCACCGACTCGCGAGAGCCGGTTGGTGAAATTTAGAGAACCGGTGAGAGGGGGTTCCACCGGCGTACCTGGAAGTAAATCTGGCCTGCCACTGTTAGTGACCCAATGGGAAGGAAAGGAAAGGAAAGGGAAGGGAAGGGAAGGGAAGGGAAGGGAGGGAGGGAGGGAGGGAGAGAGAGAGAGAGAGAGAGAGAGAGAGAGAGAGAGAGAGAGAGAGAGAGAGAGAGAGAGAGAGAGAAAGAAAGAAAGAAAGAAAGAAAGAAAGAAAGAAAGAAAGAAAGAAAGAAAGAAAGAAAGAAAGAAAGAATTTATCATCACAATTGAGTCCAAAATTTTGGTTGCTAAGCAAGAGCGTTGTTAAATGAGTTTCACCACATTTTAAAAGGTGGCCACTCCCACCCTGTCACATGACCTCCAAGCCACACCCACAAAATAGGCCACACCTACATAGTAGGTTCTAAAAAATTTGAAACCCACCACTGTAACTCATGCTGCAATTATCCCGTTAATCTGAAAAAAACTTCAACCCGATATCACCAAGAGGCCCTTCTCTGCTGACATTGAAAGAAGCGGAAGGGTTTCCACATCAGCATTGGTGGTGGAAAAAAGTGTCACTAGGTTACAATTATTGATAATAAAGTAAGCAATATAAATGCTGTCCTAGTAATAATGACACATCATCAAGAGTGTAATCTGTGTTTTCCCCCAAGCAAAATGTCTTATATTGATTTAGAACTAATTGCTTTAGAACAGCCTTTCATTTACAGTATTTACTACACATGCCAGTTTTTAAAATTGTGATTAATTACTTTATGCCTGGTTAGATCCTTTCCATCCATTTTTCTCCCATTTTTGCTTTAAAGTTGTTTGGAACTACAAGCGGGTTCAGAAGAAATAGGGGGGCTTGGTAACCATGGCAAAACTCAACCCACAATTCTAAAAGCAACATGGAATCAACATGGAATTTTGGAAGAGTCATTTTCATGTATAGTTTAAAAAAAAAAACTTGGGCAAAGTTTGTCCTTTCTTGCAATCTTAGAGGTGGAGCTCTTGCCTCACAAGTAGGAGGTTGTGAGTTCGATCCTAAGTAGAGGCAGAGGTAGGGTCTCCTGCTTGGGCAGGGGGTTGGACTAGATAACCTGCAACTCTGTTAATGAGAAATAAAGGGAGGGCGATCTAAGCTGAACATTGACGGTTAGCAGAATGGGGCAAATCATTGCGACGAGCTTCCTGCAGTCAACTTGCCATGGCCAACTCCCCACCACACCCAACTCACTGTCGGCCAAGTCTGCATGGCCAACTTGCCCCATACATCCCTTCGACCGATCCACTCCCACAGAGAGGGCCTTCTCAGGGTGTCATCGGCCAGGCAATGCCAGTTGGCGACACCCAGGGGAAGGGCCTTCTCTGTGGCGGGCCCTACCCTCTGGAACGACCTGCCAGCTGAACTGCGCACCATCTCAGACCTCCGCCTCTTCCGCCAGCGTCTTAAAACGCACCTTTTCCATCAAGCCGGCCTAGCATAACCTCCCGTTCTTGACGGTTTTTAGATAGATTTTAATTTAGGGGGATTTTACACTATTTTAGCACAGGGCATGGGTTTAATAGTTGTTGTTTTTTTAATTGTATTTTTGTATATTTGTATTGTTTTAAATTTCCTGTGCGCCGCCCTGGGTCCTTTTTTAGGAGAAGGTGCAGGGTATAAATTCGAATAAATTAAATTAAAATTAAATGGGCCAACCAGCCATGGGCCAATTCAACCATGAAATTTAATTATTAAAAACAATTTTAAAATATTTTATTTTTCAGCATTCACATTTCATTTTCTTCTTCCGTTTGCATCCTGTCTTTTTTTATCATTCTATTCCAGCCTTTCTTGGATATTAGTTAACTGTTATCCCATGGCAAGTTGGCTATGGAGAGTTGACCTTAGAGAGTTGTGCTAGACCAGGGGTCTGCAAAGTCGGCTCTTTTAAGACTGGTGGACTTCAACTCCCAAAATTCCCCAGCCTGGGGAACTCTGGGAGTTGAAGTCCACCAGTCTTAAAAGAGCCGACTTTGCAGACCCCTGTGCTAGACTCAATGGTTAGTTGAGTTGTTTTCATATAGCATCTGAACGTAATACCCAATATGTGCAAGAGCCACTGTCAGTCATTATTCTGCCCTCCAAATCCAACCTATATCCTATGAATCTCCTCACCTTTTGTTTGCCAGCAAAAGTTAGCATTGCTCTTTTCCTCTGGCACTCAAAAATTGAGCCTCTAGCTCAGGGGTGGGCAAACTTTGCAACTTTAAGTGTGAAGGACTTTAGCTCCCAGAATTCTCCAGCCAGCAAAGCTAGCTGGAGAAGTCTGGGAGCTGAAGTCCTTCACACTTAAAGTTGCAAAGTTTGCCCACCCCTGCTCTAGCTGTATCGCTTACCGACTCCTCTCTGCAACTCATTGCATCAGGAATAATACCAGTGTTAGGAGTAAAAAACACCCCTGTTGGAAAATAAACAGGCGGAATAGTGCAATACACCGGACAGCAAGAGATACGTTGCTTAAAGCACACAATAACTATCAAATACTGATAGTAGAAAAAATAAATAGTCTTTACTTTTGTAGTAACTAAAATATGTCTTCCAAACAGTGATACTAACTCTTCTAACAATAAACCGTCACCAAAACCACAGTTGTCTTACAATAATTCAAAACAATGATAGTCTTCTTCTGTCTTCAGGTTCAGCTTCTTCCTCAGTGGCAATCAGGAAGCAAAAGAAAGCAAAAGAGAATGAACTGTGTTTCCAGCTGCCTTTTATGATCGAGCTGGGAAGCACAGCCAATCAGATTCCACATAGTCCTTAAAGTTACCTATACTCTTTAAGAATCCTGGCTTATTTATATTTTCAACCCAACATCAGGATAATTATCCTAACAACCAGTAATGCCTTCACTGCTAAGGGCACATGATTGTTGGGTAATCACTTATTTTATCTTTCCAACGGAAATTCTCCACAGCTACCTTGGTTGTATTTCTTCTGGAGCACCACCTGAATTTACTCAGTTTCAGAGCGAGTTAGGACACCTTCAAAAACCTAGAGAGGTTTCACAGCTTTTGATTTCAGAACGCTGCATGCTTGACAGGTGGATGGGAAGAAAAAGTTCTATAGAGTTTAGAATGCCTTTGCAGCACTGCCCAAAGACATCATAACAACTATCCATGTAAAAAGTAAACTAGGATACCACCAGAGCTGCGGGACAGCCAACACTCAAACCACCTTACACTCTTTAGACAACAGTTTAGTTTAGTTTATTTGGATTTCTATCCCGCCCTATCTCCCCGAAGGGACTCAGGGCGGCTCACAGGCAAATATAAAACAATACAATAAATACAATACAGTGTTAAAATGGAATTATATTAACTAGCCTGTGCTAAAATATAACCAAAAACTTTTAAAATCCCCTACCAAATGCAGTTAAATTTTTTCTAGTCTAAAATCTAGGCTAAAGTCTAAGCTAAAATCTAAAATCTAAGCTACAGTGGTTATCCTGTCATATATATGGATGAATTTATCATACATTCATTTACTGTAGCATTTCAGTAAACTCTGGCTAATTCAGGGAATGAAATTTTGGTTCAGATATCTTAAATCTATGATGCTGGTCTATCATTGTGATCAGTGGTGGGTTTCAAATTTTTTAAAACCTACTCTGTAGGTGTGGCCTATTTTGTGGGTGTGGCTTGGCAGTCATGTGACAGGGTGGGAGTGGCCACCTTTTAAAATGTGGTGAAACTCATTTAACAACGCTCTTGCTTAGCAACCAAAATGTTGGGCTCAATTGTGATGATAAATTCTTTCTTTCTTTCTTTCTTTCTTTCTTTCTTTCTTTCTTTCTTTCTTTCTTTCTTTCTTTCTTTCTTTCTTTCTTTCTTTCTTTCCTTTCCTTCCTTCCTTTCCTTTCCTTCCTGTTGGGTCACTGGCAGCAGCGGGCTAGATTTACTTCCAGGTACGCCAGTGGAACCCCCTCTCACTGGTTCTCTAAATTTCACCAACCGGCTCTCGCGAGTAGGTGCGAGCCTGCAGAAACCCACCACTGATTGTGATTATAGAGATAAGAAGGCAGTTTGGATTATCAGAATTTCTTAATCCAGTGGCTTTTAACTTAACTCAGTGCTTCTTTTTTCATGTTTTATATATATTACTTTCCATTTCCATCAAACAGTGTGTGATCTGGGTACACTTATTTGAACAGTCATAATCTACATATTTGTTGTTATATTCATCACAATCATATTAATAATATAACTATATAGTAATATAATTTCAATAAAACATGACATCATCTTCAAATTCTCTATGCATTAACATTTCCTCTTTTTATATCTCCTCCTTTCTAACTTCTGTTTCTATTGTCTAACCCTTGATAAACTACATCCCGCATCAAAAAAATATTCAGTTTCTTCTTTATCCTTAACAATAAGTGTTAGTTTGTCCATTTCTGTGCATTCTAGAATTTTCTTAATTACATTCTCATTTGATGGAATCTCACCATTTTCCCATTGTTGTGCAAATAAAATTATGGCTGCAGTTAGTATATGTAAAACCAAATATGTAGTCTTTTTAATCCTATTTTTCCGGTAGGATGCCCAACAAAAATATCTCTGGTTTCAAGTCTATATGCTGCTTTATCATTTTTTTTCCCAACCAAATATGCATTTTTATCCAATATCTTTTTAGCTTTTGGGCAAGTCCACCACATGTGATAGAATGAACCCAATGGTTGATTACACTTTGAACATTTAGGACAGGAGTCTCCAACCTTTGCAACTTTAAGTCTGAAGGACTTCAGACTTAAAGTTGCAAAGGTTGGAGACCCCTGATTTAGGAGATCTATCTTTGTAACATTTTGGCCAATCTTTCCAGTGCAAAATGCCCTCTATAAAACATTTTGTACAAATTAACTCAGTGCTTCCTAATGTCCTTTGAAGAGTTGATGAGTTTAAGGTTTTGACGACCATCTTCAAAGCGCTCCATGGCTCGGGACCTAGTTAGATGCAAGACCGTCTCCTGCCCCATACATCCCTTAGACCGATACGCTCCCACAGAGAGGGCCTTCTCAGGGTGCCGTCGGCCGGACAATGCCGACTGGCGACACCCAGGGGAAGGGCCTTCTCTGTGGCGGGCCCTGCCCTGTGGAACGACCTACCCCCTGAACTCCGTACCATCACCGACCTCCGCCTCTTCCGCCAGTGTTTAAAAACACACCTCTTCCATCAAGCCGGCCTAACATAGCCTCCGCTGGGACTAGCCATAGATAGTTTTAATTCAGGGATTTAATTGGTTTTAGCGCAAGATGGGGATCTAATAGGTTTTTAAATTTGTATTGTGTTTTTTGTATGTATTTTAATTTCCTGTGCGCCGCCCTGGGTCCTCTTGGAGAAGGGCAGGATATAAATTTAATAAATAAATAAATAAATAAATAAGAGATAGTATCCGCACCAAGAGAACAGTGGTATTAAAACAATGGAAACATTCTTTTCTTAAGCAGGATGAAAACTGAACTTTGTGTACTGAAAGTCAGAGAGAACTGCTTGGTGTAATAAACACTGCCTCTCTCTGCGGGCAAAAAAAAAGTGGCTTCTTTTTCAGTTGCTATGGAGAACCGTGTGAATGTTGTATATTTTAACTATTACATCCTGTGGCATGTAGATTTTATAACTACACACTGTGAAACTCCAAATTAATAAAAGAGACCCGCAGTTCTCTTTCGTCTCTACCACTTAAGAAATTTCAAACCTTAAAAAAAGAAGAAGAAGGAATCCATTAAAATTTAAGTCACCTTGAAATCACACAGCCTTAATGAATTGCAAACGTCAGTAGAGGGACCAAAGCTTTGTGCTGATCAAGGAAATTTTGCTTTAGTGCATTAAAAAGGAGAAGGGGGTGGTGGAGAAGATCCTGTTGGTTCTGCTAAAATTGATGTGAGGGTTGCCAAAGCTGAATTTAAACTCAGATGCCTTAAAACTACCAACTCCATTACAATTTGGAGATGAATAAATTGGGATAAGCGTTGTAATCCAATCAACAGACTTTCTTGGCTAGAGACTGCATCAATGGGTTATGTCTTTCTCATCTTCAGCACGTGTGTGCGATTATTCTATTACCCAGGCAGCACCACCCTATGTATCAAAGTGTAATTCACCCACTCTCAGAGTGTAAATAAACTTTAAGTGTAACATATCGCATTTGTAATGCGGTGGTACCTTCTCTCATTCCCTTCCTCTGCTTCCTTTTTAAAAAAAAAAATGTTTTATTGGATTTTTATTTTTAAACATAAAACAAGTTCAGTACATAAACAACGTGGCTTCTGGATACAACTTATAACTTAAATTATTGCAATGCTCTCTACATGGGGCTTCCCTTGAGATGCACCTGGAAGCTCCAGTTGGTGCAGAATGTGGCTGCGCGGGGGATCTTGGGAGTTTCAAAATACTCCCATGTAACACCTCTCCTGTGCAAGCTGCACTGGCTACCGGTAGCCTTCCGGGTGCGTTTCAAGGTTTTAGTGACCACATTTAAAGCGCTCCATGGCAGCGGGCCTGGTTATCTGCAGTACCGCCTACTACCACATACCTCCATTCGACCTGTCCGCTCCCACAGGGAGGGCCTCCTTAGGGTGCCGTCTGCCGGACAATGCCGGCTGGCGACGCCCAGGGGAAGAGCCTTCTCTGTGGCAGTCCCAGCCCTCTGGAATGACCTCCCCCCTGACCTTCGCACTATTACCGACCTTCGCCTCTTCCGCCGGACACTGAAAACATATTTCTTCCATATGGCCGGCCTGGCATAGCTGCTACAGCTATGCTATTTTTAGAGTTAGGTTTTAAATTAAATTGTTCTTTTAGCACGGGCTAAATTATTTAATTTTAGTTTTAACTTTTGTAGAATTTTGTATTGTTGTATTTTTAGATTTTTAATTCCATTGCCGCGCCCTGAGTCCCATTTTGGGGAGATAGGGCGGGATAGAAGTCTAATAAATAAATAAATAATAATAATGATAATAATAATAATAATGATGATAATAATAATAATAATAATGATGATAATAATAATAATAATAATAATAACAACAACAACAACAACTCATATTAATATGAATAACAACAGTCAATTGTTGCATTAATCAAACTTGTATATTCCTAATATTAACATACTCAAATGTTTTAATTATTCAATGTTTCCATGTTCCATTCTAATATCAATAATCTTCTTAAACATGCATAGATGTCTCCAGGGTCATGTGGACAGCATGACTAAACACCAAAGGCACACAGAACGCTGTTCCCTTCCCACCAAAAGTGGTCCCTATTTTTCTACTTGCATTTTTATATGCTTTTGAACTGCTAGGTTGGCAGAAGCTGGGACAAGTAGTGGGAGCTCACTCCATTATGTGGCGCTAGGGATTTGAACCATTGAACTGTCAACCTTTCTGATCGACAAGCTCAGCGTCTTAGTCCCTGAGCCATCATACATACCTGCAGACAAATATATATATCTAGTGTGCTTTTCTGTTTCAAGAAGGACAAGTTACTCCATTACGCGGTGCTAGGGATTCGAAATGCCAAACTTCCAAACTTTCTGATCGACCAGATCAGCATCTTAGTCACAGAGCCACCGTGTCCCCACATATTTAATACACACATTAATACACATATTGAATTAAGCGATCACCCTTATAAAGATGCATATTTTTATTTCTACGTTAAGATATGAGGAACTTTGTGGTCAAAAATAGATGAAAGTTGATTTTGACCACCCCTCCCCACCACCAGTTTAAAAAAAAGAAGGAGAGGGGAAGAATTGAGAAAGGAATGCAAAGATGTCTTTGTCAATTTGAAGCCAACTGCTGCTGCTAGAACCATAAAAGAAAACCCTCTGGCAAAAAAACCACCAACACAAGAAAACAAGAGCTAGGAATTCTCAGCCCTGCCAAATTCAGTTCAAGCAATTTTAACAACTGCATCTCTCAAGCCTGGTTTGCATCCCATTCCAGCTTTTTTCCCTGAAGGTGTTGGTGCATCCTCAGACTAGTTGTGTGTGTGTATGTGTATATGTATATGTATATGTATATGTATATGTGTGTGGGAGGGGTTGCGTTTGTGCTGATAAATAAATAAGGGGGACTAGCATAGATCTATTTCGAGCTATTTAGCTCTCATCAGATAGCCATACCCTTACTGGGATTCGAACTCAGGCTGTTTACATATCAGGCAGTTGCCTTAACCATTAAGCCATGAGTTCTACTCCCTTATCATCTGAGCCAGGGAAATAAGTCAGTGTTTATGTCAAAGCACCTGGTATGCCCAAATATGGGAGAGAGGGAGCATATATATACATACAATCATGGGTAGCAGTATGCATGCATGCATACATACATACATACATACATACATACATACATACATACATACATACACACACACACATGTGTTTATGTCAGAGCACCTGTCTGAGGAATGTGTGGTTTGTGTTTGTTAAGAGCTGACTCACAAAATGTAGAAAGTTGATACTGGATTATCACCTATCAGACGACCTCCACTCTGTCAAGGATCTTGGAGTACTCATATCAAATGATCTAAGTCAGTGGTGGGTTCCTACCGGTTCGGACTGGTTTGGCCAAACCGATAGTGGTTTGGTGGCCTGGGTCACTGGAACTGGCAGCAACGCAGGTCCGCCACACACCCCGACCGGTTCTCCAGGCATCACCATAGGTGCCACCATCTTGTTTTAGGCTTCTGCGCATGTCCAGAACAATTTTTATTGAACTGCACATGCGCACATGGTGCACCAATGAGCAAACCGGCCTGCCGGAACCCACCCCTGATCTAAGTGCCAGAGCTCACTGTAACAGCATGGCCAAAAAGGCATTAAGAGTTGTTAACCTAATCTTGCGAAGCATGTTCTCCGGTAACATTGTACTGCAAGCTAGCGCATACAAAACCTTTGTTAGATCAGTTCTCAAATACAGCTCATCTGTCTGGAATCTGCCCTGTCTATTGGACATTAACACAATTGAGCGAGTCCAGAGGTATTTCATGAGAAGAGTCCTCCACTCCTCTGCTCGCAACACAATCCCGTATGCCACCAGGCTTGAAATTTTGGGCTTGGACAATCTAGAACTGCACCACCTATGCTCTGACCTAAGCATAGTACACAAAATTGTCTGCTACAACATCTTATCTGTCAATGACTACTTCAGCTTCAACCACAATAATACACAAGCAAACAACAGATACAAACTCAAGGTTCAAACTCGATTGCAGAAAATACGACTTCAATGATACGAATGATCAATGCCTGGAATACTCTACCTGACTCCGTTGTCACATCATCAAACCCTTCATGCTGGACCCCATCATCAGGAAACTTCTCTCTACCAGAATGTTAGTTGTTTGTCCTCTGTTTCCATTTCCATAAGTTGGACCAAAACACCTTGATAAAAAATATTCATGTGCATACTAAACCTTGCTGTGCTGCTCATTGATACAACATAGCAGTTGAATGTTTACTGCAATAAAGGATTATCACATCTAATTTCTGTAACTTCTATAACTGTTTACCGCATTCAGATGCCACTTTAAGGGGATAATTTAATTTCCCCAATTTAATTGCCTGTGTTTTCAAAGGAAAAAAAATAAATCTCCAGGTGAAATAGTCACGTCAATGCTCTATTTTCAGCAAGAGAAATTATTTTAGAAGCTTTTGCCTAACAGAAAATATTGCATTAAAATTGATCCTTGCTGACAACGAAGGCATTGGTTCATTAATAAAGATCCCATTTCATCATGTATGGTTGAGTGATGGATTGATTGCGACCTAGAATTTGCAAAGATTTTCTCAAGTCATTTTGTGCTTATCTTTAGCATCGTATCACTTAGTGATACCCTAAAGAATGAAGTGTTAGTTAACACTGATTTTTACCTATCTAAAGCTTCCCTCTGGAGCGTCCCCAAAGCACTCAAATATGGGGTGTGCTTTTACACAAAAAGAGTAGAAAATCACTTTTTGGGGGAGTATACATGAGAACTTTTACCAGGTTCGCCTGGTACGTCAGTTGCGCCCCTTTCTGGATCGGGATGCCCTGTGCACAGTCACTCATGCCCTCGCCCTTTCTCGCCTGGACTACTGTAATTACTACTGTAACTGCCCTTGATGAGCACCCAACTGGAGGCTTCAACTGGTCCAGAATGTGGCTGTGCAGGTTATCATTGGGGTACCTAGGTGCTCCCATATTACACCCCTTTTTGGTGACCTGCACTGGTTGCCGGTTGTTCACCGGCTGAGATTCAAGGTACTAATTATGACCTTCAAAACACTCCATGGCTTAGACCCAGGGTACTTGGGTATGTCCCAATATGAGCCAGCAGTGTGCAGCAGCTGCCAAAAAAGCCAACACAGTTCTAGGCTGCAAAAACAGAGGGATAGAATCTAGATCACGCGAAGTGTTAATGCCACTGTATGGTGCCTTGGTAAGGCCACACTTGGAATACTGCATACAGTTTTGGTTGCCACGATGTAGAAAAGATGTGGAGACTCTGGAAAGAGTGCAGAGAAGAGCAACCAAGATGATTAGGGGACTGGAGACTAAAACATATGAAGAACGGTTGTAGGAGCTGGGTATGTCTTGTTTGATGAAGAGAAGGACCAGGGGAGACATGATAGCAGTGTTCCGATATCTCAGAGGGTGCCACAAAGAAGAGGGAGCCAAACTATTCTCCAAGGCACCTGGGGGCAGGACAAGAAGCAATGGGTGGAAACTAATCAAGGAGAGAAGCAACTTAGAACTAAGGGGAAATTTCCTGACAATTAACCTCTGGAACAGCTTGCCTCCAGAAGTTGTGAATGCCCCAACCCTGGAAGTCTTTAAAAAGATGTTAGATAGCCATTTGTCTGAAATGGTATAAGGTTCATGCCCACGCAGGGGGTTGGACTAGAAGACCTACAAGGTCCCTTCCAACTCTGCTATTGTATTGTACTTGTGAGACTACCTACTGCCACCAGTAGCCTCCCATCATCCTACAGAGTTGGCCTCCTCAGGGTGCCGTCAGCCAGAGAGTGTCGGCTGGCGACTCCCAGGGGGAGAGCCTTCTCTGTGGGAGCGCCTTCCCTTTGGAATGAGCTGCCCCCGGAACTTTGCATAATTCCTGACCTCCCTTCCTTCCGGCGCGCCCTAAAAAGCTGGCTTTTCCAGCAAGCCAGCCTGGCCTGAACAAAATAACATATTAATTTTAATTCCAATTTTAATTTATTTTATAATGTCTATTAGTTAATTGCTTATTGGTTTTTTTATTTAATATTTTTTTTAAACTTTTGTACTATATGTCTCTTACGTTGCATGCCACCCTGAGTCCTTTGGGAGAAGGGTGGCATATAAATCTAACAAATCTAATCGAATCTAATCTAATCTTTTTCCAAAATTCCCAGAATGACGGTCCCATGTGATCTGGAGCCCATCTCTGATAGCCATTTTTTTCCCCGAGGGTACTTGTGTCTGGGACAGAGTGTTTATTTTGACAAAATATTGTACCATTTCACACCAATAATGAATGAAGGCTTTGGAAGTTGTGGACCAGGGCACTTATTCCCTTTTCCTGCCCTTTGCAACCTCTGAGTAAGCCATTGTAATTTGAAATGTTGACTTGAGAGTAAGATCCACCATAGCTAATGGAAGTGATTGGCATTAGATTTAGACTGGTCTAAACATTTTAAATCAACCTTAGAAAGGATGGAAGGCTAAGTCAACCTTGTGCCATTCAGGATCAAACTCTTGACTATGGGCAGAGTTCGTCTGCAATGCTGCATTCTAAACACTGTGCCACCCTGACTCTATTGTCCTTGTGGCATGACAAACCAAAGCATTAGTATTAATTCTGTAGCAGAATGCTACTTGGCTTCAGAGATCTTTAGAGCTCTTGAACACTTCCAATTTCAGACAATTACAGTAGAGTCTTTTAAAAAAAAATTGGACCAATGAAAGGGTATATTCTTTTATGAATACTGTAAGAATGATGTCTAATACAACGTAAAATAATGTGAGTCTAATATAATGCAATATTGTATTTCACCCCTCTGCATATTTATGCTTGTCTTCATTTTATTTATTTATATCTAAAATCAAGAAAAGTCCTCGAATTGCAACCTGGGCCTTCCAAGATCATGTTCTTTGTTGCGATAAAACCTCTTTTAAAGGGAATTCCTCTCCAGCAAAGTCCCAGTAAACAGTCTTTCATGAGATTTCACAACTACAGACCTTGATCAGGCTTGGAGAGCTGCCAGACCGATATCTTCCAAATGCCATGCTGTAGCAGCAATTACTTGGCAAGAAGTCAGGAACAGATCTTCACCCTTATGAATTGAACTAATTGTCTCCTGCAAACTCCTCTCCCCTTTCGCTCCTCTTTATTCCCTATGGGAGAGGCATTTCACAGTCTACCTATGCCTTTACTCCCGAGATGGCCTTTGTTCCTTAGCTTTTCTCTTCTACTGGAAGCTTTGAGCATGCACACACTGGGAACAGGCTCCAGCTGTTCCTCTGCCTCACTGATGTCTGACTCTGAAGGCAGCTGATAACTGTCAGATGGCCCTGGCCCCCTCTCTGCCTCCAATACAGAACCCTCATCGGAGCCTTCCCCAGACTCCAGGACTGGCCCATGTTCCTCCCCAACCCTTCTCACTGTCCGAATTTGTTGACAGCTCCACTGGCTGCCGGCAGGCCACAACAGAACAGTCCTAAAATGGAGCAAAGTTCACTTAATAACTGTCTCACTTGGGAACAGAAATGCTGGGCTCAATTAGTTTAGTTTAGTTTAGTTTAGTTTAGTTTAGTTTATTTGATTTATATACCGCCCTATTTCACCTAAAAGGGACTCAGGGCGGTGCACAGAAAAATAAAAACCCAACAATACAATACAAAATATAAAAGACAATTAAATTATTAAATCTGTGCTAAAATTTGGATAAATAAATTTAAAACCAATAAATATCAAGGTTTAAAATTATTCCCTGGTCTATGTCAGGCCGGCTAGATGAAAGAAATGTGCTTTTAACATCCGACGGAAGAGTCGTAGGTCCGTGATGGTACGGATATCGGGGGGGCAGGTCATTCCAGAGTGCCGGACCCGCCACAGAGAAGGCTCTTCCCCTGGGAGCCCGCCAGCCGGCATTGACCGGCTGATGGCACCCTGAGAAGGCCCACTCTGTGGGAGCGTACCGGTCGAAGGGAGGTAGGAAGCGGTCTCTCAAGTAACCAGGACCCGTGCCATGGAGCGCTTTAAAGATGGTGACTAGCACCTTGAAGCGCACCCGGAAGACCACAGGCAGCCAGTGCAGCTGGCTGCCTGTGGCCATTAGCCGAGGACTAACTGTAAATGTCCCATGTCAAATTGTTCAGCATTGGATAAAGATTGCCTATTGTTGTTCCCCTTCCAACACCCTGTCTTCTCTGAATGCTACATTGAATAAGAGACTTCTGAATGTTGTCCTTTTCAGCAGCGATTCGGGCTTTCTAAGTGGTGTTCTCTAAATACGGAATTCTTCCTGCGGTTGCCTTGGCAATAACTTGATTTCTGCAGAATGCAAGAACATCCACTATTATTGAAGAGCCTGCAAGATGTGGTAGACGGAGAAATATATAGTTTTAAAAGTTGGGCTTAATGTATTTAGAGTGTGCTGCTTATCGATATGCTCTGCCGCATAGCCACGGTTCTTTATATTTGTCTTTTTTTATTAAGCGTCATTTTTATTTTTATTTTTAACCAAAGCAATATCGTATCGCTCTAATGAAAAACAATGTTCACTCCGTTCAATAGGAATTATTTTCCGTTAAACCAACTGTACAGATTGAAATGCTGTTCCTATGCAGAAGAAGGTTCTAAAACACAAATTATTTTTGAATCCACGTGCATAAGATTATTCTAAAAATTATGATTTTTTCCCCCTTCTCACCGCCATTTCTACAAACTTTCTCATATTCGGTATATTAATGGGGGGATACTATATTAGCATATAAATCAGGTAGCTTGGAGGCAAATTCTGCATTAGCTATGAAAGAAGTAATAGTGGTTACCTCTTAATCAATGACAAAGAGGGTGTGCTAAGTTAAAAATTTATAGGGATAAATATAATGGATAAATTTGAGACCAAATAACGCTTACGGCTGATACTATCGATAACCCATATATTATCTTTGGGGAAATCCACACATTTTTATACAAAGAGATACTTATAGAAAATCAGGCTGCTGCTTCCACCTATTTTCCCCTTCTCCACGCCTGTCCTCCTTCTTTGCTAATCTATTCATTAGAATATCTTTTTTTAAAAATTATTTATGCATGGTAATTAAAAGATTACTGGCAGAGTGCTTTATAGTACATATATTTCATTTACATATACATGCCGATTAATATGTAGTGATAACACTAGTGTCTTGTAGAGGGTTTTTTAATTTTGGGTGTGTGCTTTTGAAAAAGATGTGCCTACATTCCAATTTGTTGAAGTGCAATGCGGAAGGAGAGTGGAGTTTGCACGAGACAATTAGTTCATCCCTGCATTCTTGCCAAGTATTGCGAAGTCTGAAAGATATCGGCCTGGCCACTCTCCAAGCAGTAACACACACACACACACACACACACACACACTTTCAACACTGGCTTTTGGGCTGAGAGAAACTGAGAAACCGATCCCATTCTCAAATTGACTTCAACGCCTAAGGATGGACTTGGTGTATCTCTCTCCCTCCTCATCCTTATATTTTAACCACAGTGACACTCTGGCATACACACATAGACCGATACACACTGAATCAGGGAGGTGTCTGGCTGAGCCACTTCTCAATATGATCTTGTATCTGAATCTGAAAAAAGTGTTCACCCCTCTTTGCCTAAGTAATGATTCCTACTGTTCTGACCAAGGCTTCCCCCGCAGCACGAAGCTGAGTCCTCGTCCCCATGCTGGCTGGGGAATTCTGGGAGTTGAAGTCCCCTCGTCTTAAACTCGCCAAGGTTGAGAAACACGGCTGTAAGACCTTGTGGCTTTTCGGTCTCTTTCATTTTTGTTCCTTCAAGAGTACTTTCTTATCGTATTTTGATTTCTGTTGTTTATAGAAAGCTTGATTTAATAAGGATTGTGGTCAGCCACTGAAGGTTGTTTGGAATTCCTTTTTCAAAGATGGGCATCCAAACAACTCTTTAAAGTAAATCGAGATGGGCCTAACCGTTCTGACCTAGGCTTCCCAACAACATGAAGCCGAGTCCTCGTCTCGATAGACCTCTTTTATTTAATTGACAGTGAATTTCTCTCCAGGAAAGTCTTTCCTCTCCCACAGTCTTTCAAGATAGTTCACAATTACCGACCTTTATCAGGCTTGGAGAGTGGCCAGGCCGATATCTTTCAGACGCTGCAATACTTGGCAAGAATGCAGGAATTAACTAATTGTCTCCTGCAAACTCCACTCCCCTGTCACTCCTCTTTTATTCCCTGTGGGAGGGGCCTTTCTCCGTCCACCTGTAGCTTTACTCCCAAGTCGACCCTAGTTCCTTAGCTGTTCCCTTTGTCTGGCACCTCTGCACATGTGCACACTTGGGAACAGGTGTTTTCTGAGCTAGGGAATGAATATGAACTTTTCCAAAGTCTTGCCAGAATTGTCCTGTTGTAGTCCAACCATTCGCAATGTAGCAAGTTGACACTGGTTTCATGATGGGATTGTGTTAAAGCAATGGAGAGCCAGAGAGAATGCCTAGCCAAGCAGTTGTACACAAGTTCTGGAAGAAATACAAAGAAGGGGATATCTTGGCTGGTAGCCAGGGTGCAGTATCAATGTTGTCATTGGGGGTTAAAGCCAAGAGTAGAAAGATCTGGAAGTCCAGGGAGTCTGGCCCAAAATCACAGGTATAAGAGACAAGGAATGGAAACTAAGAAGCGATTCAACCTAGAACTAAGAAAAAAATCTCCTGACAGTGAGAACAGTCATGAGTGGAACAGCTTGCCTTTAGAAGTTGTGAGTGCCTCATCACTGGAGGCTTTTAAGAAGAAGCTGGATAGCCACTTGTCACAAATAGTATAGGGCCATGATGGCGAACCTATGGCATGTGTGACAGGGGTGGCATGCAGAGCCCTCTCTGTGGGCACGTGCGCCATCGCTAGCTGCTCTTCTGGTCTCCAGCTGGTCTTCACGTATGCCAGAGCACTGGAAACCCGAAGACCAGCTGGCTGGTGCACATGTGCGTAGTGGAAACCAGAACAGCAGCTGGTGATGGCACAGATGCCCGCAGAGAGGACTCTGCATGCCACCTCTGGCATGCATGCCATAGGTTCATCACCAGCCAGCTGATTTTTGTGTTTCTGGTGCTTTGGCACGCACGCATGTACATGCAAGTTTTGGTTTGGGTATTGGGTACTGAAAAGGTTCTCCATCACTGGTATAGCGGCTCCTGCTTGAGAAGGGGGTTGGACCAGTGGTGCAATTCAGCTGGTTCTGTCCAGTTCAGGCAAACCTGTTTTCCTGTCTAAAATTAAAGGTGTTTTTGCAACATTTCGATGGGATCACACCCATCATCATCAGGCTGGAGCCTTTGTTTTCTGCGAGTGAGCTGTGATCTAAGTGGCAGTTTTTTCTATATATACATACATACATACATACATACATACATACATATGCTTTCATAGATTTTCATGGGTGTAGGTATGCTGGTATTGCTGTCTTCAAGTGTTTTCCTGTGTAGGCATGAAATTGTTTTTGCAACGTTTCGGCAAGATCTCACTTGCCATATATATATATGTCATGATTGAAATTGGTATCTGTAACTTTAAATGATACAGTGTAATGTAATTGGCTGCTGCTTCCTCGACTCAGCCATAAGAGGGAGCCAGAAGCACTGTTAGTCTGCTGATCATTTTGAATGGAGACTCTGGATGTCGTATTAGATCAGTGAAAGGCGAAGAAGCGATCCAAGGATCGTGGATTAGACGACTGTAAGCCAACTGTTTGGTTATAGACTGTATTTTGAGTCAAGATTAACTATCACTGTTTGTGAAGAAGTAGTTCACAACAAAACCAATAGCGGTGGTAGCAGGAGGCTCCGCCCACCCACCCGGATGTCATCACTTCCTATTTTTGACGCTCTGCACATATGTGGAAGGTCATGCACATGTGCAGAAGTGGCTTGCAGTCATATTGGCGAACCGGTAGCAAAGGTAAGCTGATTTCACCCCTGAGTTGGACTAGAAAACCGCCAAGGTTCCTTACAACTGTTGTTATTTTTTTACAACAGGTAGAAAAGTAGAAAAAAAAATGACAAGGCAGCAACAGAGAAACTTCTGTGGGTGGGAGGGTGTGTTTGTGTGTGCAAATGATTATATTTTCCCCCTCATCTAAAACTTCATCATGGTTTTGAAAAAGATGTGTCTGCATTCCAATTTGTTGAAGTGCAATGCTTGTTTTTCCTACTTTCCTCTCAAGTGCCTCCTACACTTTAATCATACTGAAAGCTTTATCTCTAATAATTAGGGCAAAATTAAAGGAGGAGGAATAACAGTGCCAAGCAATCAATTCACTAACTATTGGGCTCTTATCTTGGCTATAAATAAATATGGATCTTCCGTAATTATTACAGTAAAATTACAATCTTCCCAATTGCAAACAATTTCTTTACAATTGATCAGGTAAATGAGAGAATCACACAACAAGGCTGGTGCCTTATTGACAGCTTACTTGAGTGTTGGTGAACTTTCTTCATTCCTGTGGAACATTGAAATCGATTTCTATCACAAATACAGTAAATTGGGCGCAAAGCACGGCCATTAAGATAAAAACCAAAAAGAGGAAGAAGGAGGAAATGGTCAAAAGTGGAAGAAAAACACAATTAGCTGCAGTGCCCATTAAAATTGGGTTAGGTAGATAACACTCCAGCCCATACTGTATATGGTGCAATATTACGGAATCACAATTGCCTAGTTATTGGTCTGTATGCGGTGACATTATTGTTTCAGCTCTTAATTCTTCCTTTGTTTTTTAACATTACATCTGCTAAGAATTAAGAAAATATATGCAAGGATGGCTGAGCTCATTTCTTAAAAGATGGTGTGTTGGCTACTTCCCAAGGTTCGTTTACAAAGTCATCTACAAATTCTAAATAGCCGATGTGTTTTTAATGGCTTTTTAGTGGCTAAAATTCATCTAGAAGCCTCAGTTTACAGATTAGATAATTTCTAATCTTCAATGAGTAGATGTTCTCCACCACTGAATCTTCAATGAGTAGAAAGTGTTCTCCAAGAGAGATCTTCCCTTTGTTTATCCTTACCGTTTTCTGCCAAGAATCTCTTTCTGAATTCTTCTTTATCAAATCTAACATTCGGTGTGTAAGACGCATGCAAATTTTCACCCTCTTTTAGGGCGGGGTGGGGGAAGGGGTGTCTCATATGCTGAAAAATACGGTAATTATATTCCTTAGAATCAGACACTATGGCTGTTTGCAGCACCCTTGTGGTTGTGCGATTAAAATTCTACCTACCCCCTGACCTACCCCCTGAATTACGTACCATCACCGACCTCCGCCTCTTCCGCCAATGTCTTAAGACATATCTGTTTCAACAAGCCGGCCTAGCCTAACCTCCCTTGGGGACTTAAGATAGTTTTAAATTGGGTTTTAAAATTTGGTTTTAGCGCAGGATGGGGTTATTTAATAGTTTTTTAAAATTATATTTATTGTATTTTTGTATGTTTTTTAAATTTCCTGTGCGCCGCCCTGGGTCCTCTGTGGAGAAGGGCGGGGTATAAATTTAAATAAATAAATAAATAAATAAATAAAATTCAAACTCTCGGCAATTGCCTCATATTTATGATGGTTGTGGTGCCCCAGGGTCATGTGATCAACTTTGGCGACTGTCTGACAATAGGGAAAATCAATAGGGAAGCCACTTAGCAATCCTGTTACTAACTTAACAAGTGGAGTGATTCACTTAGCAGCTGTGGCAAGAATGGTTGTAAAATGGGGCAAAACTCACTTAATAAATGTCTCACTTAGCAACTGAAATTTTGGGCTCAATTGTGGTCATAAGTCAAGGAGTACTTGTACATGGGTGAACATAGTAAGAACAGAGTTGGATTTGAAAGAAACTGTTGTAGCCCGCCAGCCTGCCACAGTCAGACTCAGACAGTGAGGAGGTTCGGGAGCAACATGGGCCAATCCTGGAGTCTGGATAAGGCTCTGATGAGAGCTCTGTGTCAGAGGCAGAGATGGGGCCGGGGCCATCTGACAGTTATCATCTGCCTTCGGAGTTGGAGATCAATGGGGCAGAAGAACAGCTAGAACCTGTTCCCAATGTGCAGATGCACAGAGCTGGTAGGAACAGTTAAGGAACAAGGGCTGACGGGAGTAAAGGCACAGGTGGATGGTGAATGGCCCCTCCCATAGGGAATAAAGAGGAGCAAAGGGGGAGTGGAGTTTGCAGGAGACAGTTCGATAAATTAGTGTGAAGATTTGTGTGTGATTCTCAGAGACTCCTTGCCAAGTATTTTCTTGTACAGCACTGCATTTGGTTGATATCGGCCTGGCAGCTCTCCAACCCTGATAAGATCTGTGGTTGTACATTCACCCTTGAAAGACTGTTTGCCGCTACTTTGCTGGATGTGAATGAGAGGAAATCTCATTAGTTTAATAAAAAGGGTTTTTTGTTGTGACAAGGAACCTGCTCCGTGATTTGGTGAAGCCTAGGTCAGTAGAGTAACATCTGCTTTATGGAAAGACAGATTACAATCAAATAATTGTAGCTACCTACGAGACCGTCTACTACCCCATACATCCCTACGACCGACTCGCTCCCAGGGAGAGGGTCTTCTCCGGGTGCCGTCAACCGGGCAATGCCGGTTGGCGGCTCCCAGGGGAAGGGCCTTCTCTGTGGTGGGCCCTACCCTCTGGAACGGCCTACCTCCCGATCTCCGTATCATCTCAGACCTCCGCTTGTTCCGCCGGCACTTAAAAACTTACTATTTTCATCTGGCCTAGCATGAGCTACTCCGCACCCTACTGTTTTATAATCAAATCAAAGTTTTAATTTATAGGTTTTAAATTTAAATTTATTTTAAGCAGGGTATTGATTTAATTTAGTTATTATTTAGTAATATTTTATATTTATGTATATTTATCTTAAATCTCTGTTCGCCGCCCCGAGTCCCTTGTGGTGAGATGGGTGCGGGTTACAAATGTGAATAATAATAAAATGAATAATAAATGTGTCTTACGTAGAACATGAAAAAAAAATAGTCCTATATTTTATTTGATCACAAAAACCGTTGTAAAATCATATACCGGATTCGGTTATGCGATTGTTCTTGTTCCATAACAATCGTAATTGGCATCACTTTGAAATATATTACTCAGAGGATTCCTGTTCCAGGAGAGGCTCATTATGTCTTCGTTTTTCTTTTCCTCATCAAATTAATACATTTTGTTCTTCAATTTATTCCCATATGGTGACATATTGTGATAAACGAGAAGCAAGCCTCTCGAAGATCATTGTGAAATTTGAAATATATTTAATTCCTAATGTGTCTGAGAGCATAAAGTAAGACAAGGGAATTCACAAGAAGTGTCATTAGGGCTGTTGTTCCATCGCTTGCAGTGTTCTCGCAATCAAAGTGTAGTGGATCTCAAAACAAAGCTGGAATTTTGGTCGCCTTGGAAGTATTGCAGAGACAGTTCCCATGTTGACTGTTCATTGATTTGATATTTACACTCCAAAACCTAAATATTTAAGATGACAGATTAACGGGCTGTACTAAAAGCAATATCTTCGATAATGCCAGCCAAAACTTCAGAGCTCTGGATCACTCCTTGGACCGGCTGTTTTATTCCTTGACTCAATATTATGACTGGAAGAATGGATACTACTCCAATTAGGAAGGGAGAAAACGATGGTCATTTTATAAGGGAGGCTTAATCTGATTACTACTGAAATAACTTGAGATTTTCCATGAGCGCTTCTGGAAGCCACAATGACCCTTGACCTTTATTTTTTTTTATTTCTCTGCTGCTCTTGCCAACGTTCTTTTGAATCTCATGTTCTTATGCTTAGCCAGTTGGACCCTAAGAAAGGCTGAGTGCCAAAGAATGGAGGCCTTTGAACTATGGTGCTGGAGAAGATTCCTGCGAGTCCCTTGGACCGCAAGGCAATCCAGTCAGTCCTAGAGGAGATCAACCCTGATTGCTCTTTAGAAGGGCAGATCCTGAAGATGAAGCTCAAATACTTTGGCCACCTAATGAGAAGGAAGGACTCCCTGGAGAAGAGCCTCGTGCTGGGAAAGGCTGAGGGCAAAAGAAGAAGGGGATGACAGAGAATGAGTGCCTGGATGGAATCACTGAAGCAGTCGGTGTGAGCTTAAATGGATTCCAGAGGATGGTAGAGAACAGGAAGACCTGGAGGAATGTTGTCCATAGGGTTGCGATGGGTTAGACACGACTTCACAGCTAACAACAACAGCATACTTATCCAAGAATCCAGAGCTTCAGGGGACATTGTCCAGGAACATAGTCTTGCATTTTCTGAGCTGATAACTTTAAAGCCCTGTATTCTATTTATGTGACCCTTTCTTCTTCTTCTTCTTCTTCTTCTTCTTCTTCTTCTTCTTCTTCTTCTTCTTCTTCTTCTTCTTCTTCTTCTTCTTCTTCTTCTTCTTCTTCTTCTTCTTGATTTGTTGTGCAGCAATTGCACTGAGAGCACAAACTCTATGGAGATTCTCAGACATCCAAGTCATGGTTATACCAAAGGTACTTTTTTTTTTCTCTTCCAAGTAGCAACTGGACTTTTTTTGTTTTTTTTGGGATGAGACATTTCACTTCTCATCCAAGAAGCTGAAGGGTTAACAGCACCAATTGATATGAGTGAAAAGAATTACAAAAGAGTGGAATAAATTCCACATTCAGCATTAGGAGAATATATTCTCAAATATGTTAGACATGATTTTCTTTCATGTCTCATTGCTGAGAGACATGGCTGTCCTAAACTCACTTCCCAAAGAGTAGTTCTTTAGGACTACTGGATTGGATGTCCTGACTACTGGATTGGATCTCCTGAGCATATGCACAAGGATTCTCCTGCATATATCTATGTTAGATTCGATAAAGAAGAATTCAGAAAGAGATTCTTAGCAGAAAATTGTAGCTCAGGGGTAAGCCGAAGAAGCTTCTTGGATGAGTCCAGTTTCCTCTTGGGGAGTGGGAAGCACCTTTGGAACAACAAAACACATGTTTTGATTCGAATAAACTTAATTAAGTCCCTTTTCTGGCCTGGAAGATCCAGAAATAAGGGACAATAGTGTCCAATAGCCTCCCCTTCTGTATTTTCTTCTGAGATTGAGATGACTGGATACTAGATAATCATAAGAAACAATGGTACGATGTAGAAGTCTTAACAGTTCAACATTGTTCTGCTTATACTGTTTTTAGAGGGACATATTGTTCCAGTGAAATGCTTAGGGCTTTTTTTTTTTAAACCCTCCCTATTTAAAGAGGAGGATATTTATCATAGTTCTGGTTTTCCAGTAAGAAGATTAAAAAAAAAGTATGATAAATCACAACTTCAGAACTCTAATAAAAAATCTACCTCGTTGCTTAGTCTTTCTCAAATTCTTGCAAGTGACGGATGGCTTTGTGTTCTTCAGGATGAGTCCTTCAGCTTGTAGCCAGAATCTGTTAAAAAATGTATACAGTTGGATTTCTATGCAACTTTAGGTTTTACTTTATCCTCACGTGGGATCTGATTCTTCCCATTAGCAGGAGGATTGAAACTGGGGGGCGAGTAGAGGGCATCCTTAGAAAAATAATGACCAGCCGGACTTCCTATCTTAACAAGATTTGGATCTGGAGAGATTTCCTTATGCTGTGCTTTCTTTGTTGAATAACTATCCTTCTCTCTCTCTTTTTTCTGTTCCAGAAGGATATTGCTCTCAAGGGGTTAACAAATCTATTTTTTTTTCTATTGAGAAGAAAATAATTGATATTGATTAGCAGTTACTAAGAAGGTTATTAAGGCCCTGAAGTACAGTTCAATGTGACAACAAACACATTGTGTACTTTCCCTTGTGTCCAAGGAAATCTGCTTTTGAGTTGGAGATGTCCTTTTGACTTTGCTTCCTGCTCATCTCACCAGCTTTGTCGCGCTTAACACGTTAAAAGCCTTAAAGTTCGGTTAGCCAGTGAAAAGATCGAGATAAGAAGACATACTAAGCATAGTACATAAAACTATCTGCCACTCTGTCCTACCTGTCAGTGAATACTTCAGTGTCAACCACAACAACACATGAGCACTCAATAGATTCAAATTTATGGTAAATCACTCCAAACTCAACTATAGAAAATACGACTTCAGTAACAGAGTGGTCAATGCCTGGAATGCTCTACCTGACTCTCTGGTTTCTTCCCCAAACCCCCAAAACTTTAACCATAGACCAGAGGTTCCCAAAGTTGACAACTTTAAGACTTGTGGACTTCAACTCTCAGAATTCTCCAGCCAGCTATGCTGGCTGGAGAATTCTGGGAGTTGAAGTCCATAAGTCTTAAAGTTGCCAAGTTTGGGAACCTCTGCCTTAGACTGTCTACTCTTGACCTCACCCCATTCCTAAGAGGTCTCTAAGGGGTGTGCATAAGCGCACCAGTATACCTACCTTCCCTGTCCTAATATTCCGTTTTATTCAAATGCATTTCATGTATACACAATCATGTTTATACATTTTAAAGGAACTCCAGATACATGTCTCATTGTGGAAGAAAACCAAAAATAATCCCTATGTATTACCTTCTACATAACCCTACAATTACTGAAAAAAATAAAACCTGTGAGAGGTTTTTTTTTCTTTGTCTGGCTAGGCTTTTACTCAGAGGCTCTGGGATAACCAGACCAGACTTTGAGGAAATATGGAGAGAACTTTGTTCTGTCAAATAGTGGAATCAGGTCTCCTCCAGGCTGAAAGGTTCTGTCGAAACTGTAAGAATGAACTATGTCCTTCAAACATGTAGCATTAGAGACAGAGATATATATTTTACGATTGCTGTCGGTCTGCTTTAGGATTTTCTGCCTCTGCAACTCAAAAAACCAAGATCAGGGGTGTCAAATTGGAGGCCGGATGTGTCACGCGCAGACCGTACTCACCCCAGCTCTGTGAAGGGAAAAAACTGTCATGAAACGTCACATGATTGATACCTGTGACCTAGAAAGTTTTTGGGCTTAATTTGCAGAGATGATTTCATTGTTGGATTTTTCTTAAATAGCAAAATGGCTTAGGGCAGCCTTGAATCTTATATGATTCATCTGATGTTGAATCCATATTCTCAAAGAAGCATATCTCTCTATCTCCCTCTCCCTCTCCCTCCCTCCCTCCCTCCCTCCCTCCCTTTCTCTCTCATCTTTCTGTCTGTCTTTTTTTCAGTCTGTTTGTCTATATATCTATATCTATATCTATATCTATATCTATCTACATCTACATATCTATCTATCTATCTATCTATCTGTCTATCTGTCTGTCTGTCTGTCTGTCTGTCTGTCTGTCTGTCTGCCTGCCTGCCTGCCTGCCTGCCTGCCTGCCTACCTATCATTCTATATCTATATCTATATCTATATCTATATCTATATCTATATCTATATCTATATCTATATCTATATCTATATCTATATCTATATCTATATCTATCTACATCTACATCTACATCTACATATCTATCTATCTATCTATCTATCTATCTATCTATCTATCTATCTATCTATCTATCTATCTATCATCTATCTATCTATCTATCTATCTATCTATCTATCTATCTATCTATCTATCTATCTATCTATCTATCCATCTACCTACCTACCTACCTACCTACCTATCATTCTATATCTATATCTATATCTATATCTATATCTATATCTATATCTATATCTATATCTATATCTATATCTATATCTATATCTATATCTATATCTATATCTATATCTATATCTATATCTATATCTATCTACCTGGGTTCTGGCTCCCATTGCAACCAGTATGCGGCAATGGGGCTGGGCATCTACTATGTTCATGCGCGTAGTGCGTGCATGCCTACCCACCACCCACGACTCTCCAGCTGCTCAGTGGAGCATTGTGCAGGTGCTGTGCGCCCTGTGGGTGTATGCAAATGCCCAGGTCAGCTCAAACAGATGTAAGGCGAGCAGGCGGGCGGGCCCTCTGGAGCACTGTACCAGAACAATACCTGGTACTCCCAGCAGGCACCGGTACACCTGTCCCACCACTGCTATCTATCTATCTATCTATCTATCTATCTATCTATCTATCTATCTATCTATCTATCTATCTATCTATCTATCTATCTATCTATCTATCTATCTATCTATCTATCTATCTATCTATCTATCTATCTATCTATCTATCTACCTACCTACCTACCTACCTACCTACCTACCTACCTACCTACCTACCTACCTACCTACCTATCTATCTATCTATCTATCTATCTCTAGCTATCATATTTTGTGTCCCAGTCAGGGATCCTTTTGGACAAAATGGTCATTTCTGCCCAACCGCCAAAGCATATGAGTTCAGAAATAACATAGTTCTTCTGGGGTACATATTCAATCCACGAACAAAGAATTGGGTTTAATTGATTTCCATCCTCCAATTTCCTGACTAATGCAGAAAGAGGTCATCTGAAGTTTAGATGACTGACCTGTATAGTTCTCTTGGAAGTCTTTAAAAAGTGGATTCAATTTTAGCAAAGGTTTGATAGCTTCCTTGGGGTAGGCCTGGAGATCTAATGAACATTTGACATGGCGTGGAGTTATCTATCATGCCTTGATGATCTTGGTTGCATTCATAATGGTTGTTTTGGGAGAAATCTCAAACCAATTTCTATTTCTTAAGATGGGTTAATTGAGTTTCTAGGAGGCGAAATCAGAACAGGTAACAAAGATGGAGTTCAGGGAAACTCAGTGAGAGATTGATTATGTGATTCTCAAGCAAACTTCAAGTTTTGATGGATTGTGAATGGAGCTAATTTGTAAGATATAAAAAATATGGGCGAATCTAAGAAATGTGACCGATTGTCGTTTTGCACGGAGTGCTAATTTCTCAAGGTCACACAAACAATGTTTGTTCTCATTTGTGTGATTGAGATGTTTGCTTTATGAGTTTCTGGCACTTTATGGAGCTGATTTTGATGAGTTTTGGTGTGTATTTATGAGAGCAGAATGAAACACAATCTCTCTTTTTTTCCAGAATTCTCTTCACTTTTTCTTTCCCCTTCGCTGCCTACTGCAAACAAAATAAATGAATTGGTTTTATAAATGTGTATGAATAGTCGAAAAACAGTAGGGTGTTAGGAATTATGAAAGACTACTGGATCAGATTAGTTGCAATAAAAATACTATGTGCAGGCAAGATTTATAAGCAAAATATGTGTTATTGAGCCTTCATACAAATTATGTAGATTTGAGCTAAGCGTTAACCATGCAGTTATTATTTTGTGCCAAGTTTAGTTGAGATCTAGGATATTCATGTTTAAGATTAATTAGTGTTTCACATAATGCTGTTTTTGGCCTATGTTTACAATAGTTTGCCAGGACTTTTTTTTTTTAACTTCTATGATTAAAGCAGTTGTGTCACAAACCTTCAGCCTGATGTAATATTTATTAGGTCTGTATTTCTGAACTAGGAAGATGCACAATTAAGCCAGAGTGTAATTAAATTAGAAACCTGTCTTTTTGCTTGGCTAATAATCATCAGTTAAGCCAGAAGTCTGCTGATCATTGGTGGGTAACAATAAGCATTTAAGCAAAATGGGGATGGATGCATAATTAAGCTAATTGCTCATAGGATGCACAAGGATGATTTATGCATCATGTTGAAAGTCTTTCGGACATGTGACACAGTCTTATGGACGGTAAATATCATTGCAAACATAAATGGATTGCTTTTATGCGTACTGTACTCCCTTGCTAACAATGCAATGTTTAAATTGCAAAAATAGGAATTTATGGCACAGCCAGATGGAATCCCATTCTCTGACAATAGGTAAGAGTTATGTCTCCATGATTTCTCTTTTTAGCAAATAAGCAGATGTCTATTTTTCTTACTCATTTGTTACTCATTGTGGCTACTAAAAGTAGCATCGGAACAGTTGCTCGGGCTAATTTCACATTTAATTTCGGATGCATAATGTCTGTTATCCCAGATTATTAATGTCACTGGATGAAAATTCAGAGTAGCTCTATGTTTATAAAGAACTCTTGATATTATATATTCAGGCAGTGATGTGTCTTTCTGAAATGCCTGGGGGAAATCTAAATATCGGCAGACAACCAATGGTTCAACATGACTGTTATTGTGGGAACTCAAGCTAGCAAGATTGGATGTAGAGGAAGAGGCAGACAAGTCCATTTTCAAAAAGGTGGGAAAAGTGATCTGAATATCCAGTGGTGAAAATTCTGTGACCAGGTAAGGAAAGGCGATCGAGACCTTAAACCCTGGATTTACTTAAACCTGTGGCTATCCCTGCAGCCTGGAACAGCTGACTGGGGGTATTCCAGGAGGCCACTCCACCCGCCAATCAGCTGCTCAGGCTGAATCGGCTGTAATAATGTGCTGAAGCTGACCTGGCTGTTCGCTATTTAATAATAATAATAATAATAATAATTTAATACTTATAGACCGCACCCTCTCCCCACAGGGACTCGGGGCGGTGCACAGGAAGAATAAAAACAATAACTATATACAACATTTCATATTAAAAATAGATTAAACAGTACCTGTGCTAAAATACCCGTTAAAACTAACTAAACTAAAAATAAACCCAAAAACAGAGGAATAACTATCCCAGGCCGGCAAGGCAGAAGAAGTGTGTTTTTAGTTTAAGACGGAAGGAGCGGAGGTCCGTGGTGGTCCTAATGTCGGGGGGGAGGTCGTTCCAGAGGGCTGGGCCCGCCACAGAGAGAGCCCTTCCCCTGGGTGTCGCCCGCTGACAGAGTCTAGTGGACGGCACCCGGAGAAGTCCCTCTCTGTGGGAGCGAATCGGCCGTGAGGATGTATGAGGCAGGATCCGATCCCGCAGATAGCTAGGTCCCGAGCCATGGAGCGCTTTAAAGATGATAATTAATACCTTGAAGCGCACCCGGAAGACAACAGGCAGCCAGTGCAGCTCACGCAAGAGCGGTGTTACATGGGTATACCTTGTGGTACCCATAATTGCTCGCGCGGCTGCGTTCTGGACTAGCTGAAGTCTCCGGGTGCACCTCAAGGGAAGCCCCATGTAGAGAGAGTTACAATAGTCCAGTCGGGATGTCACGAGCGCGTGAGTGACTGTGCGAAGGGCGTCCCGATCCAATAGGGGGCGCAACTGGCGAACCAGGCGAACCTGGTAAAACGCCCTCCTGGCCACGGCTGTCACTTGATCTTCCATGGACAGCCGTGTATCCAGGAGGACACCCAAATTGCGCGCCCCATCCACAGGGGCAAGATGTTCGCCCCCTATGGCCAGCGTTGGAGTGAGCTGGTTGAAACGGGCAGCCGGAAACCACAGCCACTCGGTCTTGGTCGGGTTGAGCCTGAGTCCGTTACTTCCCATCCAGATCCGCACGGCTTCCAGGCACTGGCCCATCACCGCTATGGCATCATTGGGGTGGTTTGGGGTAGATATATACAGCTGAGTGTCGTCAGCGTAAAGATGGTACTCTACCCCAAAACCACGGATGATCTCACCCAGCGGCTTCATGTATGCATTAAACAGGAGAGGCGAGAGGACCGACCCCTGAGGCACCCCACATGTGAGGGGTCTCGGGGTCGACCTCTGCTCTCCTGCCAACACAAATTGCGATCGGCCAGAGAGGTAGGAGGAGAACCACCGCAAAACGGTGCCTCCCACCCCCAACCCCCCCAGCCGATGCAATAGGATACCATGGTCGATGGTATCGAAAGCCGCCGAGAGGTCTAATAGGACCAGGATGGAGGAACAACCCCCATCTCTGGCCCTCCAGAGATCATCCACCAATGCCGTCTCGGTGCTATGCCCGGGCCGAAAGCCGGACTGGCGCGGGTCTAGATAATCAACTTCCTCCAGGTGACGGGGAAACTGTTGTGCCACCACACTTGCTAAAAGGATGTGTCAGAGTTTGCAGTAGCAATCACATTCAGAAAGCACACACAAGTAACTGATTCAGCAGGATTCAATAACTTCTCTTTATATATAATATAACACATTAAGTAAATATACAATACCAAAAGCAGGTTTTCCAACATGGTAGTTCAGCAGAGGAGAGAAGTTTCACTTTCAGTTTTCATTTCAGATATCAGCAGCTTTAGTACAGAACAAACCATGCCCAGGCTCCTTGTTGTCTCCTTCCTTGCTGCTCACACAGCAGATACTGTTTGCTTCCAAACAGCCCTCAACTCTCTCACTCACTGCCAGGATGCTAACCAGATGAATACCATGGATGTTGATAAGCAGAGGCAGATTTCCCCCCTTTATTTTCTTCCTTCAAACTAAGGTGCGTCTTATTCTCCGGTGCATCTTATAGCCTGAAAAATATAGTAATCTAGGTGTCTTAGTCCTTGTGTACAGAGATATTATCTTTGACTGAGGTGTGTGACTGAATAATTGCTACATGTAGACTGGTAATACAATGATTTCAAAAAGAGCAACCATGGCTAAAAATGGTGGTTGGTTTATTAAATTTATATGCCGCACCCTTTCCCAAAAGGGACTCGGGGCGGTGCACAGGCAATTTAAAAACATATATAAACAACAATATACAAAATATAAAACCAAATTAAATTAATATCCCTGTGCTAAAAATTAAATATATTAAAACAATATCCCTAAAACCAATTTAAAACAATTTAACTGCAGACTGTGGGCTAGGTGATGTAAGTTAGGCCAGGCTGGCCTGTTGGAAAAAATAAGTTTTAAGGTTCTGGCGGAAGGAGCGGAGATCCGTGATCGTTCTCAGTTCGGGGGGTAAGTCATTTCAGAGAGTTGGGCCCTTCACAGAGAAGGCCCTTCCCCTGGGCGTCGCCCGCTGGCATTGCCTAGTGGACAGCACCCGGAGAAGTCCCTCTCTGTGGGAGCGAATCGGCCGAAGGGATGTATGGGGCAGGATGCGATCCCGAAGATAACTAGGTCCCGTGCCATTGAGCGCTTTGAAGATGATAGTCAGCACCTTGAAGCGCACCCGAAAGACCACAGGCAGCCAGTGCAGCTCGCGCAAGAGCGGTGTTACATGGGAGCGTCTAGGAGCTCCCATAATTGCCCGCGCGGCTGCGTTCTGGACTAACTGCAGTCTTCGGGTGCACCTCAAGGGAAGCCCCATGTAGAGAGTGTTGCAGTAGTCTATACGGGATGTCACGAGTGCATGAGTGACTGTGCGTAGGGTGATCTGTGGACCTAGCTTATCTGTATGTCTCTTAAACCTCCTCCAGAAATGCAACAGTCTATATTTAATTGCTTGATCTGACCTTTAATCTTGTCGACCAGTTTATTTCTTCCTGGCTTTTCTATACCTTGAATGGATGATAAATGAGAGCAGCAAATAAAGCAAGTGAAAAAAATATATGGAAATGTTACAGATCACATTAATTTACAGATTAAAAATGGCAATGTGCTGTGCGCTTCACTGAATATTAAAGCTCCCGATAAGTAGTTCAGCGGATAACATTTTCTTAGCAAAGATTGCCTTTTGTTTCCTTTTTGACTGCAACTGATCATTTCAATTCTTCAGTTCGGTTCTTTTAAGAAAGCTACAGATTGGGATTCTCCCCCCCTCCCCCCATTTATTCCAATAGTTTTTCCCCCTCGGGTGTGGTTCTAACTCCTTATTAGTTTCTAGTGTCATAGACAAGGACATAGATGTGAAATACAAGAAGTGTCCTTCACGTTAATAACAATAGCAATAGCACTGTACAATAGCTTTACAGTCCTCTCTAAGTGGTTTACAGAATCAGCCTCTTGCCCCCAACAATCTGGGTCCTCATTTTACCCACCTCAGAAGGATGGGAGGCTGAGTCAACCTGGTGAGCCTGGTGAGATTTGAACTGCCAAATTGCAGGCAGTTGGCAGTCAGCAGAATTAGCTGCAATACAGCATTCTAACCATTGTGTTATCATGGCGCTTATAGTTATAGTTTATTAAATTTATATACCACACCCTTTCCCAAAAGGGACTCGGAGCGGTGCACAGGCAATTTAAAAACATATATAAACATAACAATATACAAAATATAAAACCAGATTAAATTAGTATTCTAAAAAAATTAAATATGTTAAAACAATATCCCTAAAACCAATTTAAAACAATTTAACTGCAGACTATAGGCTAGGTGGTGTGAGTTAAACTGAACTCTTGATAATTGAATGAACATCCAAGCAATTTTTTTGATACTATTACTAGAGTGATACATTAGTGGGTTTTTTCATGGTGGCGGGGAGGATCTCTTATTCTCCCCGCCCCCGTTAAATTAACATTCTGGACTCTCATTCCCTTTGTTGTGAAGTTCTTTGGACTCCAGTCTGGAGATTTTGCCCTAGCTACAGTGGTGCGCTGCAATCGGTTTAAGAACTGATTTGGTGAATGCATGTTTTGCACGCACAGTCATGCTTCACAGGCATATGCACCTAACATGCGCTTTGCGCATGTTCACAGTAGTCACAAACCACCCATTTTAAGCTCTAAAAAGTACCTTCTACTGCAGTGCCAGGGAGTAAAACAGCTTAGGCCAGGGGTGGGCAAACTTTGCAACTGTCAGTCACTATTCTGCCCTCCAAATCCAACCTATGAATCTCCTCACCTTTTGTTTGCCAGCAAAAGTTAGCATTGCTCTTTTCCTCTGGCACTCAAAAATTGAGCCTCTAGCTCAGGGGTGGGCAAACTTTGCAACTTTAAGTGTGAAGCAAAGCTGGCTGGAGAATTCTGGGAGCTGAAGTCCTTCAGACTTAAAGTTGCAAAGTTTGCCCACCCCTGGCTTAGGCGCAGCAATCCGCTGTGCCTCGTGAATCAGCTGAGCTGAAAAACATCAAAATATAAGACAGGATACAGCAGGGGTGGGTGGATGGAGCCAGCTGCTCACTGGAACTACCAATTTGCTCAAACCGGTCTGAACCGGCAGCAGTTCACCGCTGCCTAGCTATATCTTTAAAACCTTAAAATTCCACCCGTTTACTATGTAGAAGATAGGAAGAGTGAACTCTGAGTTTATTTTGGTCGCGTTTAATGTGAAAATCCTGCTCAATTTATAGAATAATGAAATGCACCAGCTATTATATTTTGCATGTAAAATTCCAGTAATTTAATTCTAAGAGTGATAAAAAAAATATGCAAAGATGTACTGGTGGGATGTTGTATACGTAGCAGTCTTATATCAAATACTGAGATAATCTAAAGCAGATTCACCTTATTATTCTGCACAGCAGTTGCAAGGAAAAGTTTCTATATGTATGAGCGTGCCTTCAAGTTAGAGTTGATGCTAATGTCTGCCTGGACAAGTTCCTGTAGGTTTTCTTGGCAATGTTTTCAGGAATGGTTTGCCCTTGTCTTCTTTAAGGGCTGAGAGTGACTCGCCCAAATTCAACCTGGTTTCATGCCAGGGGTGGGTTCCGGCTGGCTTTACTGCTTGTGCACGTGCTGGATGCGCACTGCATTTGCCTGCACAATTCAATTAGAGTTGTTCTGCACATCCACAGAACTTAAAAACAAGATGGTGGCACAACCGGAAAACAAGATGGTGGCACAACCAGCACCGACCAGAAAATTGATTCGACAGCATGGCAGGCCTGGGTCGCTGCCAGTTCCAGTCACCCATGACATTGTTTTGGCTGGGCCGAACTGGGCTGAACCGGGCTGAACCAGTAGGAACCTACCTCTGCTTCATGCCTAAGGAAGGACTAGAACTCAGAGTGTCCACTAACTGGCCTTGTGCAGTGGTCCCCAATCTTTATGGCTTAGTGGCACATCTGGGATGGGAGGGGACCTTAGTTGTGCAAGTAGTGGGCTGGCATGCATGCGTGTGAGTGTCCGCTGGCTTGCCGCTTGTGGAAGTTGAGCTGTGTACCAGTGGTGGGTTTCTGCAGGCTCGCACCTACTCGCGAGAGCTGGTTGATGAAATTTAGAGAACCGGTGAGAGGGGGTTCCACTGACGTACCTGGAAGTAAATCTGGCCCGCCGCTGCCAGTGACCCAACGGGAAGGGAAGGAAAGGAAAGGAAAGGAGGAAGGAAGGAAGGAAAGAAAGAAAGAAAGAAAGAAAGAAAGAAAGAAAGAAAGAAAGAAAGAAAGAAAGAAAGAAAGAATTTATCATCACAATTGAGTCCAAAATTTTGGTTGCTAAGCAAGAGCGTTGTTAAATGAGTTTCACCACATTTTAAAAGGTGGCCACTCCCACCCTGTCACATAACTGCCAAGCCATGCCCACAAAATAGGCCACATCTACAGAGTAGGTTCTAAAAAATTTGAAACCCACCACTGCTGTGCACTCTGGCCAGACACTTGTGCGGCCCAATTCCAAATAGGTCCAGTAATAGACCACAGCATGGTGGTTGGGGCCCCTGGCCTACTGTCTTAAACCATCAGGCCAAACCAGCTATCTACGTAGTAAAATGTTGGATAACCACAACTAAGAAAACACCTTCAATCAAATGCTCTTTTGAGAGACCCACAAAATGTGAGAGAAAGTCCCCGTAATCAGTCTTGCCTCAAATAGACCAGTTATTTTCCTTCAATGAACCTGCCCGTCGGTTTTACCCTTAAACCATTCCCTGTTTAATCTTGCAAAAAAGTTTCCTGCATTCTCCCTCTTCCATTTAGTTCGGTTTTGCAGCGAATTGTTCTTATTCCAGCAGTTCTTGTCGCCAATGCCCTTGTCCTTAACTTTCAGAAATATGACAGATATGGTGATTTACATGGTGATTATTGTCTTCCAGCTGTTCCCCCCTCCAAATCCTCGGGCATATGGTACAATAGCTATTTTCAATTCAACATGATTACTCTCCACCATGCTTTGTAATAAATAACCTACTTAGGTCCGGGATATTGTAAAGTTGATTTGCATGTCACTGGTGCCTAGGCGAACATCCCGGAGCCAAATAATCGTCCAATTTTTTTGAAACCGAAACGGAGGCCACTGAACGGCATTCAGAGTCATGTTTTGACCAATCCTCCCCCACTCCACCTCCCAAAAAGATCAATGATCCATGCAGTTACATGAGAACCTCACCTAAAATGGAGATGTTATATAGATGAAGGGATGAATAAATGTTTTCAGGGGGAGAGCGATGCCTTCGGTGGGTTGTTAAGTCATTTTTATTTTATTTTTTGTGGCTTTATGTTCTGACCTGTGTCTTCCAAATTCCTCCCGGCAGCAAACAAACCAAAAATGAAGTTTGAAAAAGCTTAACAGTTGGTAAATTCTTCCATCTAGCTGAGATGATAAAAGTAGCTCAGGAGTGTTGAAAGAGGATGGCCTCATACCTTTGTATGATTTGAATCTCAGCTGCATTCCAATCTGTGGTTGTGTGATATAATCTTCCTAGGCATTGAGATGGACACAACAAAAACAACTTCTCTAAGCAGCTTTTTTTTTTTTTTTAACTAACAATCCATTCATGTGGACTATGGGGAGGTCTTAATTTCAGGGAAACAGGGTATCTGTCTGTCTGTCTGTCTGCCTGCCTGCCTGCCTGCCTGCCTAATCTATCTATTTCTTTTATCTATCTATCTATCATCTGCCTGCCTGCCCGTCCATCTATCTATCTGTCTGTCTATCTATCTATCTATCTATCTATCTATCTATCTATCTATCTATCTATCTATCTATCTATCTATCTATCTATCTATCTATCTATCTATCTATCTATCTATCTATCATCTACCTACCTACTTATATACCTAACTGCCTGCCTGCCTGTCTATCTAATCTATCTATCTCTTTTATCTATCTATCATCTGCCTGCCCTGCCCTGCCCTGCCCTGTCTATCCACCCACCCATCTTATCTTATCTTATCTTATCTTATCTTATCTTATCTTATCTTATCTTATCTTATCTTATCTTATCTTATCTTATCATCTATCTTATCTATCTATCTATCTATCTATCTATCTATCTATCTATCTATCTATCTATCTATCTATCACTACCTACCTACCTAATCTATCTAATCTCCTAATCTATCTGTCCATCTGACTGTCTTCTAGCGGTCTATCATCTATTATCTGTCTTCAAGTACTTCTGTTACCAACCCCATGCTACAGTAAGTATGTTCTTTAACTCCTCAATGTGATGGCGCTTCATGATATTTGACCTGGCTTCCAGACTGAAATTTCATTAGCTGATCCATTCTTGAGAAGGATTGCAATACTCCTTTTTCTTCTCCTTTTGTAGAATAATATCCAGTGTGAGATACTATGCCTGCTTTTGGGGGGGGGGGGAGGAGGAGAGAACAAGAGTAACTATCACGCCTTCTGATGACCTCAGATCTGTGTGCACTGCCCCTACCCAAGCATCTAAACTGGGGAAGGGTTTTAGCAACCTTTACAAAACCACATCTTCTGACTGTAGCCGTGGTTATGTCTGCAGTACAGCACCACCTAAGGGGTTCAGTAATTGCATCAAAACAGCCGTCTGGTGAATCTCATGCATAATGAATTCACATGTGGATACTTTAAAGGGATCTATTTTTGCTGGTGTTATTTCCCTCTCTTCAGCCTAAATGTTCCTTATCCCATTCTTGTGAGAACTGTAACTTCACACCCACGAAAAGAAAAAAAGCGAGTTGGCTCAGTCCTATGCAGGTGTATGGAAGATTAGGTAGTAGTTTGAAAATTCGGAAAGAACTTGGCTGTTACTTCCATCTCAGGTCCACTTCTTATTACGGGGGTGATACATCAAGACTCCCGTGGGCACAGTTAATGATGAAGCAATCAAAGAGGTTTGGGTTTGATTGTCAGACAGGCTGTCTAATAATGGAGGTGTTTTTTTTTTAACTGTCAAAGAATCAAGTTTATTATTAGGGAAGATTTAAAGAAATTGTTCCATGTAACAGGCAAATTAAATCCTGATAGCTTTGCCAACATTCTCATTCTCTCAGAAAGATATAAGCAGAGATATATATTTAATCAGGCAGGTATCAATCTTCACTTTTCTCATTTTTGACTACCCTTGCATAGAATCAAAAGAAGTTTTCAGTAGAATTAGTAGAATACATTCTACTCATATAGCATATCCAAATTGAAATACCGGTTGCTGGCTAACTTACCGTATTTTTTGGCGTATAAGATGCTCCGAAGTATAAGACGCACCTAGATTTTTGGGAGGAAAACAAGGGAAAATATCTGCCTCTGCCTCCCAGCAATTTGCCTCCTTGCAACAAACAGTACAGCCAATATACACTGTTTGCGGTGTTATATTTCAGACTATATGTGTATAGATGCTGTTAAAATTGATGTGGCTTTCTGGAAATATAGTTCTTCTCTGCTATTTAAAAGAATATCACTTTTTAAAACAATAGCACTGGGCTTCTTCAGATCAAGCATTTATTTTAAAAAGTTCTTCATTTTGTTAAGTTGTCTAGAATAATAATAAAGCAGTCTTTAAAACATAAGTCTAATAATTTGAACATTCTATAGGCATTTATAGTTGTTGACTTACCTTCTTGCAGCAAACAGCCTGATTAGCACAAGAAAAAAAAATCTGCCTCCCAGCAATTTGCCAGGTGGAGCAAACAGCAAGTCTCACTTTCGAGTTCTCCTGATCATCAGCTGTTACAGGCTGCAGGGATTGCTCTAGCTTATTGAAGCCTCTCAAGCCCCCGTTTGCTGCAAAGAGGTACATTGGTGGGAGGCAGAGGCCAAAGGGTTGGGACTGGTGGGTGCTACATTCAATGTATAAGACACACTCAAATTTTCACCCTCTTTTATGGGGGGAAGGTGCATCTTATACTCTGAAAAATATGGTAGTTCCCTGCCAAAATGTCCTAGTCCTGTGACAGCGAACCTATGGCACGCACACCATAGGTGGCACACAGACCCCTCTCTGTGGGCATGTGAGCCATCTTCCCAGCTCAATTCCACCATGCATCTGCACGCGCCTCCCACCAGCCCACTAATTTTGGGTCTCTGTCACACATGTGGGAGATGCACATGCATGCATGGGGGAGCGATGGGTCATGAGAGCATGCAAAGGGGGAGCGCAGGGGAGGTTCCCCCATGCCCCATTTTTGGTCCCAGGGGGCTTCAGGGAGGCCTGCTAGGTCCAAAACGGGCCATGTTTTGGGTCCTAGGAGGCCTCAGGGTTCATGCTCACATGTGCGGGGGGAGCTTGGGATGGCCATCTGCACATGTGCAGGGGGTGGAGCATGCAGGTGGCATTGCATTATAGGTGTGGGCATGTGCACGCACTTTCAGCACACGAGGAGAAGTCATCACTGTCCTAGCCTAATAGAGTCTTAGCCCAGGGGTCAGCAATCTTAAACACTCAAAGAGCCACAAAGGTCCTAAACGGAAGTCCCCTATTCAGTTCTGGAGCAAACCAAAAGTCCGGTTTCCCCACCATAGAGTCTCCTCTTAGTGCAGCATCCTTTTTCCTCTACCTGTCCTAACCGAAAGCTCTATCAATTCTGCAGCCGACTGGTGACAGGGAGCTGCAGCAGAGAGATAAAAGAGCCACATGCAGCTCCAGAGCTGCAGTTTGCTGACCCTTGTCCTAGCCCAAACATAAGGTTGTTAGGAGAATATCCCCATATTTACTTTGAAGAAAGATCAGGGCATCAGGGTAATATGCAACTTTTATCATAACTAAAATTATTTGTTAAAATTAATTATATTGTTTTTTGTAACCACTATCTAGTGGGGTCCTTGTTGGTTTCTAAACTTGGTTGTTTTCTTGCAGACGTTTCATTCACCAACTAAGTAACATCATCAATGCATTCAGCAGCATAGATGATTTAAAAGGATAGTATAAAGGTAAAGGTAAAAGTTTCCCTCGCACATATGTGCTAGTTGTTCCTGACTCTAGGGGGGGGTGCTCATCTCCGTTTCAAAGCCAAAGAGCCAGTGCTGTCCGAAGATGTCTCCGTGGTCATGTGGCCGGCATGACTAAATGCTGAAGACACACAGAACGCTGTTACCTTCCCACCAAAGGTGGTCCCTATTTTTCTACTTGCATTTTGACGTGCTTTCGAACTGCTAGGTTGGCAGAAGCTGGGGCGAGTAACGGGAGCTCACTTTGTTACGTGGTGGTAGGGATTCGAACTGCTGAACTGCCAACCTTTCTGATTGACAAGCTCAGCATCTTAGCCACTGAGCCACCATGTCCCTCAAGGATAGGTGAGCAAGGCAATAAGGAACGAGGTTGATGCAAACTAGATTCAACTATGTTTCCTTTTCTTTGCTCACCTCACACTTTTAATTTATTTAGCTTACTGTTTCTTACTCTTTTCTGCACTTTGCATATTGTTGCCAACTGAAAGGGAAGGGTGTGAATGAGAAGATATATATGTATGGATTATTCCCACTTCACAACAAATGGGAAAAGGAGGAGGGTGGGGTGAGCATTCTGCCATCTGTAGAACTTAATTCTCACTTTTTGAAATGTAAATATACTTTCTTATCTCCAGTGGGAGAGTGGAGGAGGAGGAAGAATATTTGAACCAAACCACGGGATTTAGAAGTGGAAGGGTTCATTGAAGCTACCGAGTGTCCAGCTCTCTACTGTGCAACGTTCCAGATTAAAACAAAGAAGGAATTCATAGTCACCCAGAAGAAGGAGGAAAAAAAACAAAAGAAAACAACAACAAAACAACAACAAAACAACCTGGCAGGATTCAGCACAGCTAACCTATCACAAACCTTGGAGAACAACCTAGTTTGTAGAGATGGAAACCAGAAATCCTGAATGTCTTCAGGGTGGAACCCATATTGACCTAGGGCAAGGGTTGGCAACCTTAAACTTAAAGAGCCACCAAGATCCTAACCAGAAATAAGTCTCCCATTCAATTCTGGAGCTGACTGGAAGTCTGGTTCCCCCACCATAGAGTCTCCTAGTGTGGCATCCTTTTTCCTCTGCTGACCAGAAGTCTGGTTCCCCCATCCCCACCCCCACCATATATGTCTGTCTGTCTGTCTGTCCGTCCATCCGTCCATCCGTCCGTCCATCCATCCATCCATCCATCCATCCATCCATCCATCCATCCATCCATCCATCCCTCCATCCATCCATCCATCTCATTCTTTGTCGTCCCCTTCTTATTTTGTCCTCAATCGTTCCCATCATTAGGCTCTTCTCCAGTGAGACCTTCCTTCTCATTAGGTGGCCAAAGTATTTGAGTTTTCTCTTCAGGATCTGGCCTTCTAAAGAACAGTCAAGGTTGATCTCCTCTGGGACTGGCTGGTTTGATCACCTTGCAATCCAAGGGACTCAGTGCAGAGTCTTCTCCAGCACCATAGTTCAAAAGCCTCCATTCTTTGGTGCTCAACCTTTCTTATGGTCCAACTTTCACAGCCACACATTGCAACTGGGAAAACCGTAGCCTTAACCAGACGCACTTTTGTTGGCAGGGTGATGTCTCTGCTTTTTAGCATGCTGCCTAGATCTGCCATAGGAGATCTATGATCAAGTGTCTTTTAATTTTTAGTTTTTTAATTTTTAAAAAGTTTTTAGGCTTTTAATTGTTAATTTTCCTCATTTTTAGGAAATGGTAAACATTACTTTAAACCTGAACGTTAAACACTGAAAGCACTTCTTCAACAGATGGTAGATGCTCAAACTTTGCAGTCCATTGACACATCGTGGCTCCTTTTTATATATATATAACCTGATATGATTTGGATTCAGCGCTGATAATTATAGAAAATAATGAGCTTAACATTCAGTAAATCTGAGATAAACCCTGGCACCAGGTGTTTTAAGATAATTTTAGAATTTAACTCACTCCCCCCGCGACATAGCTTGCAAGATATAGTAGTCAAGGACAAAGCATTCCATTTTCAGTATGTGCTCAAGAGGATGTGAAAAGCTAATTGGGTTGGATTATTGAGGTATTAATGAACGTTAATAGTGGATGAGTTTTGTAAAAAGGCAACTTAAGATTCACGGGTATAATGATGCTTTCCCCCCCCCTGTAACTGAGATGTTTAAGGAGTCAAACAAACCACACACAGGGAGAGGCACATTCACATGAAAAGCTAAAAAGAGATTAGGCAAAGCTGCATACCATATCAGGCATTTATTTCCACTAAACAAACCCAACAATAATCATGGGACTTTGGAATTTAGCAGACAGTCACCCTGGTGACCCTGGCAAGTAGAAGTGCATCAGAGAGGGGCCAGTTTGGACTGGCAGCCATACGAAGAGGGCCAGGAGAACCCAGACTCTAGTGCCCCTTGCGAGGGTAGCGCTACATACATACATACATACATACATATGCTGTTCCCAGACATGTGTTGCTGTGGCCCAGTCTAGTTAAATGGTCAACCAATCTGTGTGTAGATCGACATTTGCACACACAAACATGTACACGCATCCACCGTATAACCCCCAACCTACCTACCATATTTCTCCCTCTCTCCCTCTACCTACCTACTTACCTACCTACGTACCTACTGTATTTCTCCCCCCCTCTCTCTATCCCTCTACCTTACCTACCGTATTTCTCCCTCTATCCACCTACCTACCTACCTACCTACCTACCTACCTACCTACCTACTGTATTTCTCCCTCTCTCTCTCTCTATCCCTCTACCTATCTACCTACCGTATTTCTCCCTCTCTCCATCTACCTACCTACCATATTTCTCCCTCCATCCTTCTACCTACCTACCTACCTACCTACCTACCTACCTACCTACCGTATTTCTCCCTCTCCCTCTCTATCCACCTACCTACCTACCTACCTACCTACCTACCTACGTACCTACTGCATTTCTCCTTCCCTCTCTCTATCCCTATAGCTGCCTACCTACCTACCTACTGTATTTCTCCTTGAATCTTATGGACATAAAGGATGACATAATACCTGTCAAGATACAGAAGTCAAGATCCTTCTGTATCTTAAGGCTATCTTCTGGGGTGTTGGCTATTCCTGCCAGCTTGGTGTCTCTTCTCTCCACCCATTTGCCTAACTTTTTCTTGATCTTGAAATTCCTATATTTTTTTCTTTCCAGTCTTTTCTTCTTCTTTTTAATTCTGTGGTTTTAGTACCTCTCCCCAATTTCCCCATCTCCCCCCACCTTAATCCCACCTTTGCTATTTAATTTTTTTCATTTTGGGGGGATCACTTCCCCCTTGTCTCCTTTGGGTATGTAACTGGAACTACCAGTATAATCATCTAAATATTTTTTCTTTTCTCCTCTGATATCGTCCTGTTCTTCATTCAGTTCCTTTCCTTCTCTTTCTCCTTTTCTCCTTCTCCTTGTTGTAAGTTACGCTTCCAACTTTCATTTGACATGCTTTCATATATCTTAGATAGCTTATCTGGTGTTAAGATGCCATAAACTTCTGTGAGCCTTTACAATCTTGTGCTGTCAGAGTTGTATGTTTCCTTAAAAAAACTTTCTCACTTCATGAATGTTTAATCACGCTTAAAATTTCTGATGTCCCAGAACCTCCATCATGACTTGAGAATGCCGTTTGATAGCTTTTGGGAACTTCTCTCTGCTTCGTCAATAATAATCAAGATTTCAAAGCCACATTAAAAATGCCTTGAAATCTTGACAAAGCCCAGGTACCAGTATTTTGATCCTGAAATTTCACGAGGAAAAACTCCTGTATAATGTATCGCTTATATATTATACATCAAGCAGGATATATCTATATTTTAATAAAAGAAGTGACACGAGATCCTTGCTTGTCACCCTCAATGTTTTTAAAAGGGAGACAAAGGTTTCCGGAAATGAAATAAAAATGAGATCGGGGGACACACGAATCTCTTAGAAGGAAAACTGAATCTTTACTCAGGATTGAAGTACAATCTAGTTCTAGGGAGGTTTCTTCTTTTTCACGAGGACCATGGGAAGAAGAAAATATATATTCTTATCGCTGTCAACTGTTTGCAAAAGAAGTGTTTTGCCACATGTGTTTCTTCCAGCATATCCTTAGTAGCACATTGCCCTGTCTGATTTCTGTCCCTGTCTACAACTTTCCTCATGGGTTAAGAGGCAGATTAGGAAAGGCGTCCTCAGTGGACTGTTCAAAATCTGGTTCTGCATGGATGGAAAGCTTTTTTTTCCCCCCCTGAGAATCTGGACTCTGCTTTTCCCAACCAGATCTGACTCTGGAATAGTGGCAGTTTGAAATACCTGGACATCTGCCTCTCCATTTGAGAGAGTCCAAATATTTCCCCTCTCTCTCTTTCTCAATTTCTTATCTTGAGGAGCTATGCCTTCCTTCCTTCCTTCCTTCCTTCCTTCCTTCCTTCCTTCCTTCCTTCCTTCCTTCCTTCTCTGTCTCTCTTTCTTCCTTCTCTCTTTTTGTCTTTTCTTTTTCTCCTTTTCTCTTTCTTTCTTTCCATTTCTCTCTCTCTCTCTCTTTCTTTCTTTCTTTCTTTCTTTCTTTCTTTCTTTCTTTCTTTCTTTCTTTCTTTCTTTCTCTTTCTCTTTCTCTCTCTCTCTCTCTCTCTTTCCCTCCCTCTCTCCTTCCCTCCCCCTCCCTTCCCCCCTCCCTTCCTTCTTTATGATTTTTATTATCTATCTAGAGTATCACTAAGTGTTGTATCTTATGATTCATGATGAATGTATTTATGATGACTATGATCATGATTTATCACTTATATCTTTTATGTACACCGAGAGCTTATGCCCCAAAGAGAAATCCTTATGGGTCCAATCACACTTGGCCAGTAAAGACTTCTCTTCTCTTCTCTTCTCTTCTCTTCTCTTCTCTTCTCTTCTCTTCTCTTCTCTTCTCTTCTCTTCTCTTCTCTTCTCTTCTCTTCTCTTCTCTTCTCTTCTCTTCTCTTCTCTTCTCTTCTCTTCCCTTCCCTTCCCTTCCCTTCCCTTCCCTTCCCTTCCCTTCCCTTCTCTTCTCTTCTCTTCTCTTCCCTTCCCTTCCACTCCACTCCACTCCACTCCACTCCACTCCACTCCACTCCATTCCATTCCATTCCATTCCATTCTTGTTGTTCTGTATTCTATTCTATCCTGTTCTGTTCTGTTCCGTTCCATTCTTGTTGTTCTTCTCTTCTCTTCTCTTCTCTTCTCTTCTCTTCTCTTCTCTTCTCTTCTCTTCTCTTCTCTTCTCTTCTCTTCTCTTCTCTTCTATTCTATTCTATTCTATTCTACTGTCAGAACCATCCTTCCCTCAGTGAAGGTTTCCATCTTGTAAAATGTTATTTCTCTTCTCTGTTATGTGTCCTCAATGTTGATAGTGAAACCAGCTTCAGGCAGTGAGACTCCTGGTTAATATTCTAGTAACCCCACATCAATAACCGAAGAGTCATTAAGCTGAGCTAATTAAATAAAAACAATAAGCCAAACGATTAAGGCTGAAGTCATGACCTTTAATGATCCCGGGGCCTGTCTTTTGACAAAGAATTAATCTTTAATCACACCTAATGGCCTTTTGCATATTTAATGCACGCTGCAGTTATTTTGCTCCCTCTACCCTCCCTACCTCCCAACAGGGAATTCTGTATTCCTTTTTCTTCTTCTTTTAGTGACTCCCTTGGGAAAAGAGATTAATTGTTCTCTTTACCAAGGTAAAAAAAAGAAGAAGTTGTTGAAGTTTTGGGTCCTTTTTGACAACTGTCATCAATGTCACTGCCTGTATTCATTTTTGATGTGATGCCCTTTGTGGCTTTCCACGTAAGACCTGCCTCCAGAGATTCCCCAAAAGTGCTTTAGTCACTGCGTAAAAATGCCTAATAACTCATTTGCTGATTTTCATTGTTCAGGCGCCACAAGTTAAACTTCATTTAGGTGAATGAAGTTGACAGTTTGATATGCGGCTCAGGTCAAATTTAATTTCTAACTGAAATTACCAACTCTGCAAACATGAGCCAGCCAGGAATTTTGCCCTAACTTGCCAGGGATCTCGACGATAAGTGTTGGACATGTTCACTGCGTTTGTTTTCTTCTGGTTTTTAAATCTATTGTGATGTTTCTCCTGCTGTTTTCAGGAACTACATGAAAGTTTGCTTTCATGTTAAGAATACAAGGCACTGCTCTATCTAATTATACATGTATTAATTGTGGCACAAATAACCTATGCGCTATATTGGAAAGAAGAAAGTATCCCACAACAGTTAGACGTAACTAGGAATACCTTGGACTGCGCGGAAGTAGATAGGCCCACCCTAGAACTAAAAAATAAAGAGGAGTCTGAATATTATGAGGTTTTGAACAGATTTTATCACTGGCATAAGACAAGGGGATAACACTGGAACAAATTGTAAAGAATGTGTTTGCATAGAATAGTGATGGCGAACCTATGGCACGGGTGCCACAGGTGGCACTCGGAACCATTTCTTAGGGCACATGAGTCGTTGCCCTGTAAGATCCAGTGCGCTTGTGTGCGCTGGCCAGCTGATTTAGGCCTTCTTTTTTGCCCTCTGGAGGCTTCAGGGAAGCTCCTGAAGCCTCTGGATGTGGGGGGGGAGGCTGTTTTCACCCTCCCCAGGCTCCTAGAAAGCCTCTGGAGCCTGGGGAGAGCGAAAAAAGCGCGCCAAAAGCAGGGGGTTGTGCACATAGCATTATGGGTGTGGCACGCTCACGCACGACCCCCCTGCGCTTCCCCCGCTTTTGGCACGCGAGCCATCACTGGCATAGAAGGATAGTAGGCTGACAGCTAATGGATGAGATTATGTGTATATATTGTGATTGTATGGCCAGAAAGGCTTCGCTGTGTTGCACTATTTTAAATGTAAAATCATTTTAAAAAGAAAAAGAATACAAGAGACCGCTCCACTGTTTTAAACTAAAGAGCCATTCCATTTCTTAATGGCACCTGGCTGGATTAGTGTAGTCGCTCACTAGATGGTGTAGACTAGGGATGTCAAACTCAAGGCCCCAGAGCCGCAGCCAGAGCAGGCCCGCCGGGTGCTTAGAACTGGGCTGTGGGGCCATCCTGGAAACAGCTGTAGGAGGTTAGCACCCACCCCTGTCCTAGAAAAATGAAATATCCTGGGAAATATTGAAAAGGCAGAATATGACATCTCCCTGGATCAGAAATGGAAAAAACATGCTTTTAGGAAGGAAGCAGACTCACTCTTAATAGCCCCCCTCTTTGTCAATGGGCCATTAGACAGGGTGGTTTTTTGCTTGCCCCCCCCGAGCACTCTGCAAGCCGTCTAAAGGCTAAGCATGCCCCTTTTTGACAAAAAAATGGACCGTTTTTTTGCACATTTTTGTCCCCCCTCCAGCCCCCAGGAACACTTTGCAAGCCTCTCAAACTCTCTGCATGCCCTGCAGAGGCATGCAGAGGGTTTGAGAGGCCTGCAAAAAAACTTTTTTTTTAAAAAAAATGTACCTCTTCAAAATCATGGTGCGTCCTATACTAAGGTAACCAGACGTCCTGAATTTGGCGGGACAGACCCGCTTCTCCATTAGATATCCCGCCACCCGCCTTTTCTTCAAAATGTCCTGCTTCGGGTGCTCTGTACGCGGTCAGAGGTGGGCGCCTCTGAGCGCCGGCTCGGGTGGGGAGGGCCTCGGAGGGGGGGCGTGTGCGCTCCGGCACGTCACGTGCCTGCAGAGGGCATCGGGGCATGCTCCCACCCACCCCCGCGGGGCACTCTTTAAAGGCAGCAGCGGCGACTCTCAGCGCGTGAGGGACAGCCTTCGGCCCAATGGTCACGCGCACGGCTGCTGGGTCTGGCAGTGGCGCAGGAGGTGTTGGGCGAGTAGCGCGATGGCTCCGAGTGTGGAAGGCAAGAGTGATACGCTGGGACGTGGGGCTTGCAAGGGCCTGGCCCGCTCACCTGAGTGCTCTTCCCTGCACGGGCAGCCCCTTGCGGGCCCCGCGTCCCAGCATATCACTCTTGCCTTCCGCGCTCGGAGCCATCGCACTGCTCGGCCGGCATCTCCTGCGCCGCCGCAATACCCAGAACCCGCGTGCCAGACCCAGCAGCCACCCTGAAGGCCGTCCCTCACGCGCTGAGAGCCGCCGGATTGGTCTGCCGCCATTGCCTTTAAAGTGGCCCCCGTGGCGGCTGTTGGGAGCGCACCCCAACCCCAATGCCCTCTGCGCAGGCGTGCCCGTGCACGCATGCTCCCCTCTCCTCCATTGACAGTATCCCGCTTTGAGATTTTGAAAATCCGGTCACTTTATCCTATACTCTGAAAAATACGGTACTTGCTTATTTAATAGTCTCTGGACATAATGATCTCAATGAAGCCTTCTGCCTCCCTTCTTCCTTCCTTCCTTCCTTCCTTCCTTCCTTCCTTCCTTCCTTCCTTCCTTCCTTCCTTCCTTCCTTCCTTCCTTCCTTACCTTTCTTGCTTGCCTTAACATTGCATTTTGGGTTTCTTTCTTTCTACTGCTTTGTTTTTCTAAAGCGAAAAGCCCGTCACAGACATTTTGTAATCAAACAAAACATTTTCTTCCAATGTTTTGACAACGTCCGCTGTTACTTGTACTTCTGTAGCGTCATTTGATTGTCATCACAGTTGGTCAAGTCCCTGGGGGCAAAGAACGTGTTAAGGCATTGCTTTTAGGACTCTGCGATGTTTGCAAAGAAAAATGCAAGCTTTCTGAAGAGCTGAGCAAATTGTTCCTCATGATGGGCCGAACTCAAGGCCCAAGCAATGTTTCTCTATGTGGTTCCTTACTTGCTGTTGCATCTCTTCCATCTTACTACTTCCCACAACCAGTGGTGGGTTCCTACCGGTTTGGACCAGTTCAGCTGAACCGATAGTAGTTTGGCAGCCTGGATCACTGGACCCAGGCCTGCCACAGCTTTTCTCAAATTGTTATTGTACTGTGCATTCACACATAAAGCATGTGTGCAGTGCACCCACAAGCCTGCCAGAACCTGCCGCTGCCCACCACCATCAATAGTGAATTCTTGGGCACTTCCTTTCATTGCTTGTGATAATTTTTGATATATTTTTAAAAAAAATAATTCTTGTGACATTAGGAGAAGAAGCCACTTGCTGACACTCACCTCTGTCGCAGACAGTGGTGAGGACAGCAGAGAAGATTATAGGAAGCTCGCTTCTTGTCATTCAGGATACTGCTTACAAGCGCTATGTGCTTAGAGCTCGAAGGATTGTTAGAGACCCCGCACGCCCACTTTGCAGTCTGTTTCTGTTGTTTTCCTCTGGGAGGAGGTTTTGAAGTGTTTCTAGCAGGACTTCCAGATTCTGTGACAGCTTTGTTCCCTAAGTCATCCATCTGGTAAACTCACAAGATTTGTTTTTCTCGTCATGCACATGTATGCATCCGAACTAGACTGTGTTGTTTCTCTGTGTTATATAATATATAATACAGTATGCATAATTTTGCATTTATTTATGTTGTCATGTTTATATAGTGTATATTGATGATGGCACTTTGAGAGCTATATGCAATGAAATTTTAATTTAATTTAATGCTGATTAGTGTACATTCAAAGTGACAATGAAGTTATTCTATTCTATTCTATTCCATTCCATTCCATTCCATCTCATCCCATCCCATCCCATCCCATCCCATCCCATCTCATCCCATCCCATTGCATCCCATCCCATTTCATCCTATCCTTCATTCCATCGTCATTCCAATATTCTATTCTATTCTATTCTATTCTATTCTATTCTATTCTATTCTAGTCTAGTCTAGTCTAGTCTAGTCTAGTCTAGTCTAGTCTAGTCTAGTTTATCCCTTCCCTTCCCTTCTCACCACCCTGAATCCAATGGAGAAGGGGATCCATAGTTTGTTATTAGAATCTATATAAATGCTTTGAATGAATGAATGAATGATGAATGAATGAATGAATGAATGAATGAATGAATGAATTGAGGGAGGGAGGGAGGGAGGGAGGGAGGGAGGGGGGAATTTGCTTTGTTATTCTATTCTTGACTCAATTCCAAGGTATCCCCTTGGTCTGGCAGAAACAAATTAATGATAAACAGAAAGGAGAGTCATCTTTGACAGTAGAAATTCATAAGAATCTTTAAATGTTTTGATAGTGCTGGTGATTATTTACCTTTAAGGTAAATTTAAATAAAAAACAGTAACTTTCAGTTACTGATTCTTTAGCTCACATCTGGACATTCATAACTATGCTAGAAGGAGTTGTTGTTTTTAATGAAAGCTTTCATTGTGATTCCATTAGCTGAGAAGACAATGTTCAAAGAGATTTAAGTGAAATCGTTAAAATTTATTTGAATTCAAATAACTGTTCTAGTTTTTAATAGGATAAACTTTTACAGTATGGATAACTAGTAGAAGAATAATCATCTTCTTAAAATGTATGTATTTTAAGACACAGCACGTTTCATTTTCAACAAACCTTTGGATCAAGGTTAAAAGAAAGGAGTGAATCCCAAAAAGTTGTAATTTAATATTTCCTTATCTCATTTGCGATAAAACTATAAACAGACTGACTACTGAGGGTTATGTTGTTGAGCTTGGTCGAAACAGCTGGTGTTGTATGTGATGCTCAGCTAATAGAATGTAAATTGGATTAAACAATGTCACACAAGTTTCAACTCTAATATCTAATGAACTAGAATAGAAGATGTGATTTGTGGTTCAAAGATTTCTGGATCATCCTTTTCCCCACAGCCTCCTCCTATAATTTTGATTGTCAACATGTCTGGGCAAAGTTTTCTCCAGAGTTTTAATATTTCCTTCTTAGGAAAGGCAGAAAAACTTCAGAAATTAGGCAGCTGGGAAATTTGATTAAGATGCTTAAAAGAATCTTGTTTCACCTCCCTGTGGCAATTTTGGTATGCATATTAGCCACTTTTAACCTATCAGAAATTATACTTGTCAACATGGTTACCTTGAGTTGGTGCTTCTTACTCAATATGTTTGTATCTGTGATGTCTAGCGAAGTCTGGCTTACAAATCATCAAGTCTGGCTTCTAAGCGAGGAAAAAAGATAGTAACGTTCAGAGAAATAACCCAAGAGATTCCAGAATAAGAACTCATACAAGCTCTTATCGCTTCTGACAATGTACTAAAGAACATTTAAAGATTCTCAAGTTCTTGATAAGAGTTTGTAGGATTAACGTGGTTCTGTAGCCACAAAAGCATCTTTGCCCAAGCTTTATTAGAACTTGGGTTGTTCTGAAGTCTGAAACATGCTTTCACATCACATTTAGCATCCCAAAAACACATAATACACTATGTAGAAGTGATAGGGTTTGAATGATACCTGGAAGCTCCATGCATCAACAGAAAGAAATATAGAATAACAGAGTTGGAAGAGACCTTGGAAGTCTTCTAGTCCAACCACCTGCCTTGTCAGGAAACCCTACACTACTTCAGACAAATGACTATCCAACATCTTCTTAAAAACTTCCAATGTTGGAGCATCCACAACTTCTGGAGTCAAGTTGTTCCATGGATTTGTTGTTCTAACTGTCAGTTCTAGCTCTTAATTCTAAGTTGCTTTTTTCCTTGATCGATTAGTTTCCCCCCATTGCTTCTTGTCCTGCTCTCAGGTGCTTCGGAGAATAGCTTGACTCCTTCTTCTTTGTGGCAGCCCCTGAGATATGAGAACACTGCTATCATGTCTCCCCTAGTCCTTCTTTTCATTAAACTAGACATACCCAATTCCAGCAACTGTTCCTTATATTTTTAAGGTCCCAGTCCCCTAATCTTCTGTGTTGCTCTTCTCTGCACTCTTTCTAGTGTCTCAACATATTTTTACATCGTGATGACCAAAACTGGATGCTGTATTCCAAGTGTGGCCTCACCAAGGCATTATAAAGTGGTATTAACACTTCATGTGATCTTGATTCTCTCCCTCTGTTAATGCAGCCTAGAACTGTGTTGGCTTTTTTGGCAGCTGCTGCACACTGCTGACTCATATTTAAATGGTTGTCCACTAGGACTCCAAGAACCCTCTCACAGTTACTGCTATTGAGCAAGGTACTATACCTGTGCATTTTGTTTTTCTTGCCTAAATATAGAACCTTACTTACATGAGGTCCACCAGCTTCCATGATGTTCATTTAGGACACCAGAGATGATTTCTCTTTGGATTTTAATACTTCGTGAGATGAACCAAAACCAGGTAGATTCTGTCTTCCTCCAATACCATTAAAAAGAAGAGGAAAAAATCTTGAACCTGCTTAACTTCTAATGATATGGCCAAATTAGATTGAACACAATTTACATATCCTTTTTTTGATCTGCTTGTAACAAGGCATCATTATGATAGCAATGGGGCCTTTGAACCCATGGTGGGATTCAAAGAATTTAACAACTGGTTCTCTGCCCCCATGACCAGCTGTGTAGGTGGGACTCAGTGGCCATGTGACTGGATGGGCGTGGCCAACTCAACATCCCTCACATCGATGGGCGCTTCGCCTTAGCTGTGACAATGGAATAAGGGTTAACCAGAGAGGCAGTTTCTGTAAGCAGGGCAATAAAGATGAGGCTAGAAACAACACCAGAATGTTTCCTTCCTGCCTTCCTTACAGGATTAGCCTTGTAAAGTGGAAAAAAAAAACCAAAATAATATTTCTTCCAACAACCAGTTCTCCGAACTGCTTAAAAAGTTAAGTTCCAGTTGTCTTGAATAGGTGTGAACTGGCTGAATCCCATCACTGCTTTCAACATTATCTCCCAATATCAGAAAAGGTTCTTCCTGCCACCTGTACTTTGAAATTATTGAGCCATGGAAAAGGTCCAAGCTTTCATCGATCATAAACCTTATAATTTCAGCCCAGTTTTACTAGGACAGAATGAGACCAGCTCTCCTTGCCAGTATTCTTAAAGTATGAGAAGAAAAGTAAGATAAAAGAAGCATTAGAAAACAATTAGAAAACAACAATGGAGGAGTGATCAGGCACTGCCTTAGTGACTAATGCTAATAAGTACTTCATTATAGTCATTTATTTACTAAATTGATATGCTTTTCATCCTACAATTCATCTTTCAATGCTGGTGGAACAATACTTAGAAACCATAAAAGAAGTTCAGGATTCCATAGAAGGCTCAAAAAGTAGAGTAAGGCAACACCCATTCCATTCCTACCAGAGGAACAAAATCCTAATTTTTCAGTTAAACTGAGTTACGGTGGCACAGAGGTCAGAGTGCAGTACTGCGGGCTACTTCTGCTGACTGCCGGCTGACTGCAATTTGGCAGTTCGACTCTCCCCAGGCTCAAAGTGGACTCAACCTCCCATCCTTCCGAGGTTGGTAAAATGAGGACCCAGATTGTTATGGGCAATATGCTAACTCTTTGAACTGCTTAGAGTGGGCTGTAAAGCACTGTGAAGCAGTATATAACCCTAAGTGCTATTGTTATTGCTATTGCTACACCTAGTTACACAACACATTTGATAACAGGTCATTTAAAGATTAGCATTTCCGACTTGACTTGAAAACAAAGAGTGAATCAAAAGTCAAGTATGCTTCCTGTTCTGACTCCCTCCTTCACAAGACAAATGACTAAACTGAATGATACTTGGCAGCTTGCCCGGACTGACCTTGACTAGGCCTGAAGATTCTTAACGAAAGAACTTGACACACACGAAAGCTTTGACTCTTCAGATGATACGTTGTTTCCTGCAAACCTACTCTTCACAGAGGATTTCTCTTAAAGCCTCTTGGGAGGGGCCGGTCAATTAGTCAACTGATACTCATTATCTCCTCTGGTTGCGTCTATCTGCTAATTGACGCTGCCTCCTCTCGATCCTTCTTAGCCTGACATCAGGGACAAACTGGGTTTCCTCCTCCCCACTGCACCAAGCCCCAGGTGCCTCCTGATGCCTAACCGGGCTCTCTGCTCTCTCACTCTCGGCCTCCTCCTCTAGAGCAGACTCATAGGACTCCTCACTAGAGGAATCCATCAGCAGCTCATCCTAAGCCGGCTGGGCCACAACACTTCCTGGATAGGTTTTCCACTTGTTAGCGAGGACCAAGAAAAAATTAGCATCATTAAACAATATTTTTTTTCTGCTGATTAATTTTTGATTCCATGATATTTTTTTCCCTACCTTTTCGAAGTCATCTAAGACCTGGAGGTAGGAAAAAAAAAACCAACCTTCTGAACAAACACCTCCTCGAGGTTTACAAAATGAACTCTTCTGTGCTTTGCAAAAAGATGGTGTCAAACGTTAGGAAGCGGAGGGAAAGTGGTGCCATGTGGAGTCCATAAATCGTCCAATTCAAATACCTAAAAGTACGACTGATCCAGCTGTGAAGCTGCCTCGTCTCGACTGTTCAGGTTGTGTGTTTTTTGGCACTCCGTGGTGAAGATTTCTTCCCCCCCCACTGCAGTACAGGAAATGAAATGTTTTATGAACTCTCCTCCAAAGGATAATGCATGTTCGAAAATGGAATGGAACTGTTGCACTGTTGCAGGATTTGGGTTTGGCTAGTCTAGGGAAAAGAAGGACTAGGGGGGACATGCTGGCAGTCTTCCAGTCTTTGAAAGGCTGCCACCAAGAGGAGGGGATTGAGGTTTTTTTTCCAAAGCACCAGAGGGCAGGACAAGAAACGATGGATGGAAACTAATCAAGGAGAAGAGCAACCTGGAATTGAGGGGAAACTTCCTAACAGTGAGAACAATTATCCAGTGGCATGACTTGCCCTCAGATGTTGTGGGTGCTTCGTCATTGGAGGTTTTTAAGAAGAGACAGGACAGCCTCTTGATTGGAATGGTATGGGGTCTCCTGCTTGAGCAGGGGGCTAGACTAGAAGACCTCCAAAGTCCCTTCCAGATTCTATTCTATTCTATTCTATTCTATTCTATTCTATTCTATTCCATTCCATTCCATTCCATTCCATTCCATTCTGTTTCTATTCTGTTTCTATTCTGTTTCTATTCTATTCTACATTGTTTATATTGTATTATATTGTATTGTATTCTATTCTATTCTATTCTATTCTATAATATTCTATAATATTCTATAATATTCTATAAAATGGCACTGAGAAAAGACCATTTTTTGCACTTATGATCATTGCAGCATCTTTGTCGTCAAGGAGCTGGCAAGGAGTCTCGGAGAGTCACCAGCCAATTAAGTGAACCAATTGTGTCCTGCAAACTCCACTCCCCTTTCGCTCCTCTTTTATTTCCTCTGGGAAGTGCCATTCATCGGCCACCTGTGGCCTTACTCCCAAGTCGACCCCCGTTCTTTAGCTGTTCCCTTCGTTATGGCAACTCTGTGCATGAGCACCCTGGGAACAGGCTCCAGCTGTTTATCTGCCTCACTGATGTCTGACTCTGAAGGCAGCTGATAACTGTCAGATGGCCCTGGCCCCATCTCTGCCTCCGACACAGAGCCCTCATCAGAGGCTTCCCCAGACTCCAGGATTGGCCCATATGTTCCTCCCCAACCTCTTCACTATCCGAATCTGCTGCCAGCTCTGCTGGTTACTGGCGGGTCACAGCACAGTTAAAATGATCTAAATTAAGGATCTGGATTGTCTTTTCCATTCTGTTGAGTGGGGAATAGCTTTGCACTGGGGTTCAGAGCATTGCTAACTAATTTGTATATGCAGTATTTTAGTTTTCCAAAAAGGATAAATGGACTAACCAGGTTAGATTAGCAATTGTCATTTCCAGGGATTTAGCTGTCAGAAAAGGTAAAAGCAACTGAAAGACATTTTTTTCTGCCAAAGGATTTTATCTTATGGCTAGCGGTAATTTGTGAAACACTCTGGAGGCCCCAATTTTATGAAAATTATAGGACAAGCAAGCTGGTCTTCCTTGCAGGCTTTGAGCAGCCAGGAACATTAAAATTCACATTCAAAATTGTAAGGTTGAAATTAATTACATGAATGAATGTTGAGACCACACACAGAATAATATAGCGTTAAGTCCACTTCTCGTGTTTTGGTTTTTTTTGGTTAAAATTTAATCTAGTCTAATATTGTGGAAAAAGAGGTGATGTTAACCTGTAATCCAGGTGCGTGAATACAGACTTTGTCTAATTGACTTAATAGCTTGGATCTTCAATTATTTAGAATGAAGGAAAAGCATAAAAAGCAGCTTCTTTGCAGAGGAAGTACTTACTATCTTTTGCTGTTATCTCAATTCCGGCTTTGTAGGCTTTTGATCTTCCTATTATTATTTTTCTTTACAAAACAAGCCATTGCCTCGAGATAAATTGATGGCATGATTCAGTCATTCCAGTTCGCTACCTATATTTATTGGGTCTTTTTAAAATTAAGATTTTTTTTTTCAATTTTAAGGATTTTCTGTTTTACTGTCGAAAAAGAGGCGATGTTTTCTGTAAGAGGCGGAAATCTTAAACGTCTGTTCAGAACGCAGTTTCTGTGCATGGGTATAGCTAGTTCTCAACCTTTTATTATTAAGTGTTTGATTATTTCAACACACTGACTTTGCTCTTTGCCCCTGCTATATTTGGGGATGTCTTTGCACTTATGTACTTTGCTGATAAGTGTTGCAAACAATTGCTAATCAGCTTATTCAACTTTTTTTCCCATCTATAACTTGTTTAAAGAGCTCAAGAAGACGACTGATCGAGGTAAAGCAAGGGATAAGAAAACACTTGTTTTCAGGTATCTGACAGTGAGATGGAAAGGTAGAATAACCCCTTATCAGCAAATTCAATTTAACTATGTGGGTCAGACTCAAAGCCTTATCATCTCTTCAATCCAGTGTTTCATCATCACCTGAGCTTAAGACCAACAATGTGCTCATAATTGAAGGCCAGGAGTTCGGAGTGCACCTTAGACAAAGGTTGAGGTTTTCCAATTATTTAAAGATACCCATATCAAATCATGTAGACCAGGGGTGTCCAAACTTGGGGATTTTAAGGCTTGTGGACTTCAACTCCCAGAATTCCCGGGCCAGCATGGCTGGCTGGGGAATTCTGGAAATTGAAGTCCACAACTCTTAAAGTTTCCAAGTTTGGACACCTGTTACATGTTAATAACTAGAGACAAAACAAATTTTAAAAGGAACAGCCTTATAGAGTAAGGTAAAGGTAAAAATTCCCCTTACATGTATGTGCTAGTTTTTCCAGATTCTAGGGGACAGTGCTCATCTCTGTTTCAAAGCCAAAGAGCCAGCTCTGTCTGAAGACATCTCTGTGGTCATGTGGCCGGCATGACTAAACATCAAAGGCGCACTGAACGCTGTTCCCTTCCCACCAAAGGTGGTCCCTATTTTTCTACTTGAATTTTTTATATTCTTTTGAACTAGGTTGGTAGAAGCTGGCACAACTAATGGGAGCTCACTCCATTATGCGGCGCTAGGGATTCAAACCACTGAACTGCTAATCTTTCTGACTGACAAGCTCAGAGTCTTAGCCACTGAGCCACCTTATGGGTTAGGAGAGAAGAAATCAGTTCTGAATCTTTGTTTCCACATGCATCCATTTTTAGAAACACTACGGTTCTTTCCAATTAGCAAGAAAGATAGAAATGCGAACACAGGTGAAATATGCATAAAACATGCATCATGCTAGTCCGATGAAGACCTCAGATTTATTTTTAGGATGTGCAACATGGTAGGTTAAAGTAAACTTTAATAGCTTTGCTATTTTGCTCTCAACCATATCAAACTGAATTTTAATATTATTACGAATGCTTGCAGGACAACAGTACAAACCTCTCAACTATTGGGAATATAACAAAGGTTTGTAACAGAATTTGCCTTTGAATGCCCTATGTACTTCCTTAGGGAAAACTAAAGCTTTCCACAATGCCTTCTGAAGACTGGGGCAGGCAGAGTTCACCAGTTACCATCTTTACAGTTTTAGAATTCCCCAAGGAAAAGCAGGGATGCAGTGGCTCAGTGGCTAAGATGCTGAGCTTGTCGATGAGAAAGGTCGGCAGTTCGGCGGTTCGAATCCCTAGCACTCTGTAACAGAGTCAGCTCTCGTGACTTGTCCCAGCTTCTGCCAACCTAGCAGTTCAAAAGCACGTAAAAAATGAAAGTGGAAAAATAGGAACCACCTTTGGTGGGAAGGGAACAGCATTCCCAGCACCTTCGCCGTTTAGTCATGCCGGCCACATGACATCTTCGGACAGTGCTGGTTCTTCAGCTTTGAAACGGAGAGGAGCACCACCCCCTAGAGTCGGGAACAACTATCACATATGTGCAAGAGTAACATTTACCTTTAAGGAAAAGCAAGTTGGGTTTGAAAACACGCTGTAATATTTAAAGACAAATTGTGGTGGAATATTTACAGGTACCTTTGAGGCAATTGCTTTTTTGGGGGGGGGGCAGAATTAAATTAGTCTGCCATCAACACTTCTCAACAATGGACAGCACAAAGCTCACGCACCATCTTTGGTTAATAATGAGTACAATTCCTAGGAGCATGGGACTAGTTTGGAGGCTGTGATATCGGTTGTATGAAACTCACTGTTAAATTCTGAGAATTACAATCAGAAGGGTAAGAGTCACAATGTTTACACTGCTATATGGAAATGCTCCCCCCCCCCCCAATTTGAGAAATCTTTAATTGCAGTCAGTGCCATGGCTTAATCGGGAAGAAATTAATTGGTGCATTTGAAGGCGGCCTGGGAATAGAAATAAAACTCAGGAGATGATTAGGCCTCAACATGGTCTAATGCAGGGGTCTCCAACCTTTGCAACTTTAAGTCTGAAGGACTTCAGCTCCCAGAATAAAGCTGGCTGGAGAAGTCTGGGAGCTGAAGTCCTTCAGACTTAAAGTTGCAAAGGTTGGAGACCCCTGGTCTAATGGGAGTGAATTGAAAAGCCCCTTGAATCTATGAAGTTCTTCCATGAAGCCTCAAAGGTGCTTTTTAAAATAAAAAGAAAAGAAAAGAAAACTGGACTTTATTTTTCCTTGAAGATATTTTGCTTCTGATCCACCAAGTTCATCCCTGTTGTCATCCCTGAAGGATAAAGATAAAAAAAAATAGTTGTAAGTTACTTTTTTCACTAAACACTTGAACGGTCATTAAATGATGCGGTATCTTTGAATGGTCACTAAATAAACTGCTGTAAGCGGAGGACTACCTGTGTTTGTTTCAGTAAGCTCTCTCCTTTGCTCTTTGCAGGATTGAAGTCACCCTTTCTCAAACCCCAAAGTCCTTTTCAAAAAGGCAAAACTGGACTTCCTTAGGTGTTTCTTCTTCTTCTTCTTCTTCTTCTTCTTCTTCTTCTTCTTCTTCTTCTTCTTCTTCTTCTTCTTCTTCTTCTTCTTCTTCAGAACTGAAGAAGCTTCTTGGATGAGAAGTGAAATCTCTTCAAGAAAAACAACCAAGAAAGTCCAGTTGCCTTTTGGAAAAAAGCACTTTTGGGACAACTATAACCTGGATGACTGAGAATCCCCATAGACATTCCTTTGAAAATGTTTTGCTTCTCATTACTGTAACGCTCTCTACATGGGGCTCCCCTTGAGGTGCACTCGAAAGCTGCAGTTAGTGCAGAATGCGGCCGCGCGGGTGGTTATGGGTGCCTCTAGGCAAGCCCACGTAACACCTCTCCTGCGCGAGCTGCACTGGCTGCCTGTGGCCTTTCGAGTGCGCTTCAAGGTGTTGACCACCATCTTTAAATCGCTCCATGGCTCGGGGCCTAGCTATATACGAGACCGCCTCCTGCCCCATACATCCCTTCGTCCGGTCCGCTCCCACAGAGCGGGCCTACTCCGGGTGCCGTCGGCCGGGCAATGCCGGCTGGCGACACCCAGGGGAAGAGCCTTCTCTGTGGCGGGCCCGGCCCTCTGGAACGACCTACCCCCCGACCTTCGCACTACCTCGGACCTCCGCCTCTTCCGCCAACGTCTTAAGACGTACTTATTCCAACAAGCCGGCCTAGGATAGCCCCCCGCGTCTGACTTTTAAATATAAATTATAATTTGATTATGGTCTTAATAAACGGGTTTTAGCACGGGTGAATTAATTTAATATATTTTTAATTGATGTATATTGTATTTATGGTTTTATATAATGCCTGTGCGCCGCCCTGGGTCCTAACAAGGAGAAGGGTGGGGTATAAATTTAATGAAATAAAATAAATAAATAAATCCAAGTAGCTTCTTCAGTTCGGAAGAAGAAGAACTGAAGAACCTTCTTGGATGAGAAGTGAAACCTCTTCAAGGAAAAAAAAAGTCCAGTTGCCTTTTGGAAAAAAAAACACCTTTGGGACAACCATGACTGGATGACTGAGAATCTCTATAGACATTCACCCATGAAAAAGACTTGGCACAACTCCTTGGGAACTTCCCATATTCTGTGGGACACACAAATATGTTGCATAGTTGAGCAGGCTTCTTGGGAATAAGTTATATAAAACTGGCCAGAAGGATGAAGTTGGAACATTAATTTTTATCTGTGAATTGCCATTACAAATCTCAGCTACTCGAGGCTTAGCTTGTCGGGGGATTTGAATCTACAATTATTGCAAATTGCTTTTTGGGACAAGTAAATTTCTCTTGGCAGGGCTGAGCATCATTTCTCTTTCATTCTGTGTATCTATGGATTGCTCCTGTTGAGATAATAATAATAATAATTAATATATTAAAATAATAATTTGTGCAAAGAAGCAGAAGAAGCAGTCCAATTGCATGTATTGACTACAAACAATGTAACACCGTCACTGAAATGATTCGCTGAAGCATCGGTAAGAATTCTCTTGAGCCAGTAATGAAAAATTAGTGGGAGCATAGAGCTGAAGAAGTAGTTGAAAATGTGCCGGTTAAAATATTGTGGGGTTTCAGAAAACAAACTGATAACGTCTTGCCTCATAACACACCAGGTATATGTTGGTACAAAAAGAAGAAAGTTTGGATAATTGGTGTGGCAATACCAGGTAGATAGTACAATATAAGAACATAAGAACATAAGAATAGCCTTGCTGGAACAGGCCACAGCCCATCCAGTCCAGCATTCTGTCTCACACAGTGGCTCCCCATTTGCTTCAGAGTCTTCCCAAGCAGATGTTTTCACTTGCTTATGATTCCCTGCAAATGGCATTGAGAGATATCCTGCCTATCTCTCCAACCTGGAGGGTGTCCTTAGACATCCATCATGATAGCCATGGATACCCTTGTTCTCCATGAACTCGTCTAATCCTTTCTTAAAGGTGTCGAGGCTGACAGCTGTCACCACTTCTTCTGGCAGGGAGTTCCATACACCAGTGATCCTCTGGGTGAAAAAGTACTTCCTCTTATTTGTTTGAGGTCTAGCTTCCAAAAGTTTCATGGAGTGCCCCCTAGTTCTAGTGTTGTGCGATAGGGAAAACAGTGTTTCCTTTTCTACTTTGTCCACATCGTGCAATATAAGACAATGAATTGGAGGATATTACAAAACATCACGACCTGAATACAAACTTGAAAGAATATAGCATAAATTGGTTTTGGTGATCCAAATACTTAATGGCACACTGAAAGTCTGTGGAGATTCTCAGTCATGCAGGTCATGGTTGTCCCAAAGGTGCTTTTTCAGGAGGCAACTGGACTTTCCAGTTTTTTTTCTTTGAAGCCGTGGGAGTAGGAATGGATTTCCAGAGAAACCAAATTGCAGGCTACAAGAACCAGCAGCACTACTCAGGTGTGTCTGGAGACACAGATAAACCTCCAATTGCTTCAAAGACCCTCTAAAAGGATGCAAATGGCCAGCTGCCTGCAAGGAAGATCAAGCCTTTCATCCCCCACTGTCCTGTCAGAGCTGAAGAAGCTTCTTGGATGAGGAGTGCAATGTTTTCAAAGAAAAACAAACAAACAAACAAGGAAGTCCATATGCCTCCTGAAAAAGCACCTTTGGCACGCTGGATTCCATAACCAAAACAAACAAAGAAAAAATCTGCATGCTGTTATGTGATGCATCTGAGAATAAATCTGGTGAGACTTTTTCAGTCTCCCTGATTTTATTACAAAGGCCTTTGCAAGCCACAACCCATTTGGGTCTTAGAGAATTTCCACCTCATTAGGTATTTTAGATGCTGTTAATATCTTGATTTCCTTCTTTTGTTATTTTAAGCGTGGACATGGATTTCTCCCATAACTGCTTGTCCCAGAGGTTTTGGAGTACAATTAAGTGTTGGATTTGCAGGGTAATTGCTTTATTTATTTATTTTTCTTTAAAAAAAAAAAAGGGCCCTTGGTTTATTATATACGCGGCAAGGGATGGAAGCCGTAGGTCAACAACAGTTAGAGATTAGCCCCAGTGGTCTTCTAAGTCCTCAGCAATCATTTCCCCAGGAAGCTGATTTAGCTGAAGCAAGAATGATGTCACTCAAGCTTTGTCCATATCCTGCTGATTCGGGTTGCCACCTCTCTGCGGAATTAATATGAGTGACTGTAGGGCACTTTAGAAACCTCTCCCTCCCTGGGAAAGCCAAGAGATTGTGGAATTGATGGAGTTGCCAGAAGAAATTTGCTCAGAAAGAAAGAGTCCATTTCGGAATTCTCAGGAGGAACAACAAAGGCTTGGCAGAGATAAATCAAAACGGTTAACGGTGAGAGGATGGGAGGTGGGGGGGGAAATAAAGGAAGAGACAAGCGTCTAATGGCCCTTTGGGGGACTGTGTATATTGCAATTAGGGTCTTGGTTAATGGGTTCCTAAGTGTCTTTTTCAGAGTAATTAGAGGCGTAAATAAACATTTACCACTCAATGGGAGGAGGAGATGATGCCCACCTTTGGTTTAAAGTGAGAACATGAGATGGTTCTAATTTTCGTTCACTTTTTGAAAACACAACGTAACCACACTAATGACACTTATATCCTTTGCCTGGCCATGCCCACCATCACTGTAGACACCTGTTTGCCACGACATTATTTACCTCTACAAATAAACATTGTTTTCTAGAATGCCTCAAAAGACTTCCTTCCTTCAGTATTCCTTCTTATCCAGAAAATTGTTTGACCACGGGATCTGGTTTAAGTGGGTGATGCCGGAAGGGATGTTGGTGTTCTGGGATGAAGGAAGAGTAAGGATTAAAACAGTTGCTGAGGCGGAAGCCTTTCTTAAAAAACATTCCTCTATCCTGGGGGAAGATCCAGGGGGGACGGAGGGGGTCACGGCCCCGCCTGCTGGGGGCCAGGGAGGAGAAAAAGAAGATACAATTGCCAAGAGACTTAGATCGAAAAAATAACTTTGCTTTTTTGTTATTACTATTAATATTGCTTAACTTTTTGTCTGGATGTTTGTACATGACTGCTAGCATAAAAATGGAGAATTTAGGAATCTTGTACTTATTTTCACCTTGTAGTACTTTTGGAAAAATGTTCTTTTAATGTTTTATTATGAAGCCCTAGAAGGGCCAATGATCCCGACGCGAAAGTTCTTAATATGTTTCTGTATCCCTTACCCTACCCTTTTTGAAAATTGTAAAAACCAATAAAAGACTTCCTTCCTTCCTTCCTTCCTTCCTTCCTTCCTTCCTTCCTTCCTTCCTTCCTTTCTTCTTTTCCCTTCCCTTCCTTCATTTCTCTTCCTTCTTTCCTTCTTCCGACATATGATGCACGTCAATGAAATCTTCCTCTTATCGTATCAAGAAAATTAATAAAGAATAGGCAGCATCAGTATTTATTAAAATCCTAGGACATATCGGGGATGTTTTTCATTCTTTTTTTTTTTTAAAGTCCATTATTTTTCATTTATCTGAAGGTAACAGACTAATCTCACTAACAAAAATGAGGATCAAATAAGGTGAACATTCATCCTGGCAAAAGCAGGGAGAACTTGCTTTGTGAGGTGTTCCTCGTTTCTACTTCATCTTTGGCATATGCACACCCAAGTGCTGAAATACAATGAAGTCAATAATTTGTTGACGCCCCATCTCCAAGAGAATCTTCATCTGTTATAAGAAAGCATGCCAGAAGAGCCCTTATCAGTCATTCTTTTTTGAAGATACATGCAACAAAATATTGTGTGACAGATTAGGGTTCTGGGGCACGAACGTAAGCTTAGTTGCAAATACCACTCAGATAGTAAGCCCGTGCTTAGCTAACATTACTTCAATGAATTTGAATTTTATTGGGAAAAAATGCTTTAGAACTTATCTATAACTCTGTAAACAAAACCTCCCTTGTGTTGCAAATGTTCCTTAAACACAAAAATCTACGGCCCCTTCTGACATCTAGAACCAGTTTGGCCTAGTGGTGAAGGCACCAAGATAGAAACCAGGAGAATGGGAATTCCAGTCCTGTCTTAGGCGTGACATACACCTGGATAATAATAATAATAATAATAAATTTAATTTATAGACCGCTTCCTCTCCCCTAGGGGACTCGGAGCGGTGCATAGGGAAGTTAAAAATACAATAAATATACATAAATAATTAGATAAAAGGCAAATTAAACAATTATCCCTGCGCTAAAATCCCCCAATTAAATTACTAAAATCCCCTAAACCATAAAAAGAGACTACCCTAGGCCGGGCAAGCAGAAAAGATGTGTTTTTAATTTTAGACGGAAGGAGCGGAGGTCCGTGGTTGTTCTAATGTCGGGGGGAAGGTCGTTCCAGAGGGCTGGGCCCGCCACAGAGAAGGCCCTTTCCCTGGGTGTCACCCGCTGGCACAGCCTAGTGGACGGCACCCAGAGAAGTCCCTCTCTGTGGGAGCGAATCGGCCATGAGGATGTATGGGGCAGGATCCGATCCCGCAGATAGCTAGATCCCGAGCCATGGAGCGCTTTGAAGATGACAACTAGCACCTTGAAGCGCACCCGAAAGACGACAGGCAGCCAGTGCAGCTCGCGCAAGAGCGGTGTTACGTGGGTAAAACTTGAGGTTCCCATTATTGCTCGCGCGGCTGCATTCTGGACCAGCTGAAGTCTCCGGGTGCATCTCAAGGGGAGCCCCATGTAGAGAGAGTTACAATAGTCCAGTCGGGATGCCTTTGGAGCAGTCACTTACAGGGCTGTTGTGGAGAAAATAAGAGGAGGAATGAGTATTGCATACATTCATTTGCCTTGAATTAACCTCTCTCTCCCTCCCTCTCCCCCTCCCTTTGTGTGTGTGTGTGTGTGTGTGTGTGTGTGTGTGTGTGTGAGAGAGAGAGAGAGAGAGAGAGAGAGAATATAAATCTATTAATGACTTAGCACAGAATTATTTCACTTTACACAGTGATGGTGATTTATAAGAGATAATTTAATCTCTTAGATGAGTTTCACCTGCCACTTGAAATGCTCAGTTTACAAGGCTTCTAATGTTTCCCCCTTTATAAAGTGAGAATAAATTGAAGAGAAGATGGGCCAAACGGGCAGTTTGCAAACGTCAGTTATCCAAACGGAAAACAGTGGTCTATTTTCCTTTTGTTGTTGTTGTTGTTGAATTGTTCTTGAATTGGGCCCCAAAGATATACTTGGACTGACGGTTTTTGATTGCAGGGCTGGTTACATGCAACTTGTAGTCTTGAATGATTTTAATCTCCGTGTCTGAGAAAGAGATTGGCCTAAATCTAGAATATATAGTTTCTGGGGTGTGCTATTAATCATTAAATACTCAGCATACATGGACGCTTTTCGTTGTTTAGAACATTTAAAACAGGAGCTGAAGATTCAGGATTAAAACTGATATTCGCATTTTATGCTTGTTTTGTGGATCAAATTCTTCATTAATTGGGGCACTCTTCTAACGTTATTCAATGAATGAACAAAATCGCACGAGCGCCAGGAGCTCGGTCAAACGGATGTATTTATGCATACTTACTTTGCTTATCATTAAATTTACATTTAAGTAAAGGCATGTATAGACTGCAGTGCACTATGTCTCTTGAGATGCTCCGAAGTGCAATGCTAAATAGAAATTGTTGTGACAAGAAAGACAAAAATACGATTTGCGGAAAGCATTGGATAGAATAAAGTGAAGTTTGTTTTACGATTATTTTCAGAAGGGTGGGAAATAATTTTCTTTGCATAAAACATAAGACTGGACGCTTTAACATATTTATTTATGTGCAACTCGGCAAGCAGAACAAAATAATGATATAAAAACTTAGCAGACTGCAGCTGGATCAAGCCTTTTTAATTTAGAAATGCAAGGGCTATGCCAGATGACTTGACTATAGCAAACTCCAAAATTTCTTAGCCATCTGTATCTTTTTTAAAAAAAAAAATCCAAATTATAATGTCATTCTCCCCCACACTCTCTTGTGTATGTATGTCTCTCTCTCCTTTACAATACAATACAATACAATACAATAGCAGAGTTGGAGGGGACCTTGGAGGTCTTCTAGTCCAACCCCCTACCTAGGCAGACAACCCTATACCATTTCAGACAAATGGCTATTCAACATCTTCTTAAAGACTTCCTGTGTTGGGGCATTCACAACTTCTGGAGGTAAGCTGTTCCACTGATTAATTGTTCTCACTGTCAGGAAATTTCTCCTCAGTTCTAAGTTGCTTCTCTCCTTGATTAGTTTCCACCCATTGCTTCTTGTTCTGCCCTCAGGTGCTTTGGAGAATAGTTTGACTCCCTCTTCTTTGTGGCAACCCTTCTCTCTCCCTCTCTCTTCCCTCAGTGTATCTGTATTCCTCTCTCTCCTTCTCTCTGTCTCCCTCTCCCCTCCCTCTCCCTCCCTTTCTCTCTTTCCTCAGTGTATCTCTCTCCCTCTCTTTCTCCCTCTCTCCCTCTCTCCCCCCCTTCTCTTTCTCTCTTGCCTCAGTTTTTCTCTCTCCCTCCTCCTCCCTCTCCCCTCAGTGTATCTCTCTCTGTCCCTCTCTCTCTCCCCTCGGTGTGTATCTCTCTTCCTCTCTGTGTCCCACTCTCTCTCCCTCTCTCTTCCCTCAGTGTATCTCCTCATCTCTCCCTCCCTACCTCTCTCTCTCCCCTCAGTGTGTATATCTCTCTTCCTCTCTGTGTCCCCCTCTCTCTCCTTCTCTCTTCCCTCAGTGTATCTCCTCATCTCTCCCTCCCTACCTCTCTCTCTCCCCTCAGTGTGTGTACCTCTCTTCCTCTCTGTGTCCCCCCTCTCTCTCCTTCTCTCTTCCCTCAGTGTATCTCTCCTCATCTCTCCCTCCCTCCCTCTCCCTCTTCCCTCAGTGTGTGTATCTCTCTTCCTCTCTGTGTCCCCCTCTCTCTCCCTCTCTCTTCCCTCAGTGTATCTCCTCATCTCTCCCTCCCTCCCCCTCCCTCTTCCCTCAGTGTGTGCATCTCTCTTCCTCTCTGTGTCCCCCCCTCTCTCCTTCTCTCTTCCCTCAGTGTATCTCTCCCCCTCTCCCCCTCCCTCTCCCTCTTCCCTCAGTGTGTGTATCTCTCTCTGTCCCTCGCTCTTGTCCCTCCCTCTCTTCCTTCCCCCCCTCTCTCCCTTTCTCTTTCTCTCTCTATACAACTCTGGCAGACATAGAAAGCTGGTGAAACATTGAAAGCATTAAAGGCTACCAGGCTGCACAAACATAAGCCTCTTATCACCCACAATATTAGTCACAGTGAGAGGTCCTTTCGTTTATTTATTCATTTGCAGTATTTATATGCCACTTTTCATTACCAAGCGCCACTTTTATAGTAACTGCTGAGAAGCACTATATTTTTTTTAAAAAAAAGAAAATAATAAAGATGGTAAATCATTAGCACAATAAAAAGCAGCAGTTAATTAGCAAGTAAGAATAATTAAGGCGGCTAATGGATAATAGCAGGTAGGAAAAATCAAGGGAAGAGATACATTTTAATTTTTAGATGAAAACCTTCACAGTTGGAGGCTCACCTATCCTCCAGCAGAGGTTCATGTAATATGGTGGGTGCCACTACAGAGGGGTGGGGAAGCCTGCTAGGTGAATATTGTTGGCATTCCAACCAAATACTGTTGTTCAATTTGCAAGGCATCCTTCCAATCATATGCTACAGTGATTGATATGTAAGCAGCAAATACTTCTGATGAACTGGCTGAGGTCTGTTTCTGAATTTATATGCAATTGAAAAGACCTCATGAACTTGTTGACGGCCAGTGTAGATACTTCAAGGTGTTGGGAATGGACTGGCTAAGCAACATTTTGTCCAGTTGCATTGAAATCACCTTCAAGAAGAGGTTATAAGTATATCGTTGTCCCCAATTCAGGTCTGAGCCTGGTGCCGAAGCCAATGATGCACACCGGACACGAGGTGCAGGTTTTCTGATTGTTTTTTATTGGAATCCTCCAAAAAGGGTTCCTGATCAAAAGGCCAAGAGCCAAGAACAAAGGATTAAGTGAGCTTTACACATTTTCACTAAAGGGGAAGGCGGGACAAGGTGAGATGACAAGAAATACCCTCTAATAAACATTTTGGTAATAATTCTACCATTTGTTCTATTGGTCTCTAGCTGTCCCTACTCTTAAGCCTTGGCTAATGAACGCCCCAGGAGTTATCTAATACACATTTCATTTGCTGCAGGCCATCCCTAACTTTTAGCTGAGGTCTGCAAGTTGTCTAACTACCCATAGAATGAGATATAGAGGGGAAAAGTAGTTAGGATCGGATAATGAAGGAAAGGGAATAGGAAAGGATAAGCATAAAATTATAACAGGGTTTGCAGGAATACCATCCTCAAAATACACCAGTTCAGAGTTGAAAAGAGATAACCACGATAACAGAAAAGGAAAGGAAGAGAGTAGGAGAAGAGAAGAGAAGAGAAGAGAGGAAAGGGGAGAGAAGGAAGAAAGAGGAAAGGAGAGGAAGGAGGGAAGGGATAGAAAGAGAAGGAGAAGGGGACAAGGAAGAGAGCATTAGGGGAGAGGTAAGGGAAGTAGGAAAGGGAAAAGAGAGGAGGAAGGAAGGAAGGAAGGAAGGAAGGAAGGAAGGAAGGAAGGAAGGAAGTAGAGAAGCAAGGGAGGATGAAAAAAAAAGAGAAAAAATAGTGTGGTGATAATACAAAATAGGTGTATGGGATGGTAAGAAAAGCAACCCAGAATGTATATTTTAACTTTTTATATGGAAAAACAAATATGTAAAAGTGATAAAGATAAATAGGAATAATAGCTATGTGACTGTATACCTGTAACTATATATAAAAGAATTAAAAAAAACTTTTAAAAAGAAGAAGAAGAAGAATATCTCAAGCAACGGGCAGCTAAGCCAGTTTGGTCTAACGGTTAAAATATTGGACTAGAAGCCGGAAAGCATGAGTTTGGCCGCTCTTTCTTAGCCCTATTAAGAAGATAGTAGAAAACAAATTCCGAAGGGTTAGAAAAAGATTTCTAAGAAAATGTCATGGATTTATTCAGCCAGCTGCAGGAAATCAAGACTGGCTTAAAATCCATCATAAATTCACTTGGGGAGGAAGAGGAGGAGAAGGAGGAGGAGATGGTGGTTTTGTCATCTATCCTTGTGGATTTCTGTTATCACTTAAATAAATAAACAGTAACAGAGTTGGAAGGGTCCTTGGAGGTCATCTAGTCCAACCCGCTGCTCATGCAGGCGACCTGTACTAGGGATTCAAACCGGCAAACTGCCAAGCCTTTCTGATTGACAAGCTGTCGACAAGTGTCTCTTTAACGACAGAAATCCATGTTTAATCCTACAAGCGCATGTTAATGGTTTAGTTCAAAATTGTGGCATAGCTAAAAGCAAATTCTCAAGGTTTGATTTCTTATTATAACAGAAAATTGGAAGAGAAAGAGCTTCAGGGGCAGAAAACTTTCAAAAAATGCTAAAAGTTGATCAAGGAAAGAGTTATAAAGAAATTGCAAGGAAATTGGAAGTCCTGATTTAATTTGGAGCATCCCGGTTAATTCCTCGGGTTTTTAATATCCAAAAGAAAGGGAAGGGATGGGGTTTGAAATAGTTCACTGTAATTCTTTACTTAAAGAGTTATCTAAACGTTGACATGGTTTTCAGACCAAAACCAATGTACAGCAAGACAGAAGAACGATTGATAGAGCTATAATGAATGAATAAATGAATGGGACGGGATGAATGGACAAATTTAAGGAGAGAATATATATTTAGCTGTCATCTAAGGAAGGATATAAAATTAGATCTCCTTCTCTTCTCACTCCACACTAGGGCTGTCATAGCTGAATCTGAGAAATAGAAAACTAGCAGAATGATAATAGCATAAATGGATATCCAAACGGGTAACTCCCAGTGATATATTAAGGAGATTAATCTGTCTTCTTTTGACAAACAATGCACAAAAGTCTTACAAATATGATAGAGCCGTCCCCAAAAGCACACACAGCATTATTCTGCAGGAAGAAAGAACTGGCCAATCTCATATATATCAGCTCATAAAACTAACACACACACACACACACACACACACACACATAAAATTGTTTTCACAACTTCCTGTTAGGGCCCCATTAAGGGAGGAGACATACTGTTTCCCTCTCTGCCTTTTGGCTCATCACCAGAGACCATCTAGACAGAGAACCATGAAATTACGTTGTGTAAATATTGTGTATATAATTGTTTTCACAACACCCTGTTAAGGCCCCAATTAAGGGAGGAAGCACACTGCTTTTCCTTTTCTGCCTTTTGGCTCATCACCAGAGACCATCTAGACAGAAAGCCAAGAATTCCGTTGTGTAATTTTTTTATATGTGTATTACGTTTTTGAGCTGATCAATAAATAAGTCAGGATCAATATTTATTGATCAGCTCAAAAACGTCACACACACACACACACATATTCTCCTTCTGGAAGGGGTGGTATTAACTCAAAAAGTGCATATATGTGCCACCTTGACATGCCTGGTTTGCCCAAGATAAGTCATAATAATGCCAATGCAAAATGCTTCTCTCTGGACTCCAGGCAGGACAGTGAATTATCTTTATCAAGAATGAACAGATATATTCAGGAGTCTGTCTCGCAAGCTGCAAAGCTCACCATGGCCCATTTCCTTTCAAATTGCTCAGGAAAACAAATGACACCGGCGAATGTACTGTATATTAAAAAAGAGAGAGGAAGTGTTTCAGATGCAATATGTCAACCCAGGCTAAAAATTTACTACTTTGCATAGAACAGCAGACCAGACCTCTGAAAGGAAAGAGATTTTCAGTGGTGATGCTTGGTTTAGTTTTGAATGGATTGATTCATTCCAGAGTTGGGTTGCTCCCCGTTCGGCTGAACCGGTACTGGTGACAGCGGGAGGCTCTGCCCACCCGCCCAGAGGCTTCTGCGCATGCACAGAAGCGTTGCACGCGTGAAGGAGAATGTGCCCACGCACAAGAGAGAGAGAGAGAGAGAGAGAGAGCATGCACACGAGTGAACTGGTAGTAAAACCGGTACAAACCTACCAATGATTCATTCATTCATCTCTGACACCTTTGGTGAAATTGATTTCTAAAGTATCAATTTATTTATTTTATTTTATTTTATTAAATTTATACCCCGCCCTTCTCCAAAAGGACCCAGGGTGGCGCACAGGAAATTTAAAATACATACAAAATCAAGTAAAATAAATAAATAACTTATTTAATAACCGTCCTGCGCTAAAACCAAATTAAAATCCCCAAAATTTAAAAACTGTCTAAAATAGTCATTGTGGAGGTTACGCTAGGCCGGCTAGATGAAACAAATGTGTCTTTAGACACTGGCATAAGAGGCGGAGGTCGGAGATGGTGCGGAGTTCAGGGGGTAGGTCGTTCCAAAGGGCAGGGCCCACCACAGAGAAGGCTCTTCCCCTGGGTGTCGCCAGTCGGCATTGTCCGGCCGATGGCACCCTGAGAAGGCCCTCTCTGTGGGAGCGTATCGGTCTAAGGGATGTATGGGGCAGGAGACGGTCTCACATATAACTAGGTCCCGAGCCATGGAGCGCTTTGAAGATGGTCGTCAAAACCTTGAAGCGCACCCGAAAGACCACAGGAAGCCAGTGCAGATCGCGCAAGATTGGTGTTATATGGGAGTGTCTAGGCGCTCCCGTAATCACCCACGCGGCTGCTTTCTGGACTAACTGTAGCTTTCGAGTGCACCTCAAAGGAAGCCCCATGTAGAGAGCATTACAGTAGTCCAGTCAGGATGTCACGAGGGCCTGAGTGACTGTGCGAAGGGCAGCCCGGTCCAGTAAGGGGCGCAATTGGCGCATCAGGCGTACCTGATGAAACGCATTCTAGAGACTTCTAAAGATAGTGGGCTGCAGCCCGAGGGGGTTTCACAGAAATCTATCACTGGTTTGCCTCCCGCGCATGCACACACTTGCTTTGTGAGCGTGTGCATCTTCTGTGCATGTGTGTGGCCTTTGGGCATGTGCGTGGTTTCCTTTTTTTAGCCTTTGAGAGCTAACCTGGTGTAGTATTTAAAGTGCTGGACCGGGTAGGAAGGCCCATTTTCCAATCCTCCTCTGAACATTCAAACCAAAAAAATAATAATAAGGGGAATTTGTATTTAATATTGCATGTCCAGGGATGCGGTGGCTCAGTGGCTAAAATGCTGAGCTTGTCAATCGAAAGTCGGCAGTTTGGCAGTTCGAATCCCTAGTGCCGTGTAACAGAGTGAGCTCCTGTTACTTGTCCCAGCTTCTGCCAACGTAGCAGTTATTTGAAAATGTATAAATAAACCATAGATAGATAGATGGAGGAAAAAATCTTCATTGCATGTTACTTTGATTGTTTGGATGGTCTTCTGGTTGCATTCTCTTTCTCTCACTCTCTGCCTATTCCTTTCTATATATATATATATATATATATATATATATATATATATATATATATATAATCTCGTATCTTGGAGAAAGCCATTTCAATGAGAGAATTTAAGATATTTCAGTAAGTCTGACTTTCTCTGGTTGAACTTCTCCTTGGTAGAAGAGTAGCCAACAAGGTAAGGCAGCTAAGTTTAGGAACAGATAGTAATAGAATAACAGAGTTGGAAGGGACCTTGAAGATCTTGTAGTCCAACCCTCTGCTCGGGCAGAAAACACCATTTCAGGCAAATGGTTGTCCAATCTCTTCTTAAAAGCCTCCATTGATGGAGTATCCACAACCTCTGAAGGATTGTTCTCACTGTTACACTGTCCAGTGCTGTCCAGCATTCACAACTTCTGAAGGCAGGTTGCTCCACTGATTAATTGTTCTAAATGTCAGGAAATTTCTCCTCAGTTCTAAGTTGCTTCTCTCCTTGATTTAGGAACCTAGAAAGATTACATATCCAGGTGAGGAGAGGATTGGCATGGCTCAGAGGGAGAACAAGAAAACAAAAAAAACCCCAAAGGAGTAAAATTAAGGGAAAGGAATGGGCCGAGAGAAAGTTCTAGAAAAGAGGGGCATTATTGTTTATTTGAACTAAGCTATTTTCTGCTGTTCTCTGTTCTCAAGCAATCTACATTCACAGTCACAGCTATGGGAATTGTTGCACCCTGCAAGAGTTTACCTAGAAGATAGTAGAAGTAAAATGTCAGTTCTTTCAGTTTCACTCCTGGTTGCTTTTCCTCAAAACATTTTATTGAAAATGTCACTCACTGTAGCTGAGAGCCAGTTGTTTACTCACTTTCTCTATCAGAAGCTGTTTGCAATATGTGGAATTATGGGATCTCGGTTCTTGTAATAATAGGATAGCTGTGAAATGATTTCTAAGCGCCAAAACAGTACATCCCTCCGTCAGCCCACGAGGGACCGACTTCTGAAGGAGATGTGAGATAAAAAGAGGGGGAAATCTGAACAATTTCTTGAGATGTAAAACATAACTGGAATTTATTTAACAGGTAAGGGGAAAGAACAGACGTACAAATCAAAAAGAAATATTTAACTACAGGGGAAGTCCAAAACTTACATTATCCATGTTTCTTTTTTTATAAATATGCCTAAATGAATCGTTACATGAATACAGGCCCCAGCGTAAGCCGTACCAGATTTCCAGAATTTTCTTTGCCATTGTTAATTTCATTGTTCAAAGCACGGCAACGTTTTTAGAACACGTCAGGAACATTGATAGAAAATGGCCGCCATAGAACATACATTGAAGTCAGAGGTGGCATTCAGCTGGTTCAGACCAGTTCACCCAAACTGATAGCGGAAATTGTCCGCCAACCCGCCCCGGCTCTATGCCATCCTATTTAGGCACGTTTTTGGGATTGAGCGCATGCACAGAAGCTGCATGCACGTGTATGCGCAGCACAGCGGGCACAAACACAGTGAACAGGTGGTAACAAAATGTGAAACCCACTGCTGGTTGAGGTCTATCAGAACACCTTCCTTTCTCAGAGGGCAAACTCGTGAAGCTTTGGTCAGCCCAGTCATCAAAAAGCATATAAATGATCCCACAAAAGCCAAGTTCGAAGCCACTTCAGCAATGGTCAATCCTGAATAGGATTCACACCTCACATGGCGTCTACCAGGATTCTCTTTATAAATGGGGCATAGTATCCTCTTCTCAGTGTGATTGTGGGTTCCGCATCAAACTGTAGATAATATTGTGAGTGGCTGTAAACTGAGGGCATATACAAGTTCAGTATCTGATTGAGAGACAGGCAGGCAGGCAGGCAGACACACACATGTGGATAGATAGATAGATAGATAGATAGATAGATAGATAGATAGATAGATAGATAGATAGATAGATAGATAGATAGATAGATAGATAGATAGATGTTAAATCACCCTGTATGCCCAAATATGGGAGGGAGCATACCACTTCTCTTTTGCCTTTCAGCTCCACTCTAGGAGTTTTCCAGGCAGGAAATCATTTTTGTGTTACATTTATGCTGATAAATAAATAAAGGGAGACTAGTATAGATCTATTTCAAGCTATTTGGCTCTCCTCACCTAGCCATACCCTTACTGGGATTCGAACCTGGGCTGTTTTTACATGTTAAGCAGCTGTATTAGCCTCTAAGCCAAAAGCTCCCCTCCCTCATCAGCTGAGCCAAGGAAATGATTAAATGTTATAATGTTATGTAAAAGCATCTGGTATGCCCAAATATGGGAGGGAGCATATTGCTTCCTGTGTGTGTGTGTGTGTGTGTGTGTGTGTGTAGCTCAACTCTGTAATATTTTTTTTTCCTGGCCCTCCACCATTTCTTTTCTTAATTTCACAAGAGTGCTTCAGGGCTGTGCAAATGGCAGTGCCATTATAGAATTACAATAATGATGCAAATGTCAAGTGTCCAGGAAATCAGGAGATTCAGGCAGTTCAAAATGAGTATGAAGATTTATTGCAAGCTTCAGCTCTCTACAAGAAACTGGCCAACTGGCCATTAAGGGAAATGTGTGGTATATAAGAGAGGCATTCAAGGTGGGCTGGATTTAGATCTCTTGAGGGCACGCAGGATCTCGTGACTTTTGACACATTTGACCCCTCCCTCTGGCTCAACCTTGTCATCTCCTACAGCAAGAGCCTTCCATTTTGCAGACTGGCTTTTGTGGGGCCCTTGGTGCTCTCTGAACTTGGTTGTTTCCTTGTAGACATTTCATTACCAAACTAGGTAACATCATCAGTGCTAGAATGGGTTTTGGTTTCTCCTTATATACTAGTGGCTTGCCCTGAACTTCTGGTGGGAGTGTTCTTGATGATTATTTGATTAGGCTCGTGTTTACTGTTTGAAGAAGAAGGAAACACCAAAGACTCAGTTCCATCCTGAGTTACAGATATTCTCTTCTACTGGAACTCACTTCCAGTTGGTGCAAAACTCTCCATTAGGAGCATTGAACATTACAGGGCCCATCATTTTGTTTCCTTCTCATAAGGTGCAATCTATCCACTCCCAAACATTTTCTATAAATAAATTGTCCAGAAATAAATGGTCTCCTTTTTGTTAATAAATTATCCAGAACCACATAAAGTGGTTGAATGTGTTCTTCCTTGGGAAAACCTATGCCCGTGATGCCGAACCTATGGCACACATGTCACAGGTGATGTACAGAGCCATATTTGCTGGCATTTATTTATTTATTTGTTTGTTTGTTTGTTTGTTTGTTTGTTTGTTTGTTTATTTTATTAAATTTATACCCCATCCTTCTCCTAAAAAAGGACCCAGGGCGGTGCACAGGCATCATTAAAAACATACACATTAAAAAATCCAAAATTTTTAAAACTAATTAAATAATTCCCTGTGCTAAAATACTAACGCTCTAAAATTTAAAATATCCCTATAAACTCAGAAACGGGGTTATGCTAGGCCGGCTTGTTGGAATAAGTAGGTTTTAAGACGTTGGCGGAAAAGGCGGAGGTCCACGATGGTGCGTAGATCGGGGGGAAGGTCATTCCAGAGGGCAGGGCCCGCCACAGAGAAGGCTCTTCCCCTGGGCACCGCCAACCGGCATTGCCCGGCCGACGGTACCCTGAGAAGGCCCTCTCTGTGGGAGCGGATCGGTCGAAGGGATGTATGGGGCAAGAGGCGGTCGTGAATATATGGCAGCCCTCAGTTCTGACGTGCATGTGCATGCCGGCCAGCTAATTTTCGGCCCTCCAGACGGCTGGGGGAGGCCGTTTTCATCCTCCCCAGGCTTCAGGAAAGCCTCTGGAGCCTGGGGAGGGGGTAAAAACTCCTCCACACATGGGGGATGCGTGTACATGCATTGGTGGGTCATGTGCACATATGCAGATGGGGGGCAAACACTAGCGCACAGTTTTGGGACATCTTTAGAAAAAGGTTAGTCATCACCAAGCTATGCCTTTGATAAAATTGGTACTCAGAAAAGAAAAAAAACTAGCCTACTCTTCCTGAATTTTTGGTCCCGTTGATAGTTACTTGCATTTATTTGCAGCTCTGAGTGTGGTTCAATCAGGTTGTAAATGCGAGAAATATATCCCCAGCCTTGGGGACGAGTTGACATTGCAATTTATATGTACTCCTGTTCTGCCAGCGAAGGACGAACTGAGTAATAGGAAACTCATGTCAGTCAAAGGCGTTTTATTTAATATAATCCCTTGGCGGGATAACACAGAAGTCTATCTCTAGTTTTAACGGGGCTGCCCCAATTCAGTCACACTGCAAAAAAAACCCCTATTCCTCTCTTATAAAAGACACTTTAATACATATGGTTGGGATTCATTGAAGCTTCATCAGCAGAGTGTCCAATGGAGTTTACATAAATTGGAAAAGCCGATGTATTGGGCGGTCGGTCTCTTTTCCGTGAATCTTTGTTGATTAAGATCTTTTACTGGAGAAACAGAAAGAACAGATGAGCAGGAAGAGCAGTTTATTGTATCTGTGAAGAAGAGAAGCATGAGGACAAGTTGACCGTATTCTGTTGCAGATTGAAATGCTTTCTTGCTACTAGAAATATGTAGGAAATAGCCATAGCACTTAGGCTTAGTATATACCGCTTCACAGTGCCTTACAGCCCACTCTAAGTGGTTTACAGAGCCAGCATATTTTCACCCAACAATTGGGGTCCTCATTTTACCCACCTTGGAAGGATGGAAGGATAAGTCAACCTTGAGCCTGGTGAGATTTGAACTGCTGAACTGCAGGTAGCCAAAATACTGTATTTACAGATGTGTAAACAGTACATCCTGTTGTGCATCCCTTGGATCTGTAATCCAATAGATACTTAAGATTGCATTTTTAATGCATCCAATGTCAACTCAATTTGCCATGGTGAGGAAAGGGGGGAGCGTATTCCATGCATACCTACAGCAGACTTGTGAGGCGTGCACCTCATTGGTGAATGTGATTTATGACACAGACTAAGGGGAGGGAATAAACAGGAAGAAAGTTCAGCCATAGTTAAAATGAGGTGAGATCTGACTGCACTAGGGTATTGCCAAAATGGTGTTCCTAATAAATGACTGGGTTTCTTTTGAAACTTGGCTTGAGGCTCATGAATTAATTATGGCATCTTTTGGAAACCTGACAGACTGACATCCCTTTTTTCTCATTCCCTTCTGGTAGAAGCAACCATCTGGGAAATAATTTCCCCTTCCACCCAAAGAAAGAAGTGTCTTCTGAGTAAGATGTCATTGTGGTGGTGGTGCAACAATGCTGCTCAGATGATTTCTCCAAATCAGAATGTCTTACCCAATAACAGGGGTGTCAAACTCAAGGCCTGGAGGCCGGATCTGGCCCCTAGGGTGCTTAGATGACCACGGGGTCATCTTGGAAACAGCGAAGGACTGGTCCGAGTGCTCCACCAATGAAAACGGGCTACCGAGCTTTGTTTTTGTTGGCAGAGGGTTGCAGGAGGCTGTCGTGGGTGAAAACAGAGCTCAGGAGCCCATTTTCACTGGCAAAGCACTCGGGCCACCACAGGCTCCTTGACACGAGTGACGTTGAGCTAGTCATGCCTCCACTGGCCATGCCCCCCCCTGGTCCCCACCCCGAGGTCAAATACAACCCTGATGTGGCCCTCAATGAAATTGAGTTTGACACACCTAGAATTTGGAGGGATAGAAATAGCAGGGAGAACATTCACATTGCCTAATAGGCCAGAAGAAGACAGAAAATAAATATCCATGTCCTGATTGAAGAATTCTCCCCATCCAGAAGGCTGGAAAGGGACAAAATCAATATAAACATTCAAGCCCATATCACTGGTGGTATTTGGACCAGTTCGCCTGAACCGATAGCAGAAATCATGGGTGGGCCTGTCCACCCACTCTGGCTGTATTCCATCCTATTTAGGCACATTTTTGAGGCCGGGCACATGCACGGAAGACACACATGAGAGCAAAGCGCATGCGCAGAGGGCCAGGTGCATGAGAATCAGTGATAACAAAATGTGAAACCCACCACTGCTTATTACCCAAACTGGTGACCTCCCCAATCCGTACTTTTTCATTGCCTAAATACATTGAGTGGAAAGAAATGTGAATTTTGGAGCTTGGATTTACAGGACTATTGTTAATGGAAATAGCACAGAAAATAGTACATGGGTACTATCCATGATTCTCAACATCTTTCAGTGTCTGGGTAACCTTTTCAGTAGATTCAATATTCCAATGTACCTCTACATCTGGAATCTAAAATGTATTTTCCCTTGAATTCTTCCTTCCCACCACATTAACCAAGCATGGAAATAGAGGTAGGTCAAATGAGTAAGTCAAATGAGTATAAGGACAAAAAGAGAGTAATGGAAAACTAATAGAATAGAATAGAATAGAATAGAATAGAATAGAATAGAATAGAATAGAATAGAATAGAATAACAGAATTGGAAGGGACCTTGGAGGTCTTCTAGTCCAACCCCCTGCTTAGGCAGGAAACCCTACACCACTTCAGACAAGTGGTGATCCAACATCTTCTTAGAAACTTCCAGTGTTGGAGTATTCACAACTTCTGGAGGCAAGTTGTTCCACTGATTAATTGTTCTAACTGTCAGGAAATTTCTTCTCAATTCCAAGTTGCTTCTCTCCTTGATTAGTTTCCACCCTTTGCTTCTTGTTCTGCCCTCAGGTGCTTTGGAGAATAGCTTGACTCCCTCTTCTTTGTGGCAGCCCCTGAGATATTGGAAGTTCTGCTATCATGTCTCCCCTAGTCCTCTTTTCATCAGAGTAGACATACCCAGTTCCTGTAACTGTTCTTCATATGTTTTAGCCTCCAGTCCCCTAATCCTCTTTGTTGCTCTTCTTTGCACTCTTTCCAGAATGAAATATCTTTGTTGTAAGTGAAAATCTGTGTATACATTCTACACTCTGTTTATCTTGGCACAAATTCTGAATCTCGTCCCCCCCCGCCCCCTAATTTTCAATGGAGAAAGTTGCCTCTTTGGTCCAAGCAGATTATTTCTAAAGCTTAGAAACCCCTATTTTTAATCAATAAGGGAAATGACATTCATATTTCTATCATGCTTCAAACTCTGCTTTTCTGCTTCTTTTTCCTTCTCCTATGAGATAACTGTAAATATGGAGAAACTAAAATGAGCCCCCGTTATGGTCCAATGGTGTGATTTTTTTCAAAAAAAAAAAGATGATATGATAGGTAGTAGGAGAGAGGATGCTTCAAGAGTATTCAGGTGATTTGTTAAACCCAGGACCAGGTTAGCCTGGAGGAAAAAAAAAAGATGCAGCTGCTTTAATGAGCCAATTCCTTAATGACCTGACTCATTAAAGCAGCCGTTATTTAAAATGTGATTTAAACAGTAACTCCACATGCTCCAACTGTTATCACAGAAAGGTATAATCGTGCTGCGAGTCCCTTTAAAGAAGTCCCTCAACAGATGTAGTGAGATCCTGCACTATTAATACTTTTATTTCAGTTCTGACTGTCAGGGCAATTATCGTGTTCTCTGTTGATCATCAGCAGTGCAAACATTAATGCAGAAGTAATGAATGCATTTCTCTGAATTGTAGTACACAGGGAATATACACATTACATTACATTTACATTATTGCTAATTTCCTCAAGTTAGCAATCCTCAAGGACACAAGAGAATTGTGCTGTTTGATTCTAATCATTATTATTTAAAAAGAAAATTTTCTCCAATTTTTCGTAAAAGGAAAAAATAAAGAAAAGGATTTTTATAATACACAAACTTCACTCCAAGAAATGTACTATTGGTATGATTGAAAAAGGTATTTCTATAATAATGGGGAGCTATTCAAATTGAGGATTTGGAAATATGTAATAGTACATTTATAATCAGAATGGGTGAGAATTCATGACAGTTTCTTTCAAAGTTTCAGCACTTCTATTTTTAATGAAAATAGCATATGCTTTTAAGTCATTATTATGGAATCCCTGTTCTTAGCTAGGTTAATAATAACTATGCCAGCTAAAAATCAGGAAGCTCATGTAGATTTATGGCTGAATATATGTTTCTGTATCATTGTTTCCTCTACTATCTTGTGTCATTGGGGTCATCATTCTATTATGTTATGGTTTTATATTTTGTATGTTTGTATTGTTTTGTTTTCCTAGATACATTGTTCTTAATAAGCTTTTTTTTTTAAAGAAGATGTCAACTTTTTAAGGTACTGCTACATATTTGGTATTTCAAAACTAGGTGTTCACCTCCCTTTCAAAGCCAAAGAGCCAGCGCTGTCCGAAGATGTCTCCGTAATCATGTGGCCAGCATAACTAAATGCCAAAGGTGCACAGAACACTGTTACCTTCCCACCAAAGATGGTTCTGATTCTTCTACTTGCATTTTTACATGCTGTCGAACTGCTAGAAGTGAACTGGCAGAAGCTGGGGGAGAGGTAACAGGAGCTCACTCCGTTATGTGGCACTAGGGATTTGAACTGCCGACCTTTCTGATCAACAAGCTCAGTGTCTTAGCCACGGAGCCAACATTTCCCATTAAGCCACTTTGGTCTTAGTTCTTCCTATTTTATGTTTGAAACTCCAAAACTGTTGCCTATCCATATGAAAATCCAATAATTTGCTTAAGCATGGAACTGTCGTGGGGACTACTGTCATTTTTAATTTATTTTTAAATAGAGAAAAATAATAACACTCTATTCTCTTTATCCTCTTATCGCTCTCAAGCAACTGAGAGTGAGACATAGAATTTTTCTTCCACTTTTAAACACAGATCTTCATAAACGTGTCAACCATATTTCAAGATGCTTAAAAATGCCCAGTGACTCACATAACACTCAATCAGCAAAGGTTTCCTAGGAACACTTCCATTTTTGATGGATTTTGGCACATAGGTGGTTTCCTTGACCATACCTCCAAATATCCACCATGCACTTGAAGGCATTTCCAAAGAATTCTTCTTGCAAAATATGGACTATGGCAGGGGTCTCCAACCTTTGCAACTTTAAGTCGAAGGACTTCAGCTCCCAGACTTCTCCAGCCAGCTTTGCTGTTCCTGGTCTATGGAACATAAACATGTTCCATAATCATGTTCTATGATTATGACCCGCATTTCCAATTTCAAGGAAAGCAATCCTTATCTTACTGTGCAGAAATAGCAACGAAAAAGGAGAGGTACAGACCTCAATGAATAATTAGGACTGCAGGGAAAAAAACAAAAACAAATTGCAACCAGTCTGCCTTCCATGATGAGACCTGTGTACTGCACTGGAGGGCTGAGAAAATATCTTCAGCATCGACTCCTCACACCCTCTACATAAAGTATTTCAACTCCTCTCCTTAGGATGCTGCTATGGGGCATTGCAGGCAACTAGATGCAGAGATGCAGAGGTTGTTTTTTTTTTTTGCCTCAGGGCATCCCTCTGCTGAAAACCTAATTCCCACACTACTGTCCTGTGTCTAAGGATATTTACCCATGTCGTATGGCTGTATAGTTATTATCCTTCTCATTAGTTCTACTACCCTCTTATTGGTATCATGATTATGATTACATTACTTTGTTGTTTGAATGCACACTGAGAGCTTATGCACTGGAGAAAAAAAATCCTTGTGTGGCCAATCACAGTTGGCCAATAAAGAATTCTATTCTATTCTATTCTATTCTATTCTATTCTATTCTATTCTATTCTATTCTATTCTATTCCATTCCATTCCATTCCATTCCATTCCATTCTTTCCTCTTGTTCTCTATTCTATTCCATTCCATTCCATTCCATTCTATTCTTTCCTCTATTCCATTCCAATCCATTCCATTCTTTCCTCTATTCTATTCTATTCTATTCTATTCTATTCTATTCTATTCCATTCCATTCCATTCCATTCTCCTTATTCCATTCCATTCCATTCTCCTTATTCTATTCCATTCCATTCTTTCCTCTTATTCTGTATTCTATTCTATTCCATTCCATTCTTTCCTCTTGTTCTGTATTCTATTCTATTCTATTCTATTCTATTCTATTCTATTCTATTCTATTCCATTCCATTCCATTCCATTCCATTCCATTCTTTCCTCTTGTTCTCTATTCTATTCCATTCCATTCCATTCCATTCCATTCTATTCTTTCCTCTATTCCATTCCAATCCATTCCATTCTTTCCTCTATTCTATTCTATTCTATTCTATTCTATTCTATTCTATTCTATTCTATTCTATTCTATTCTATTCCATTCCATTCCATTCCATTCCATTCTCCTTATTCCATTCCATTCCATTCTCCTTATTCTATTCCATTCCATTCTTTCCTCTTATTCTGTATTCTATTCTATTCCATTCCATTCTTTCCTCTTGTTCTGTATTCTATTCTATTCTATTCCATTCCATTCCATTCTTTCCTCTTGTTCTCTATTCTATTCTATTCTATTCTATTCTATTCTATTCTATTCTATTCTATTCTATTCTATTCCATTCCATTACATTCCATTACATTCTTTCCTCTTGTTCTGTATTCTATTCTATTCTATTCCATTCCATTCTTTCCTCTTGTTCTCTATTCTATTCTATTCTATTCTATTCTATTCTATTCTATTCTATTCTATTCCATTCCATTCCATTCCATTCCATTCCAGTCAACACCGAAGTGAACCTGGCTGAGGATATCTTTGAGGCTTCAGAGTTGCCTCAAGACAGAAAAAGGGACATAGAGGTGGGGGGGGAAATAGATAATTGGGGTTTGAGACAAAACATAAAGCTTTCCTGTGGGAACCAAGGACATTTTCAGCATTGGGGAGGATGAAAAACGGACCTACCGGAAGTTTGGGAAGGCCAGAACTGGGCCTGTTTCTAGCCTCCAGGGGGAGCCTCTGGATCCTGAGGAGGCCATTTTCAACCTCCTGGAGACTTCACAAAAGCCTCCAGAGCCCAGGGAGGGCAAAAACTCCCCCCCCCCATGGTGCAGGAGGCTGACTAGGCCATGCCCACCATGGCCACACACCTCAGCAACCAGGGAGATAAACACTTGCTAAATTTTTCGAAGCCCACCCCTGGGTGGAGAATGTCATCAAGGGAATGCTAACACCCTCTCTATTGTTTTCTTTCAAGACAATGGATGGCCAAGAACGCTTTAGCTTTTTCTGGGGGGAAAAGAAAAGATTTGCGAGGAGATGGCACCGCCTCTCAATTTGTGGAAAAATGATTTATGAAATCGTTATTTCATTATTAGGCTCAGTGCTGACAAGGGGTGCTTTTGATTGATATTCCTTGATTTCTAAAGGGCTATCCTTCATCCCACTTTTCTCTAAATTAAAGAACAAGGGCACCGGAACTCTTATTGCACAATCAATTTATGTAAAATAAAGGAAGATTTTTTTAAAACCGGTAAGGGCAATTAGAGATTGGTAATGCAGTAAAATTTTAAAAAATATATGCTAATGTTTCTTCTTAATGAAGGTATTGAAATTCAGGTGGAAACTTTGAGTAAGGCTTCGTGATATGTTTCCAACAAGAAGAAATATTTGCTTATTTATAGAGTATTAATTAACATAAAATAATTCAGTTCCTTTAATTCCTTCTGTACATCTGTTATCAAGTGGAAAAAAAAGAGAGAAAAATATACAATAATTAATGTGTTTTCTCATATGAGCATATGCATTTGTCTTAATTGACGTTGTTGTATACATCTGTTGCCAGGCTACAAAACATATTGATGATGATCGTGCAATAATTTCTTTTTTACATATGCAACCTGTGCCATTATTGATAATGCCAATGCTATTACTACCAATAATAAGAATAAAAGTGCTCTGGGCCTTTAGAATTCCAACGGGCAAGCACCTGGATTTAACAATTGTTGACAAGAAAGAAAGAAAAAAAAGTCTGGATAATGAACAGGTACCTGAAGAATACAGAATAGAAGAGAAAGAACTGGAGAAAAATCCTATACTACAAAGAACTGCAAATAGAAATCGAGCAACTGTGGCAAAAGAAAGCAAGGGCAGTTCCAATATTAATAGGCCCCATTAATATTGCAACATGGAATGCAATAGACATAGACATTGACAAGATTTTCATCAGTCAATTGTAAAAGGCAGCTTTCCTTGGAACAGCTTACATCCTTCAACAATGCCTTTAACACCTATGCAGTGGTGGGTTGCAGGCGGTAAGCCCCAGTACGGGTGTATGGAGCCTGCCTGGAGCACCAGATACCGTTCCAGTATGGTGCACCGGAGGGCCCACTCGCCCACCCAAGCTCCTTACTGGTCTTTTAAGGCTTCCCCGCTGAGTAGCTGGAGCATTATAGAGGCTCGCGGAGGCAGTAAGACGCATGTGGACGTCACCAGGCCTGTTCCAGCCATACCGGTTGGAACGGGATCTGAAACCCACCTCTGCACCTATCCCAGGCCTTTTGTAATAGCACACAGAACATACGGCGCCTGGTGTAAGGTTTCCTGCCTAAGCAGGAGTTGGACTAGAAGACCTCCAAGGTCCCTTCCAACTCTGTCATTCTGTTATTTGATGAAGAAGATTCTAGTCCATTCTTAACTGAGAACTACCGTATTTTTCGGAGTATAAGACACACCGGAGTTTAAGACGCACCAAGGTTTTGAAGAGGCAAATTTTTAAAAAAGTATTTGCACTCTGCAAATCACCCAAAAATGGCTCGTTTTTTGTGAAAATGCCCCCTTTTTTCCCCCAAACAAAAGGCATAAATATCCTTTAGGGGGCTTGCAGAATGCTCCTGGGGGGGGAGGGTAAAGGCCTGCCAAAATGAGGAAGAAATGGCCCATTCGTCACTAATTTCTGCCCTCCCCAGCCCCCAGGAGCTCTCTGAAAGCCTTCTATAGGCTTTGCACGGCCATTTTTGCAAAGGGGGTGAGGTTTCGGGAGGCCAAAAATGCTGTATTCAGTGTATAAGACGTACCCAGATTTTCAGCCTCTTTTATGAGGGAAAACGGTGCGTCTTATACGCTGAAAAATACGGTACCTCTATGTGCATTGCATTATAGTATTTTTTGTAATTTGTTGCACTGTGATCCACCTTGCTGGACAGGAACCCAGAATAAATAAGCAAGCAAAGTAATGCAACTCAAAATGCTTCTGGCTTCGAAGGAAGCATGTGATTTAAAAGGAATCAAGCTGTTTATAACCCAAACTGAATATAAAAATGTAGCTATGCCCGAGAGTTACATTTAGACTTCTCCCCCTCGCTCAGGACCACAATTCACCATGAACCTGAAGCAAGACGGCAGAAATCAATCTGAACTTATATCGAATCGATAGGACTTTCTGCCTTAATTGACTTGCATAACTTTTTTTTTTTTTTGAATTATCAACAGGGACCCCGGTCGCTGGTAGAAATTGCTCTGTTAGCAATTATCACCCATCAGATTTTACTTTACTGCTCAATTGACAGGAATAAGTGAAGAGATGGATATTCAAGGGTGTGAGTTTGTGCGTGTGCATGCATAACTTTGCAAAAAGAAAGGGTTTGCAAAACAGGCTGAGTCTATTTATGCCCCAGCTATTTCATTCTCTTTCTCTTCCACCCGATTTGGTTCTCTCTCTCTCTCTCTCTCTCTCTCTCTCTCACTCTCTCTGTCTCTGTCTCTCTCTCTCTCTCTCTCTCTCTCTCTCTCTCTCTCCCTCTCTCACTCTCTCTCTCTCTCTCTCTCTCTCTCGTTATTGACTTCTTCAGGTGACTACATTCTGATTTTTTCAATGAAAACAACAGATTGGATGGTTTTAGGGGTGGGGGTGGGGTTCCAGTCCAGACACTTGTCTTAAGCTTCAGGGCTGTAACTCCAAAACCTAGAGACTACAACGGTTCTTTTATTGTTAATGTGTTTCACTAATATTCCCCTGCTCTGGATATCTTGCCAAGGGAGAGATAGATGATAGGTAGGTACAGAGGTGATATTCTGCCAGTTTTGACCAGTTCAGGTGAACAAGTAGCAGAAATTTTGAGTAGTTTGGAGAACCAGCAAATACCACTTCTGGCTGGCCTTGCCCCCATCTATTCGCTGCCTCCTGAGTCCCATCGGCTTTTTCCTATGCCCTGTACAAGAGAATGAAGCTGGAAAGCAGGACAGTGGGTGGGAAGGAAATGGGAATTTTGCAGTATCCTTCGCCTGCCATGACTACCAAGCCACGACCATCAAACCACATAACCAGTAGTAAAAAAAACATCTGAATCCCACCACTGGGTAGGTATGTAAGTAAGTATGTGGAGATAGAGGGAGAGGGAGGGAGGGAGGGAGGGAGGGAGGCAAGGAAGGAAGGAAGGAAGGAAGGAAGGAAGGAAGGAAGGAAGGAAGGAAGGAATATCAAAGAAACTCTGATAAAGCTTGACTGAAAGAAGAGTCACACATCAGTCACATTCAGTTGACCCTGACCCTAAATTTCTGTCTTTCCTGTCAAGCTCTTAATAGCAGAGAACAAGCAAACACAATTCACATAGTGTTTCATGGAATTGGCTTAATATATTAAATAGATTAAGTGAAATGGTTGGCAACTGGGACACTGATGGGCTAACCCCTCTTTTTCCTGGTCAGCCTGGCACTAATATATCTACCTGGTCTTCTTCATTTGTGATGTCCCTTTTCTTTCTCAACTGCAGTGACTTCTCTTACACAGATAATAGTGAAGAGTGGTTTATTGCAGTGAAGGAGGCCCATGAGCCGTGGTTAGAATGCAGCATTGCAGGCTAATTCTGCTCACCGCCAGCAATTCGATTCTCACCAGCTTGACTCAGCCTTCCATGCAGTGTGTACCTTTGTTGTATCCATTTAAATCCAACTCAGTCTGAAAGGCTGGACTGACTAATTCAATCAGTTGTTCCAGATCAGTCTGCATCTCTTAGATGCCCCGGTTCATAGCGTTCACTTCTGATTGAATTTTTGCATCGTGTTTGTGCTCAATTATATAGTAATCTTGAGACAGTTGACTTTTCCAACCTAAAAGTGATTTATATATTTGTTTGTTTGTTTGCTTTTATGCTACTGACTCTCTTGTTTGATGGCTTTTTACACACACATATGTTAAGATCTCACTAGGCAGCTACAATAGAATGGAAGTTCGCTGAACTTGCGATATGTCAATTTCTACTGAACGTGGAATCACTTTCCCAAGGGAGGGTTTGAAAAGTTCGTCTATAAGCTAATGAAGTTAGGGTATGTTTACACGGCCCTGGCTACCAATCTGGGATAGAACTGGGAGCAGATATTGCAAATATTTCCCGTTCTCATCAGGGATCCTTGGTGCTTTCTGAACTTGATTGTTTTCTTGCAGATTTTTTCATTTCCCAAACTAGGTATCATCAGTACTAATTACCAGCACTGATGATGTTACCCAGTTTGAATATTGAAATATCTGCAAGAAAACAGCCAAGCTCAGAGAGCACCAAGGACCCCTCATTTCAACCCTGAGCTATCATCATTCTCCTTTATTGGCATCAGTACTCGTGGCTATTAAAACCTCATGCAGTACCATGAGATTTGGGAAAAGGCTGGAAACATTATAGGTCAGATTCATCTAAATTCACTTTGCATCCATGCTTTCTTTTGCTGATTATTCACTTTTGGAAGAGAAATTAGACGTTCTACTTGGGGTGAACTCTACAGTGGAAAAAGTTGGAAATAATCCATGTGTCTAAGAGCGGATGAAAGTTAAAATCATTGAATGAACTGTGAAAGGAGAACGTTCTCCAGATGTAGCTGATGACAATGCTGGTTTTCTTCTCATTGTGCTTTTAGGCAGCCAGGGAGAAAAGCAAAGCATTTCCTATTGTGTATGTTATCTCATTTTCTTGTCTGACCGACAAAATAAGAAGGTTGGTCAATGGGAACCAGATATCGATTGCTGTTGTAATTAATAGCAACAGATTAAAAGGAAGTGTGGGGCTTTTGAAAAACAGACTGGCATTAGATTTTGGTGCCTTGAATTCTCTGAATCAATTAATACCAGGATGTACCCGTTTGTAGATTATAGGTTTTTTTTTGCCTGTGTTTTTGTAAACATAATTAAACAATAATCATTCTGGGCTAGACTCATCACAGAAAAGAAAATGAGATAAAGTATTGCTTGTTGCATAATTAGTTAGCTAAATCCTGGTTTTTATGGTTCAGGTATGACATTTATTTAGCTAGAAGCCAAGTTTAATCAGCAAATAATTTTACAAGACAGTTGCATTTATGGTAAAGGAAAAATGCTCAGCAGAGGCTTAAGTTGTCAGGTAGAGAGAAATGCTTGAGAAAAGAAATTTGTTTATTTTCCACTTTGAAAAGATACCAAATGTAAACATATTTTATTTTGTTACTTTAACGGTGTAGAAAAAGGTACCTGGAATTGGAAATAAATGAATTAGAGGGAAAAAGACAGATCTGAAGATTTATAGAACTTAAACATGTAGCCAAATATATTTCGGCTAGAAGTAAAAGATATTGTGTTCACCTAATTGACTTAAAATGTTTTGTTTTAAGTAGAGTCTCCTTCAATGACGCCAACATCCCACAACATTCTTACACTGATTATCAGACACAATTATCCAAATATCCATGACTAATTTGACTAATTGTTTAATTAGCCTGGATCAAGAAGAGACAAAAGATGACATTTTTTTAATCTCACTATTAGCTCAGTGACCTACAGTCATATGAAAAAGAAAGTACACACTCTTTGTGTTCGTTGGTTTTAGAAAGGATAGGATAGGATAGAATAGAATAGAATAGAATAGAATAGAATCTATTGCAATGCAGAAGAATGGAATGGAATGGAATGCAGTGGAATGGAGTGGAATGGAATGGAATAGAATAGAATAGAATCTATTGCAATGCAGAAGAATGGAATGGAATGGAATGCAGTGGAATGGAATGGAATAGAATAGAATAGAATAGAATCTATTGCAATGCAGAAGAATGGAATGGAATGGAATGCAGTGGAATGGAATGGAATAGAATAGAATAGAATAGAATCTATTGCAATGCAGAAGAATGGAATGGAATGGAATGCAGTGGAACGTAGTGGAATGGAACAGAATAGAATAGAATAGAATGTATTGCAGAAGAATGGAATGGAATGGAACGTAGTGGAATGGAATGGAATAGAATAGAATAGAATAGAATCTATTGCAATGCAGAAGAATGGAATGGAATGGAATGCAGTGGAACGTAGTGGAATGGAACAGAACAGAACAGAACAGAACAGAATAGAATAGAATAGAATAGAATAGAATGTATTGCAGAAGAATGGAATGGAATGGAACGTAGTGGAATGGAATAGAATAGAATAGAATAGAATAGAATCTATTGCAATGCAGAAGAATGGAATGGAATGGAATGCAGTGGAATGGAATGGAATGGAATGGAATAGAATAGAATAGAATGTATTGCAGAAGAATGGAATGGAATGGAATAGAATATAATAGAATATAATATAATATAATAGAATAGAATAGAATAGAATAGAATTCTTTATTGGCCAAGCGTGATTGGACACACAAGGAATTTGTCTTTGGTGCCGATGCTCTCAGTGTACATAAAAAGACAAGATACATTTATCAAGAATCATAAGGTACAACACTTAATGTTAGCCATGGGGTACAAATAAGCAATCAGGAAACAAACAATTATCAATATAAATCATAAGGACATATTTATGTATCAGGACATAGTAAAAATCATCTGCTCTTTAGCAGTGCTTAAAAGTAGGTAAATGCAACTTCAGATGAACAACACATGACATCTTATATCATGTCATCATTTATTTATTATAATTTCATTGTAATTTTTACAATGACAATAAAGATTATTATTATTATTATTATTTTAACCCCCCCCCCCAAAAAAACCCAAAACGAAGAAGCCCATTTTGACTCTATGTTAGTTTTCTCTGTACATTTGAATTTCTTGCCAAGAAAAAAGCAACGATATGGTATCAAGAACAAAATCCAGATAGCATGTAAAGCCATATGAAAAAGTGAAGTCTGTAGGGATTCTCAGCCATCCAGGTCATGGTTGTCTCAAAGGTGCTTTTTCAGGAGGCAACTGGACTTTCTTGTTTTTTTTCTTTTGAAGATGTTTTGCTTCTCATCCAAGAAGCTTCTTCAGCTCTGACAGGACAGTGGGGAATGGAAGGATTTATATTCCTTGAAGATACCTACCATATTTTTTGGCATATAAGACGTACCCTTTTCCCTCTAAAAAGAGGCTGAAAATCTGGGTGCGTCTTATACATCGGATACAGCATTCTCTGCCTCCTGAAATCCCGCCCCTTCACCAAATTGGCTGTGCCTGGCCTTATGGAGGCTTCCAGAGAGCTCCTGAGGGCTGAGGAGGGCAGAAATGAGCGAAAAACAGGGCGTTTTTGCCCTCCCCAGCCCCCAGCAGCACTCTATTAGCCTCCATAAAGCTATGCATGCTATTTTTTCCCCACAAAATGGCCTATTTTAATGAAAAAATGGACTGTTTTTCCTTGTTTTGCCCCCCCAGGAGCACTCTGCAAGCCCCCCCAAGCCTTTTATTTGAAAACAACCGGGCTCATTTTTGCTAAAAATGGGCCGTTAGGGGGAGGTTTGCACAGTGCAAAAAGGGTTTTTTCCCCCTTTCGGAAAGCTGTTTAATTAGAGTGATTGATGAGAATTAGGTTGGTCAAGTACTGTACCTGCAGAAACAAAGATTTGTTCAAAAGATGGTCAGTGATTTCCTTCTCCGGCACATGGGTAAATATACCTGGAAACATCTACCTACCTACCTACTCTCTATCTCTCTCCCTACCTATCTACTGTATTTCTCTCTCTGTGTTTCTCTATCTACTTTTCTCTCTCTATCCCTCTACCTGCTTACCTATCTACACTCTCTCTCTCCCAACCTACCTACTGTATTTCTCTCTCTCTCTATTTCTCTCTCTTTCCCTTTACCTACTTATCTATCTCACACACTCTCTCTCCCTACTTACCTACCTACTGTATTTCTCTCTCTCTCTCTCCCTATCCCTTTATCTTCCTACCTACCTAACTACACACTCTGTCTCCCTACCTACCTACCTACTGTATTTCTCTCTCTTTCCACCTACCTACCTACCTACCTACCTACCTACCTACCTACCTACCTACCTACACACTCTCTCTCCCTCCCTCCCTACCTACTGTATTTCTCTCTCTTTCTCTCCCTCTCTATCCCTCTATCTACCTACCTACTTTTTAAAAAAAAAATGCCTCTTCAAAACCTGGGTGCGTCGTATACTCTGGTGCGTCTTATACTCCAAAAATATGGTAGTAATTTGCATCCTTTAAGAGGATAGTTGAAGCACTTGGAGATTTATCTGTATCCTCAGGGTCACCTGAGCAGTGCTCCTGTTTCCTCACTCAAAGTTGTGGGCATAGGAATGGATTTCAAAGAGGAAAAATTGCAGACTACAGGAACCATTAGCACTACTGTGACCCTGATGATGCAGATAAACCTCCAAATGCTTCCAAGACCCTCTAAAAGGATGCAAATGACCAGCTGTCCAAGAGGAATATACATCCTTCCATTCCCCCCCCCACCCCCGTCTCATCAGAGCTAAAGAAGCTTCTTGGATGAGAAGCGAAATGTGTTCAAAAGAGAGAAAAAAAGTCCAGTTGCCTCCTGAAAAAGCACCTTTGAGATATGAAAAAAGTAGGTGCACCCTCTTACTTTGGGATTTAAGAAAGAGAGAAAGACAAATAGGAAGAAAACTTTGCTGGATTTGAAGTGTGAGACAACACTCAGCATCTTTGGGATAGGCTGATCTGATCTGAAAGCTGTGGGAAAGAATAATAAGGACACTTACCCCAAAAATGATAGGGTACATTTTCCAGGCAGAATTCTGGAATTTGCTGTGGCATCTCACAGAAGTCAAGGCTGATGGAAGCAGGACCGCAACATCACAATTTGAGCTCTGCCCCTTTTCTGCATGCACTGAGATGCCACATGCCTATCTGAAGGGGATCGAGCATGAGGTGCAATGCTGTCACACTCTTTCACCATTGTTACTCCCTGTGGATGTCAGTGCCAGCCACCATCCGGCTAAAACAAGGGGTCCTTTCTTTTTGCAGAAGAATTCTGCCCAAAGCAGCAAATTCTGCAGACAATGTTAGTGACCTGGGAGATGTGATTTAAAATTCTCATGCCAGTAGGCATTGGTCCTAGTGAAAAAAAGGAAGAAGAAGAAGAAGAAGAAGAAGAAGAAGAAGAAGAAGAAGAAGAAGAAGAAGAAGAAGAAGAAGAAGAAGAAGAAGAAGAAGAAGAAGAAGAAGAAGAAGAAGAAGAAGAAGAAGGAGTCTTCTTGTGTTAGTTAGGGTCTTAGAAAACTCATCGTGGGCGCATGAAACACAAACAAGGCAACTTTTACATTGGATTAGGGTACAATAGGAATAGGACCTAGATAGTACCATATTTTTCGGACTATACGATGCACTGGAGTATAAGATGCATCTAGATTTAGAAGAGGGAAACAAGAAGAAAATAGTTTTTGGCTTCCATGCATCTGGTTTTTGCCCTCCCAAGTCCCGGGAGCAATCTTCAAGCCTCCCAAACCCTCTGTGCATCATATTTTTGCCACAAATGGGCCTGTTTTTGGCCTCCTGAATCGCCTATATGTCCCACTTTTGCCCTCCCTAGCCCCAAGGAGCAATCTGAAGCCCCCCCAAACACTCTGCATATTATGTTTTTTACCAAAAATGGGCCTGTTTTTGGCCTCCCAAATCCCTTACTTGTCCCGTTTTTGCCAAAAATGGGTGTATTTTTGGTGAAAACGGGATGTGTGGGTGTGGGGGGAAAAACAGGGTCATATTTGGTCTATAAGATGCACAGACATTTCCACCCACTTTTATGGGGGGGGGTGCATCTTATAATCCCCAAAATAGGGTAACTTGGTATGGGGAAAGTAGTGATAGAAAAAAGAAAAGAAATCATTGCTAAAAGGAGGGACTTCATACTTGTTTTCATACTTTATCGCTGGCATATTCAGATTGAACAAAGAATGTGGACGTGAAAAAGTTAATTCCCCACAGGAATTGGTGATAATAATAATAATGTTGAATTTATTAACCGCTCCCTCTCCCCACAGGGACTCGGGGCGGTGCACAGGGAAAATAAAAGCAATAAATATACAAAATACATACAAATTTAAAACAAATTAAACTTATTCCTGTGCTTAAATCCCTTAACTAAAAATCTGATGCTGGTGGTGGGAGTTGTTATTGTATAAATAGGACTGCTTTCCATGTAATGTAGGTTAGGATTGTCTCTGAAAACATCGTCTCTCTACATCAAGGCCATTTGGTCTTTGACTTAAATCTTATCACAATCATTCAAGGTTGTTGAGTCTGAATTGCCAAAGAAATTCCTTCATATAGATTGGGAGGGAGGGATTAAGTTTTAAAGAACTCATAACACGTTATGGGTTCCATCTCGATCGGAGCTCCGATGAATGGATCTTGAATCCATCCCATCGGTGGTAGTTTTCCAAGGGGCAAAGGGCCAGTTTGATGTCCACCTCAATTATTGGAAAACATCTTCTTCAGTCCCTTATTTTGGGTTGTGACAATACAGGTTGACAGGAACTAAAACCCCAAATATCTGATCGACAGCTGATGACCTGCCTTTTGCTTATGACTGTACACTGAAATTGGGTGAACACTTTTTTCAAAATTGCTGCCCCTTTGAAAAAAAAAAAATGCCTGGTGAAACTGCTAACATCATCAAGGAAAACAGAGATGCAAAAACCCAAGAGGAGAGCATTCCATTCTGATGTTGGCGTTTTGTGACTGTTTGCTTGAACTATATAAACAGACATGATGCATTTTTAAAATTCTCCCTTTTCTAAAAAAAAAGAAAAGAAAAAGATAGAAATATTATTTTGCGACTGAAATACATTTTTTTCCTGGCCTTGAGGAACGTCAGTCAATTCTGAGCTTGAAATGCACTCTTTGAATGAATATTTAATTTTGCTTCCCTTATATGTGCACGTCTGCAAGAGATGACAGTTTTAAATTTCAGTTTCAGGGATGCGATCAACAGAGAATAATATTATAGCAAGGCAAAAGTTGAGAACTCGGTAATGACATTTTGATATTACTCAGCAGTGGTAAGAAGACCTGCGGGCCCCAGCTCTACGTTTTATTGTTGATTTAATAATCATAATAATCGTAATCGTAAAAAGGCCCATATACAAAATGACAGAGCAGACCTTCAATAGATATTGACAAGAATGAAATGCATTGTTCATAACCCCCTTATAGGACTCTCACAATGTAATTATGGCAGGAAACTGGCTGACAGTTCCTGTCACCCAGCATGTCAAGCTTATCCATGTTGGGTATTTCAACAGGCTGCTATGATGCAGTTCTTGAATTGCAATGCTGACTTTCTCCAAGTAAGCAACATCCCAAACTGATAAACTAACAAACTTCAGGAATTGCAGAATGGATGATTTCTACCACGGTTAACGATCCTGAAAATATATCTAGGTCAGGTAAGGGAGCCTCTTGCCATCCAGATGTTGCTGAGCTCCTCCACACCTGGCACACCAGAATGCAGACAGGACCACCCCTGACAAGATGGCTCTCTGTGTCCAGATCATGTTGCTCATTGATCCGTGATGGCGAACGTATGGCACGCATGCCAGAGATGGCGTGCACAATCCTCTCTGTGGGCACACATGCCATTGTCTTCTGCTTTCTGGCATGCACATGCTTCGTCTTCACGGTGCCGAAGTCCCGGAAAACAACCAGAAACCAGGGGGCATTTGGAGCATTTCTGAGCTATTTTAAGGCCATTTTTCCAGCCTCTTTGGGGGCAATTGTCAGGTGAAAAACAGCCAGAAAATTGCCAAAAGAGCCCCAAAAAGGGCAAAAAGGAAGCCATTTTCAGGCTGTTTTTTAGCTATTTTCAGGCTTATTTTGAGCCACAAATGGCCCGAAAACAGCCTGAAAATGGCCTGAAAAAATGGCCAAAAATCAGCCAAAAAACAGGCATGCATGCACTGGCCAACTCAACTTCAGGTTTCTGGTGCTCCAGCATGATTACATGATCACATGCACACACATTCACGCACATGCACATGTGGTCTGATTTGAGCACTTGGTGCTGAAAAGGTTTGCCATCACTGACTTAGATCAACTCTCTTTCAGAAAAATCTGGCAGCCGGAGGTTTATCCTTCTCATCCTGTCTTTATTGGTGATTTGACAAATGTTTGTTTATTCTGGACAAAACCAGTTTCCACCATGCTTCTGTAAATTGTCTACTAACTTTCAGTTTCTGTTCTAATCAGATGAGTTATTTTGAACCCAAAGAGAAAATACCCTCTGCAAATCATACTGAATGATATCAGGACATTAGTCTTAGAATCCTGTATTTGTTAATATAAACCAGATGGTAGATATTCCAGTTCTGTATGGATTTAACAATATCTGCTTCAATTCTGCACTGATGGGAACTGCAGCCAAGAAATTAAAAGAGGCTTGCTCCTGGCGAGGAAAGCTATGGCAAATCTAGACAGCATACTAAAAAGCAGAGACATCACCCTGCCAACAAAAGTGTGTATAGTCAAGGCTATGGTTTTCCCAGTGTCAAAGGATGGCTGTGAAAGTTGGACCATAAGGAAGGCTGAGCACCAAAGAATGGAGGCCTTTGAACTCTGGTGCTGGAGAAGACTCCTGTGAGTCCCTTGGACTGCAAGGCAATCCAACCGGTCAGTCCTAGAGGTGATCAACCCTGACTGCTCTTTAGAAGGCCAGATCCTGAAGAGGAAACTCAAAGACTTTGGCCACCTAACGAGAAGGAAGGACTCCCTGGAGAAGAGCCTAATTTTTTAGCCTCCAGGGGCAGCAATGGCAAAAAAAGTGGGATGAGTTCAAAGAAGAGGTCAAAAATGCTGAGCTATCACACAAATAAAATATCTTAAGTCCCGGAAAAGTTGAAAGTGTGGCATTTAAAATGATTGTGTTAGGTGTAAGTGAAAGCAGAGAGGGTTTTGACAGGCATTCGGTGCATAAGGAATGTATTCTAGTCAGCAATAGCTATTAGTGAGGGTATGAAAGTAATTTCCTAACTACTTCAAAGTACTTTCCAAAACTTCGAGTGATTCCTGTTTCCTGACCTTGTCTACTTTGAAGGACTGACATCAGTCTTGAAAGCCTGTCAAAGGAGGAAGAAAAAAACTTGTTAAAGTCTCATCTTTATGTAAAGGTTGCCATTTTGCACTTCCTGAAACTGTACTTGAAGCAGAACAAGCCCACCTGCACCGAACTTTGGCACTTTTCAGAAATTTCCGTTGCGTTTTTGCAAATGTGGAATATAAATAAATAAATAAATATTAGGGTGAAATGAATGCAAAACCTTTCTTCCAGGAGACATGATTTAAATTAGAAAGAAAAAAAAAGAGGTTCTCCATTAACAAAAAAAATATTTTAGAAGAAAAAAATTGTCTGAAAAATCCACATTTTGTGATTGCTTAGAAAAAAAAACTCATTCATAAAGGATGGGCTGCACCTGGCAAAATATTAAGTAGACAAATTGCTCATCACTGGTCACTGCTTTGAACTTATTCTTTCAGGAAATTAGTAAGTTAAGAACAACAATTCACGCAGCTACATAGGTTGAATTACTCTATGAGTAGGGTAGATGTCAGTCTCACAGATTTCTAAAAAGTATGCTTGTTTATGTCCAATTGAATCAACTTCCCCATCACCGTCTACCAAAAACCTGAATATGTTGGCTCATTAACCTTGCCATCAGTTAGGATGGGGGCTCCAAATTTAATAACGTTTAAACTTATGGAATAGGGAGGTGGTGACTCAGTGGCTAAGACGCTGAGCTTGTCAATCAGAAAGGTTCAGCAGTTTGGCAGTTCGAATCCCTAGCACTGCATAATGGAGCGAGCTCCCGTTACTTGTCCCAGCTTCTGCCAACCTAGCAATTTGAAAGCATGTAAAAATGCAAGTAGAAAAATAGGGACCACCTTTGGTGGGAAGGTAACAGCGTTTAGTCAGCGTTCCAGCGTTTAGTCATGCCGGCCACATGACCATAGAGACGTCTTCGGACAGCGCTGGCGCTTCAGCTATGAAATGGTGATGAGCAGCGCCCCCTAGAGTCAAACCTTTCCCACTGCTCAACCATAGAAACTTCAAACAGAATTGATCAATAGAAAAATCCACAGAAGTTTCCACCTGGTTGATTATACTTCACTGGCCTGACACAACTGCTCATTTGCTCTTTGGCATGCTTTAAGAAATTAGTCTTCAGGTGTTCAGTGGCCTGGCTTAATATATGGACTGGAACAGTGGTGGGTTTCAAATTTTTTTAGAACTTACTCTCTAAGTGAGGCCTATTTTGTGGGCGTGACTTGACAGTCATGTGACAGGGTGGGAGTGGCCAACTTGTAAAATGTGGTGAAACTCATTTAACAACGCTCTTGCTTAGCAACTAAAATTTTGGGCTCAATTGTGATAATAAATTCTTTCTTTCTTTCTTTCTTTCTTTCTTTCTTTCTTTCTTTCTTTCTTTCTTTCTTTCTTTCTTTCTTTCTTTCTTTCTTTCTTTCTTTCTTTCTTTCTTTTTTTTTCTTCTTTTTTTCTTTCTTTCTTTCTTTCTTTCTTTCTTTCTTTCTTTCTTTCTTTCTTTCCTTCCTTCCTTCCTTCCTTCCTTTCCTTCCTTTCCTTTCTTACTTTCTGCCTTCCTTTCCTTTCCTTCCCATTGGGTTACCGGCAGTGGCAGGCCAGACTTACTTCTGGGTCCGCCGGTGGAACCCCCTCTCACCGACTCTCTAAATTTCACCATCCGGCTCTTGCGAGTAGGTGCGAGCCTGCAGAAACCCACCACTGGACTGGAACATATTTATTCTTTCTTTAAGTCTCTCTGAATTTTGGGGCGCAGTCCTCCGCTTAAAAGAAACAGATGGCTGTCCTACAAATTTTTTAATTTGTGTTTTACCAAAAACAACGTCATCTCGTCTAATTTATATTCAGACATACATACATATATAAGTAAGATATATTTAGAAGTTTATTTTCTTTTAATGCTGCATAGATTTGGATAGATTTCAAGCATCTGGATCATTTGAAAAAAAGTCTGTGTTTGGCTAACTTACACGTGTGTGGTTCAATCTGACACGCAAGATTATCTCTAATTCGTGTACAGTGTGGTTGGACCATGTCTAAGTTCTTGATGAAAATTTCCCCTAAGGCACATTAGTTTGAACCCCCTCTGCACCTCTCCTTAAAAAGTCTTGGTCTTGCAAACTATCGAAAAATGATAGAAAAAATGCAGAAGAAAAGATATGAGACATATAAAAAGAAAAAAAAAGAGGGGGAAAATCTAGGAACAGGGAATTAGTAAAATGAAATGAAATATATTAATCATGGCAATAGTATGTACCTAATTAAAATGTGAGTGAACTATACTAATACTTTTAAATGCGCAAATTAATTATGTTAAATGTTTGCTACATAAAAAATTGAAGTTGAAGACGCATGTTATTTATAGATAATAGATGGAAAGGAAATGATACATTTGGTTTCTCTCTTAAGGGAAGAAACAATGACACTGTGTGTATATAATAAAAGTCAAAAGCTGGAAAATAGGAGAAGAAAAGAAATACATCTAAAATTGGAAATGAAAACGGAAATATAATGTAGAACGAATTACCATATTTTTCAGAGTATATGACGCACCAGAGTATAAGATGCACCCAGATTTTAGCCTCTTTTTTGAGGGAAAAAGGTGCATCTTATACTCCGAAAAATATAGTATGTACCGTGTTTCCCCAAAAATAAGACGGGTCTTATTTTCTGTTGACGCCCCCCCCCCCCAAAAAAAGTGCTTGGCCTTATTTTTGGGGAGGTCTTATTATTTTTGAAGTGAAATAATAATAATAATAATAATAATATTTAATTTTGTATACCGCGTCCTCTCCCCAAGGGGACTCGGAGCGGTGCACAGGGAAATTAAAACATATAAAAATATATACAAACAATAAATACAATAAATAAAAGCAGATTAAATTGATCGTCCCTGTGCTAAAAACCCCATTAAAACTAAATTCCCTAAACACCCCAAGGGAAGCGGTGAAGGAAGCGGTGAGCATAGTCACCTCACAGCTGCTGTTGTATCGCAATATTTTCAGGGAGGGCTTATTTTTGGAGGAGGGCTTATTTTAGCACATGCACTCAAAAGCCCAATTGGGCTTATTATCTGGGGAGGTCTTATTTTCAGTGAAACAGGGTATGTATGTATGTATATATGTGTACACACACACACACATACATACTTATTTTTTATTTATTTATTTATTATTTATTTTATTAAATTTATAGACCGCCCCCTCTCCCCCATGGGGACTCGGGGCGGTGCACAGGAAATTAAAAATCCAATAAATACAACAATATACAAAATACAAAATATTAAAACCGAATTAAATTACCCCTGTGCTAAAATCAATATTAAAACCCCTACAACCCTAACAATTACCCCTTAAAATTCAGATTAAACATTTTTTTTTTGCGGCTAGATACATAAAAAATTAGGCCAGGCACATACACATATGTTCAAGGGGGAAAACCGGACAACCATTCTGTTTACAAAATAATTTTAATTATGTAACAAATAAAAAGCTTTGTTTCAAAAATCTGAGTCTTCAGGAACGAAAGCGAGATTGTCCTTGCCAATGTTATTGAAAAGGGGGGTGGGGAAGGCTATCGGATTATCCTCCATCCAGCCTTTAGACCGTCCTTTAATTAAAACATGCCCTTGCAATTCATAACTCAATATGTGAAACCTAACCTTTTATCCTTATGGAATGTCATCAGAGATTGTCTTGGAGATCTGCGTCTGATCGATGACCGTTGTCCAGAGCAAGGCTTTTATCCCCGTGACTGGCACCTGATGGTAATTTATAACATCACCTTGCCAACCCATCCGTCTTGACGGACATGCTGCCACGGTCGCTCCTATTCTCCAACTTCAGTCCTGCCTGCCCTTCATTCACCAGGCTGATGGGTTAGTGGCATATTCATGACATCGAAGCCAATGCTGCAATCTATATGCCTCTGAAGGAATGTTGGCCTTTGTGTTTACATGGCACACAACCGTGTTGTGATTTTTGCCCTTCAAGAAAGCAAATCTTCTTTTCCTTTTCTTCACTCCTCTCCTACTTTCCTTTCTTTTTTCCTCTCCTCTCCTCCTTTCCTTTTCTTAACTTCTTTCCTTTCCTTCTTTCCTCTCCTCGCCTCCTTTCCTTTTCTTTTTTCCTCTCCTCTTTTCTCCTCTCTTCCTTCCCTTCTTTCCTCTCCTCTCCTTTTCTTTTTCCCCTCCTCTCCTCCTTTCCTTTCCTTCTTTCCTCTCCTCTCCTCTCTTTCTTCTCCTCTCGTCACTGCCCTTCTCTCCTCTCCTCCTTTCCTTTCATTGCCTTCCCTTCTTCCCTCTCCTCTTTTCTCCTCTCCTTCTTTCCTTTCCTTTCCTTCTTTCCTCTTCTTTCTTTTCCTTTCCTTTCCTCTCATTTCCTTTTCCCTCCCTCCCTCTCTTCCAAAATAGTTTCCTTCCTTTTTTCCCTCCTTCCTTCCCTCCCTGCCTCCCACTTTTTGGCACACTGAAACAAAACTGGATCATTCTACTTCCAATGAACTGCAAATGAAGCAACCTTTTTATACAAGTAACAAACCGAAGGTCGGCCTGAAAAAACACTAGAAGCATCACTAGAAAATGCCACAGAAAACATTATCTCTTATCATAATGAAATATATTTCATGGTGGTTGAATGCATAGCTGTTTTAAAGTTCAGAAGAGGTTCTTTTTCTGTGACTAGTTCTAAAATGCAGGTATCGCTAGCTAGTTATTAATGTGTGCATAGATAAAATTTCATTCCAAAGTCTTTGTATTACCTGCACTCCAAAGTTTATGCCATAAATATATTTTTTCCTATATGAGAGTGTGTTAGCATGCAGATCTGAAGGTTATAGGAAATGGTTTTGTGTCACAATCATCCCACTTATTTTCCTCCCTGGAAATCAACTATAATAATGCTAAATTTTGTCAATGTCAATGTTGTTGTTGTTATCTCTTTTCATTAAACATGAAACTCAGTCAACTGAACATTCAAAAATGCATCACAAATACCACTGACTGGAGCTAATGGTTGATACGGGTTGCTGCCAGTATCCTAGGTATCAACCAAGTACCTTCTTAAAATATATGATGTTCTGAGTAGCACAGTTTTTTACAGTTCCACTTGTGTTATTGCAGGAAGCTGCAATTTTTTGATGTGTCTTATGAAACTCTTGGACATAGTACCAAGTGCCCCGATGACAATGGCTATCACTGTTGCACGTAGTTTTAATTGTTTTTAGTAGGGGTTTTAGTAGGGTTTGATTTTTATCATTGCCTGTACACCGCCCTGAGTCCCGAAAGGGAGAAGAGCGGTATAAAAATCTTAATAATAATAATAATAATAATAATAATAATAATAATAATAATAATAATAATAATAATAATAATAATAATAATAATAATAATGTTTCATCAATTATCACGTAGTTTCAATGGCCAGGTTGTGATATTTCATGGTTTTTTCCAATTCTTTTTCTTCGACTCTGGCATCTCCTGGTACCGCGGTATCAATAAATTGTACGTTTCAGTTTTCAACAACCGTGAGATCTGGCGTTTTGTTTTCCAAATGATGATCCATTCGTATTTGAAAGTCCCACAAGATCTTCACCTTATTAATGTTATTATTGTTGTTATTGTTGTTATTGTTCTTAATATTAAAATGTATATGCCACCAATCTTACTTTCGAGCCATTTTCAGTGGCTCATGTAAGATGACGTTCTCACCTAGGCTTCCTGATACAGTAAAAAGCACACGCTTAAGCTCAAAAGCCCTCTTTTTATTTCAAAGGGTGTTCATTCACAGCCCGTAATAAGTCTCAATTAGTCAGAAAGAGTCCTACACTAGGCTGCCAAAGTCCTTCGGGATAAGGCTGATAAGCACCCACCTTTATCTTCCTTGAAATGCTGCCAAAGACTTAATTGGCAATTAGCGTGGCAAGGCCACATGGAGCAAAGAGTAAAACAGAGCTTCAGAAGGTAAACGGACCAATATGAACTAAGTTGCTTCCTGCAAAGGTTCACGTGCCTTTCCTCCTCCTTTATATCCTATGGGAGAAGCCAATCACTTCCAAGCCTTACTCCTGAGTGGTCCCTTCTGTCTTAACTGTTCTTGCCTTCTGGCAGCTCTGCACATGTGTGCACACTGGGAACAAGGGGAGCCTCTTCCTCTGCCTCACTGCTGTCCGACTCTGGAGGCTCTGGACATAACTCCCAGATGGCCCTGGTCCCCTCTCTGCCTCCGACACAGCACCCTCATCCGAGCCTTTCCCAGACTCCAGAACTGGCCCATCTTCCCCTCCAACCTACATGCTGTCTGAATCTCCTGCCAGCTCTGCAGGTCACTGGTGGACCACAACAGATGGTCTCTGGTGTGTCCCACTTGACTTGACTAGAAAGAGTGCAAAGAAGAGCAACAAAGATGATTAGGGGACTGGAGACTAAAACATATGAAGAACGGTTGCAGGAACTGGGTATGTCTAGTCTGATGAAAAGAAGGACCAGGGGAGACATGATAAGAGTGTTCCAATATCTCAGGGGTTGCCACAAAGAAGAGGGAGTCAAACTATTCTCCAGGGCACCTGAGGGTAGAACAAGAAGCAATGGGTGGAAACTAATCAAGGAGAGAAGCAACTTAGAACTGAGGAGAAATTTCCTGACAGAACAATTAAACAGTGGAACAGCTTGCCTCCAGAAGTTGTGAATGCCCCAATACTGGAAGCTTTTAAGAAGAGGTTGGATAACCATTTGTCTGAAGTGGTCTGAAGGGTTTCCTGCCTAGGCAGAGAGTTGGACTAGATGACCTCCAAGGTTCCTTCCAACTCTGCTATTGTATTGTATTGTATTGTATTGTATTGTATTGTATTGTATTGTATTGTATTGTATTGTATTGTATTGTATTGTATTGTATTGTATTGTATTGTATTGTATGTAAGTATCTACTATATAACCTATGCTATAGAAATACACACACCCATACAATTATTTATATATATATATATATCCTGGTTTGGAAGTGTTTATAGATCAGAAAGCTTGGGAAATTATCACCAAGAGATTCTAAGCTAAGGTAGAAAAACCCTATTATATTGTAGAGTGTCAAGTTGAAGACTGTGATCATAAATAGTAATTGGAAAAAAGGAAACAGAATAAATATATAAGATTGTTTGATTAGTAGCAGTTACTTAAGAGTAAATTCTTTTTCACAGAAGAGGATTTACCTCTCAGAAAAAAGTATGTGAGATTACATTATTAATTGCTTTAATTGGTACATTAGTCAAGTAGAGCTTGATTAATCAGCATAGACAAATTTTAATTGGCATGGTTATTACTCATTTATTTCTTTATTTCCCCCCTTTTTTACTGTTGAATGTAAAAGAAAATATTTAGCAGTCTTTCTTTTTAACAAGCTTTAAAGAGTCGACTTGTCATTGTATAATACATGCCACACAAAAAAAAGAGCTTTCTATTATTAAATTGTACATTAGTGGTATAATTCAGTTCTTTTGCACACTGTGAGACTCATTGTATAAGTGTTAGGGCTGTTTCAGATTCAAATGCAAAATAAGAGACAAGTTGGATCTTCGTTTGAACAGAGTGGTTATACTGCAAAGCCCAATCATTCCTGCAAAATAATTCATACTAGAACAGAATAGATTTTAACAGTGGGAATTCCTCTGTAACCCAAGACAGTCATATCGAATGTCACTAAACCATATAAAGGCAGTCTTTAACTTACAATGCTTTCTTTAGTGACCGTTTGGCATTACAACGACACTTTAAAAAGGGAGTAATGACCATTTTCACACCCATATGACTGTTGCAGCATCCCTATAGTCACATGATCAAAATTCAGTGACTGACTCATACTTATGACAGTCATGTGCTCAGCTCCGACAAGCAAAGTTATTGGGGAAGCCATATTCACTTAACAACCATGTCACTAACTTAACAACTGCAGTGATTAACAACAGTGGCAAGAAAGGATGTAATGTAGGAAAAAATATTCACTTACTAAATGTTTCACTTAGTCATAGAAACTTGTTTTATAAACGTTTAATTTATAAGCTGAATTGTGCTTATAAATCGAAAACTACCTGTTTCCTTTCCAATATTCACCTAATTAACATTGTGTACATTGTCAGCTTCAAGGATGTTGTCTGCTTTTTAATGGAAAAGATTTTTGATTGCTTCTTTCGACGAATGACTAATTAAGTTATGGGAAATTAATGTCTAGAATAACTTCTTACAACAACAACAACAACAACAACAACAACAACAACAATAATTTGAACATTCTAACTCTACAAAGGGCTTAGAACTGCTTATATCCTCCGATGTTATCTTAACAGTTCCTAGGTCCTTGGTTAGGACTCGAGCTGTTGAGCTACCAACCAGCCCCAAAGGCTGTGAATCTCACCAAAGATTAACATAATAATAATAATAATAATAATAATAATAATAATAATAATAATAATAATAATAATAATAATAATAATAATAATAATAATAATAATAATAATAATAATAATAATAATGTGCTGCAGAATTTTATTTCAGTTCAATTACTGAAATTAATTCAATTTAATTCTTGGATTACAATATTGTATTTTATATGAATTTCAACTGCATAGCCTTCTACCTTAATCTGTTCTGTAACTTTTTACATTGATCTAATGTGTTGCTTACTGTGTTGTAACTTTGTTAGTGATCTGTAGGAGGAATGAAAAAGGAATGAGAATATATAAAAGCGATGGACACATTGGTGCAGGTATCAGTTAGTTTTAACCATGTTTCGTTTTAAGCGTTCTATTTCTTTAGATTTCTATCATGCAAAACTTTTCTGTGCTCTAATATTGCTTATCCCAAAAGATAATGTTCTCTCTCTCTCTCTGTTTCTCTCTCTCTCTCTCTCTCTCACACACACACACACACACATACAAACACACACATACACACACACACACGGATGCATGTATAGATGTATTATCTCACACATCTGTACAACACTGAGATATTAGCCATATACTAGATACTTAAATTTAGTCCTTCAATTGGCAATTAGACAAAAGTTAGCTGAACATTCATAACACATTAATTGATTTGTCAGATACATTTATTTACTGAAAACATTCTAGCTCCCTTCCATTGCATATTGAAGATGACTTTTGACAGTCGGTAGCAAAACAAAGAAAAGACTTCAACACAGCTTTTAAAACTAGCCACCCAAATGTTAAATCTTAGAAACAGCAGAACTCTATTGTAATATTTGATTCAAAATCCTCAAAAGTATATTTTTCTACTCCGTTTTGAGAAATATTTCATAAGAAACAATTTCTCAGAAAGAGTGCTATTGTAAGGACCAGATGACTGCAAGGGATATAAATCCTCCCATTCCTCACCATTCAGTCAGAACTGAAGAAGCTTCTTGGATGAGAATAATAATAATAATAATAATAAATTTTAATTTATAACCCGCTCTCTCTCCCCGAAGGGACTCGAGGCGGGGCACAGGGAATTTAAAATACATATAAAAAATACAAACATAGTACAATATAAAATAAAATTGAACTAACCCTGCGCTAAAATCCCATATAAAGCTAAAAAATAATCATTAAAAACCCTAAAAACAGTAGATTATCCTAGGCCGGCCAAGCAGAAAAAGTGTGTTTTTAATTTTTGACAGAAGGAGCGGAGGTCCGTAGTTGTTCTAATAGCGGGGGGAAGGTCGTTCCAGAGGGTCAGGCCCGCCACAGAGAAGGCCCTTCCCCTGGGCGCCGCCCGCTGGCACAGCCTAGTGGATGGCACCCGGAGAAGTCCCTCTCTGTGGGAGCGAATCGGCCGCATGGATGTATGGGGCAGGACACGATCCCGCAGATAGCTAGGTCCCATGCCATGGAGCGCTTTAAAGATGATAATCAACACCTTGAAGCGCACCCGAAAGACGACAGGCAGCCAGTGCAGCTCACGCAGGAGCGGTGTTACATGGGAAAACCTAGAAGTTCCCATAAATGCCCGTGCGGCTGCATTCTGGACAAGTTGAAGCCTTCGGGTGTACCTCAAGGGGAGCCCCATGTAGAGAGCATTGCAGTAGTCCAGTCGCAATGTCACGAGGGCATGAGTGACTGTGCAGAGGGCACCCCGATCCAATAGGGGACGCAACTGGCGGACCAGGCGAACCTGGTAAAACGCCCTCCTGGCCACGGCTGTCACTTTATCTTCCATGGAAGCAAAATGTTTTCAAGAAAAAAAACAAAGAAAGTCCAGTTGCCTTTTGAAAACACCGCCACCACATTTTTGGGTTTCTTTAAAAAAACCTGATCTATTCCCCCATCTAAATTTTGATTTCAGTTTCTGTATCTATGGCTAGGGCGTAGGAATAGAGGGAATCAAAGAAGAGGGAATCAAACTATTCTCCAAGGCACCTGGGGGCAGGACAAGAAGCAATGAGTGGAAACTAATCAAGGAGAGAAGCAACTTAGAACTAAGGAGAAATTTCCTGACAGTTAGAACAATTAACCTCTGGAGCAGCTTGCCTCCAGAAGTTGTGAATGCCCCAACCCTGGAAGTCTTTAAAAAGATGTTAGATAGCCATTTGTCTGAAATGGTATAAGGTTCCTGCCCACGCAGGGGGTTGGACTAGAAGACCTACAAGGTCCCTTCCAACTCTGCTATTGTATTGTATTGTATTGTATTGAATATATTGAATGAAGGTGGCAGTGTTTAAAGTTTCTTATATGATGAACTGTTCCTATCACAATGCTACCTGTTGGGAAGCTATAATCACAGATCTTTTATCATGGATATTTCATTATTCCTGTGTGAAAGCCTGCATAGTCTTCTAGCCGAGTGATCAGAATGATCAATGAAGCTAGATCGCTGAAATCACCTTCTCCGTAAGCAAACAGCTCACGACACACTGCATTCTTGTGGCATATAGAGATGGACCTTCTGATGGCCGTGTGCTTTAGGTGGTTTTTTTTTTGCGGCAAAGTACACACAGAGACACCTTGACACAATCTTTTCAGACTCAAGGTCCTCTATACAAAAGGATCTTCTTGCCGTTTCGGTTGCACTAAGCACCCCAAAAATCGACATTATTTTGGCCACCCTTAATTTTTTCCCCAAACTTGGCAATTTTAAAAAGGCATGCCCTGCAACTTCTAGAATTTCCCAGGCCAAGTGTTAAAGTTCACGCTTTTTGAATTTGAGGAAACGACAGAATTTAATGGTTGCATTCAGCCTAGTATTAATGGAGGGGGGGGAGGATGAAAGCCTTATTCCTGGGCTGTAATCCTATAGCATTCAGTTTGCATCTGGTGAACTAAAGCCTTGGAAGCTTTAGAAATGTATTGATCAAGTAGCTTATGGCAGGGGTCTCCAACCTTTGCAACTTTAAGTCTGAAGGACTTCAGCTCCCAGATTTCTCCAGCCAGCTTTGCTTCAGACTTAAAGTTGCAAAGGTTGGAGACCCCTGGCTTAGGGCATGGCAAGGTTCAAGGTTGGGAGTTGAAACTATTTAACATGTGCGTTTGCTTTAACAGATTAGCAGAGTTGGAAGGGACCTTGCAGGTCATCTAGTCCATCCCCCTGCCCAAGCAGGAGACCCTACATCTGCCTCTACCTAGGATCGAACTCACAACCTCCTGCTTATGAGGCAAGAGCTCCACCTCTAGGCCACAGCAGCTTCCTTGTGTGTCTGTTGCTTGTTGTTGTTTTTTTGCACCTTGCTTGTTATATGCAAACTAATGCTGCAGAAGAATGGAGGGAGTTACGCATGACACATCCAGAGGTTAAACGAATTGGAAAACAATTGATGAATCAGTTCTTAGGGGAAACGTTCGTGCTTAAGCCAATCTAAAGCCATTTGAAATGCTCAGGGGAAAGAAATGAGTTCAGCTTTCAGTAACAATGAGACTTCCCCAGCTGGCATGCCTTCCTGAGTGTGTAAAAACAGGAATCATACATAGATGTGATTTCAAACTCCCTTTTTGTAATCTGGTAATCCCTTAATTCAGGGTAGAGTCAGGGCCATGGGATGAAGCTGATATTTACTGACCGAGTGCCCTTCCTGATGCCTACATGGAGTTCACAGCAGATATTTTCTCTTTGTGCCCTGGTAGAGAAACATCTGCCACTACCTAGGATTGAACTCTCAACCATCCAAGGGGAGCTCCAGCGTCTTCATCACTAGGTCACCACACCACTCATTATTTATTATATATATGTGATGCATATGATATAGAGGGACATGGTGGCTCAGTGGCTAAGATGCTGAGCTTGTCAAACAGAAAGGTCGGCAGTTTGGTGGTTCAAATCCCTAGCGCCATGTAACAGAGGGAGCTTCCCTTACTTGTCCCAGCTTCTGCCAACCTAGCAGTTCAAAAACACGTAAAAATGTGAGTAGAAAAATAGGAACCATCTTTGGTGGGAAGGTAGCAGCGTTCCATGCATCGTCGGCATTTAGTCATGTCAGCCACATGACCATGGAGACATCTTCGGACAGCGCTGGCTCTTAAGCTTTGAAATGGAGATGAGCACCGCCCCCTAGAGTCAGGAATGACTAGCACATTTGTGCGAGGGGAGCCTTTACCTTTACCTTTATAAGATATACAAATCATATACATTGGTACCTCAGTACTCGTCATTCATTGGTTCCAGCAGATACAACAAGTACCAAAAATGACGACTGTTGTGGCCCTGCAGGGACTGGCTGAGCTGCTGATGGACTCTGATAGCGAGAAACAATATGAGTCTGCCATGGAAGCTGAGGAAGACCTTCGGGGGTGTTCAGAGTCAGAGCAGGAACCAGAGAGGCTGGTTGGCCACCAGGAGGCACCTGAAGCATGGAGCAGTGGGGAGGATCAAAGGCAGTTTGTCTCTGATGCTAGAGTGAGAAGGCCCGAGAAACGGAAGGAGCAACTCCATAGGCAGGCTCACAGAAGGTGATTAAGCAATCAAGGTTGTTGATTGGCCCCTCCCAAGAGAGCTTATAGGTGAGGAAATGGGAGGGGACATTTGCAGGAAACAACCGTTCGGAAAGGAGCCATGATTGTCTGCCGGTGAATTCAGCTCGTGCCTGTTCTGCGAAATAGTTTTGCAAATAGGTTGCTGCAGAGTTAAGCTTGTGACGTGAATGTTCTGGGCTCTCAGCCAAAAGACTGGTTATCTTGCCTAATTAACAGTGGCCTACAGCCAAGCCTGTGTCCGTGTCTATTTGAGGGCCTCGGACAGAACAGACGACTATCAAACACTTCCCCCCTCCTCAAATGAAATAATGTATTAGTCACAAGGCCGGTGTCTACATAGTGATATTTGAAGAGAACAGCTTGCAATTGTGCTGACGGAATTTCTATTACATTGCAGTCTGCGGGGACAAAAAAAGGAAAAAAAATGGTGATTCGGGATCTCTTGTGATTGTTCATAATGAGAGCTAAGATAATCAGATCCTCTCCATCTGGCCTAATCTTTTGGTTCATCTTATATTTCCAGCCATGTTTCTTGCTGATATTCATTGAGGGACTATTTGTGTTTCGCTTGGGATGTTTTAGATTGTTCTAACATGTGGATTCTGTATGTTAGGAAAAGAGGATGTTCCATGCAATTAGCGTAAAATTGGTATTACTTATGAGTCTGTTGTATTCTTCAGGAATTATCTTGTCTTAATTTCTTCTGGGACCGCCATTTTCAAACCCGAAAAGCTGCCGGTTGTTTAAAGCAGGGGTCCCCAACCTTTGCAACTTTAAGTCTGAAGGACTTCAGCTCCTAGAATTCTCCAGCCAGCAAAGCTGGCTGGAGAATTCTGGGAGCTGACGTCCTTCAGACTTAAAGTTGCAAAGGTTGGGGACCCCTGGTTTAAAGGATGGGATTTCTAAGTGGGTTTAGGCAGATCGGAAGATAAATCATTAATTTTAGCCTCTTCGTATTCATTTGCTCATTCGCATTTTTTTTTTTTTTTGCATACGTTTTGGTTACATACACAAATTTGTCTTTTCAAATGTATGGCTTACAATATTTAAAACAACAACAATGGTGTTTCTTGCAATTTTAGCAAGAAACATCCTCTTTGGAAAAGCACTCACAATATTTGCAGGGGAAGGCTCCACAAAAATCTACATGTTGGCTTCTAGAGTTGAAGGACAACCAGACACACCGATTCCATCACAATACACCCACAAACATCCAGTCTGCCTGCCTGAGGCTTAACTGGTTGGCGTCCTTGCATTGTCATTGGCTCGTGTTCATTTGTTCACAAGTTGGCACTTCAGAATCATTAAATGAAAGAGTTACAAGGATTCTGTCTTTTTCTAACCGTCTCCTACTGCTTTGTGCTCAGCGCATGTTTCTGCATCTTGTTGCCCTAACCCCGTGATGGCGAACCTATGGCACACATGCCATAAGTGGCATGCCGAGCCTTCACTGCAGGCACATGAGTTGTCACGCCAGCTCAGCTCCATTGTGTATATGCACATACCTCCTGCCAGCCAGCTGATTCTTGAGTCTCTGTCACAGGGAGGCAGGGAGCATGGAGAGGTTTATTAAAAAAAAAAAATCAGGGAAATTCTTTTTTACCGGAAATACATTTTTTTCTTTTGCTCTTCTTTTCTTTTCTTTTCACTTCATTTTTCCTGATGCATTTGCTAGATTTTGCTATGACCAGTCCTCAAACCTTTGGTATCATTATTAATCAGAATCAGATTAGATCTGGAAGGGACCTTGGAGGTCTTCTAGTCCAGCCCCTTGCTCAAGCAGGACATCCTATACCATTTCAGACAAATGACTCTCCAATTAATGCATTTAATTCTAATTTTTTAAATGTAACACTTAATTTTGAATTCATTTGAATCTTAATACATTTAATTAGATTTAATGAAGACATTCATTTATTGGTGATTTCTTATTATGCTGTTGCTATCAAAAATACTCAGTGGCTTACACAGGAAATGTCTCATTTTGCCCCAAACAGATGTTCAGGATATATATGATCTGTTATTATTACCTGTCTGTTTATCTCTCTGTCTATCTATCTATTTTTCTCTCTTTCTGTCTGTCTATCTATCTTCTACTATCTCTCCATCTCTCCATCTCTCCATCCATCCATCCATCCATCCACCTACCTACCTACCTACCTACCTCAATCTGCCAACCTGCTAACCTACCAACCTATCAGTCAGTCAGTCAGTCAATCTGTCTGTCTGTCTGTCTGTCTGTCTGTCATCTTTCATAGTCTCTACCTCGTATCAATTCCTATTCTCCATACAAAGGGATATTCAAGCACAGAAATTAATGTTAGGCTTCCATTTTCAGCTTCCAACTTTGTAAATCAGAGTTATGTAGCTGTTGTGCACCCTTCAAGCATAAAATCTAAATCCCTTCTTGGGTAGTGAATCCGTCCTTTCAATAGGAACATTGAGCTACCTTCATCCATCCATCCAACCAACCAACCATAACCCTTTATGAAAGTCTCCTGGGATGACTAAGATCACTTTCCGGGAATATTATTTATATTACCCTTATTTGTCCTAAGCAGTGTCCTAGCAAATTATTTCTGGGTGGATCAGTGTTTCCGTTTGCTGATTGCTGACCTTCAGGATCAGCGATGGTAAACCTTGTGCATAACTAACATCTATTGTGCAGCCATCACAAATGGAAAAAGTCTTATTTAACTTAGCCAAAGGGTAGTGGGTGCCATGATTCTTGGAGGCACCGTTGCAACATCCACTGTTTGTACTCAATTTATTTAATCCTTCAGGTCAAATTGTGTCCCGGTTTATACTCTCTGCATTAACGGTGCAGACTTTAAAACTCTGCCAAATTTGGCCGGGCTCTGGTTGCCTAGGTAACCATCAAAGATGATGTCAAATCAAGACATGGTATGGCAATATGCACCCTTCTGTTATTTGCAAGCATGAAAGTGTGTAAGAAATGTGTGTGCACATGGGCATTTAAGTCCCAGTAGTTAAGCAGCCGGAATGATGTCTGGCAGAGAATTAGATCTTTATTTTTATTTTTTTTGTATAAATTAAAAAAAGGAACGGCAGAACATGTATTATTATTTCCACATAATGATAACTCTCTTTTTTGTGTGTGAACTGGCTATAGTGAATTTGTGGTGTTCCTGGCAGTCCCTTCTGCATCAAACATATAAATATAACGACACTTGAAAATTGTATTTTCCATGGTTTTTTTCCCCCTTCCCATTGTTACCTTTTCAATAATTGTCCTTCCTTCTTTTTTATTTTCTTCCTTTTTTTTTCCCTGTTAGGAGAGAACATTATGTGGGTTTTATCCCAGCGCAATGTTCTTCGGGGTTGAAAACAGGTATATTATAGTCCTCATTAAAACAAATTAAATAATTAGATAAACCCTTGCTGCTGACAGTTTAATTTGCTAACGTTTCTCAAAAGCCTTCTGGTGCAGGGAAAATGGTTTCCTACTCTTTGGTAGGGGAGGATCGGGTAATAACTCTCAGGCTGCTCTGACAGGAAGGTCCAGGAAAAGAGAAGTAAACATTATTTTTTCCTCCCAAGTCTTATAATACTTGCTATAACAACAACAATGACAACAACAGCAAAACAACAATATACACTAAATCAGGGGTTCCCAAACTTGGCAACTTGAAGACTTGTGGACTTCAACTCCCAGAATTCTCCAGCCAGAGCTGGCTGGAGAATTCTGGGAGTTGAAGTCCACAAGTCTTCAAGTTGCCAAGTTTGGGAACCCCTGCACTAAATGATTAAAACTGTTAGTTGGCATATTGAAATCAAAAGAACTTAAGGGAATTTTAAAAGCTGCACTCAAATTAGGCTAGACTACATTGACATGACTATAATGCTTTGTTAGAACTAATATAGTAGTTTTTCATTGCTTTTTGGGATATTATTATGATCTTTTTATTCATTAAACATGAAACTCAGTCAACTGAACATTCAAAAATGCATCACAAATACCATTGACTGGTGCTAATGGTTGATACAGGTTGCTGCCAGCATCCTAGGTATCAACCACATACCTTCTTAAAATATTCGATGTTCCAAGTAGCACAGTTTTGGGCAGTTCCGCTGGTGTTATTGCAGGAAGCTGCAGTTTGTTGATGTGGTTTGTAAAATTCTTAGACATAGTCTAAGAGAAATTTCCTGACAGTAAGAACAATTAACCTCTGGAACAGCTTGCCTCCAGAAGTTGTGAATGCCCCAACCCTGGAAGTCTTTAAAAAGATGTTAGATAGCCATTTGTCTGAAATGGTATAAAGTTCCTGCCCACGCAGGGGGTTGGACTAGAAGACCTACAAGGTCCCTTCCAACTCTGCTATTGTATTGTATTGTATTGTATGGTACCAAGTGCCCTGATGACAATGGGTATCACTGTTACATGTTTCATCCATAGCCGTGTAGTTTCGAGGGCCAGGTTGCGATATTTTGTGACTTTTTTCCAGTTTGTTTTCTTTGACTCTGGCATCTCCTGGTACAGCGATATCAATAAACTGTAGGTTTCGGCCGTCTGCCACTGTGATAATTGGCATGTTGTGTTCCATGTAACACCCTGTCTGTATTTGAAAGTCCCACAACATCTTCACCTTCTCATTTTCAGTAACTTTTTCCACTTCGTGTTCCCATGACTTTTTGGTACACAGGCAATTTTTTACATAATGACAAAATGGATTTTTTACATAATGGCAAAATGGATTAATTTAGCAACTCGGTTGTGTTTAGCTTGGTACTCAGTTTGTGCAATTTTTCTGCATTCACATATTAATTGTGAAACCGTTTCGACTTTATGGCTGCAAAGTGGACAGTTTGGATTGTCAGTGGATTTTTGTATCTTCGCTTTCATGGCATTAGTTTGTAGTGCTTGTTCTTTTAATTTAATTTAATTTAATTTATTCACATTTCTATACCGCCCTATCTCCCTTGTAGGCACTCAGGGCGGTGCACCCATTATTGCTGTTGTTGTTGTTGCTGTTGTTATTCGCACAGTCAGCCAGATGTTCAGACTGGGTTTGGCATTTTGTCTATCTATCGAGTCCTTACCAAGGATCTGGAATAGACAAATCTGGATGTTTTGAAGAACCCTGGTTTCTGATTTCTTATGCATGACAAACACTTTAGATTTCATTTATTATTGTCTGTATGACTGATAGCTTTTTTTAAAAAGGAAGAAGAAAAAAGATGCACAGGATAAAAAAGTACAACACAATATTAGCAATCGTAACTAGAAGTTAGTTGCTAAGTGCAATCATATGGTTTGATCCCATAATGCTCTTTTCCTCCCCTTTTCCTGAGTGCCATATGAAAATCTACCCCGCTGTGTTCTTTTCTGCAATTACACAACATTTTCTTTTAAATGTAAATTGTCTCCCATTACATTATTTTCTGTAGCTTGCTTTCTTCTGATACTGCACATGTTTATTTATAAACAGATTACTACATATGTTAACAATTACAATAACATCACGAATAATAAAACAAAACCCCCAGATAAAATCTTTAGGAGAAAAAAAAATGCCTCTAAATTAGAATGAGAAATGTTCGGATTGATATGCTAGCGAGATATAACAATAACTTAAGATACATTAAAGATGGTGATAACCAACTTTTGGGTTTTCTTTGATTCCAGTGGTCAGTGGAAGGATGGATGGAAGGGAAGGATGAAGTAGCATAGTAGCATAGTCAGCTACAATATGGAAGTGAATGAGATTTGCTTGTGGTCCATCCATCTAATCAGACCCAACCAGTGGTAAAACGTAATTTTTTTAATACCAGTTTTGTGGGCGTGGCTTAGTAGCCGTGGCTTAGTGGGCATGGCAGGGAAAGGATACTGCAAAATCTCCATTCTCTCCCCACTCCAGGAGAAGGATACTGCAAAATCTCTATTCCCTCCTTACTCCAGGGGAAGGATACTGTAAAATCTCTATTCCCTCCTTACTCCAGGGGAAGGATACTGTAAAATCTCCATTCTCTCCCCACTCCAGGGGAAAGATACTGTAAAATCTCCATTTCCTCCCCACTTCAGGGGAAGGATACTGCAAAATCTCTATTCCCTCCTTACTCCAGGAGAAGGATACTGTAAAATCTCCATTTTCTCCCCACGTCAGGGGAAGGATACTAAAATCTCCATTCTCTCCCCACTCCAGGGGAAGGATACTGTAAAATCTCCATTTCCTCCTCACTCTAGGGAAAGGATACTGCAAAATCTCTATTCCCTCCTTACTCCAGGGGAAGGATACTGTAAAATCTCCATTCTCTCCGCACTTTAGGGGAAGGATACTGTAAAATCTCCATTCTCTCCCCACTCCAGGGGAAGGATACTGTAAAATCTCCATTCCCTCCCCATTCCAGGGAATGGATACTGCAAAATCTCCATTCCCATCCCACTCTGGGGCCAGCTAGAGGTGGCATTTGCTGGCTCTATGAATTACTCAAAATTTCCACTACCACTTCTCCAGAACCTGTCAGAACCTGCTGAATCCCACCCCTGGACCCAATGCTGATTTTCTTTTCACAGTTTAGATCACATCAGTCAAGGTCAGAAACACCTTACAATCACCTTTCATGCAAACACAAGAAAACTGCACTTGGGCGGTTATTGGCTTGCACCCATACACACAAACAATGAGACACTTAGGGGTCATCCAAAATCTGATCAATTCAGCAGCAGAACTAGGAGGAATGATACATACTCCTTGCTTGCAGTCAATACTTTAATGTTACTGCAAGGTCAGCTACAATAGTATCTCCAATCTCTGCATAAAAAGAATCTTTTCTTTAGAGAAATATATTTTGATATAGAATTAGGGTCACTAATTATATCAAAGAGGAGGAATGGTAGCTGAGGATTGAAGTATGGTTCAGTTCAACTTTGAGTTACAGATGTTTTTTTCTACCGGATATCTCTTCTATCTCTGAGTTTGGTGGGTCTCTTCAAAGACGTTTCATTACCAAACTAAATAACATCATCAGTTATCAATGATGTAACCTATTCCCGGGTAATGAATTCTGGGCAAGAAAACCACCAAGCTCAGAGAATCCCACCGTTTAACCCTGAGCTACAAATTCTCTCTTCTACTGTATCTACCGTGTTTTCCCGAAAATAAGACAGGGCCTTATTTTCTTTTGACTACCCCAAAATAAGCACTCGGTCTTATTTTCGGGGAGGTCTTATTATTTTTGAGGTGCAGGAGGTGGCAAGCGTGGTCACATCACAGCTGCTGCTCTGTTGTAATATTTTCAGGAGGGCTTACTTTCAGGGGAGGGCTTATTTTATATATATATAGATAGATAGATAGATAATTGTTTCCACAACTTCCTGTAAGGGCCCCAATTAAGGGAGGAGACATGCTGTTTCCCTGTTGGCTCATCACCAGAGACCATCTAGACAGAGAACCATTTTTTAATTATGTTGTGTAATATTTTTTTAGATATGTGTTAGTTTTTATGAGCTGATCAATAAATTTAAATTTGAGAGACCGAAATAGATCTATCTTGGTCTCTCAAATTTAAGTTTATTGATCAGCTCATAATAACTAACACACACACACACACACACACACACACACACACACACACACACACACACACACATATATATATATATATATATATATATATATATATATATATATATATATATATATATATATATATAAATAAATTTATACCCCGCCCTTCTCCTAAAAAAGGACCCAGGGCGGCGATTTTAGCACATATACTCAAAAGCCCCATTGGATTTATTATCCAGGAGGTCTTATTTTCAGAGAAACAGGATAGTTGTGTTGTATTGTATAAGAAGGTCATGTACCAACCTAATTGAGATCTCAGCCATCCCTTTCACCCAAGTAGTAAAATTTCAGATATATAAAAATGCAAAGCATTTGAGAACCTTTGCTGAGAACCTTTTAGATCTCCGAGTCTATGGAGATTCTCAGTCATCCAGGTCATAGTTGTCCCAATGGTGATTTTTTTCAAGAGGCTTTCTGGTTTTTCTTTGAAGACGCTTCACTTCTCATTCAAGAAGCTTCTTCAGATCTCCCTTTCCCCACCCTATAATGCTCTGTGCCAGACTTCCAAATAGCATCCAAAAGTAAGCAAGAGTACAAGGCAAAGTATTGCTCAACGTTTAAATTTATTAAGAGAGCCATGTTGGCACATCTGGGGAAACCTGAATCTGAAGGCTTCCTGGTATTCCCACCCAGTTGAATGTTCAAGATCTTGCCCCCACATCCACAAAATCATCACATTGTCCAATCATCCACTGCCATGCTGGGAGGTCCATCCATCCATTTCTGGTCAGGGGCAGAGGTGCAGAGACAAAGGATGACCTTGGCTTTGTAGAAGGAATTTTGTTATGGCTACATATCATCTAACTCTGTACAATCCCCCCTCCCGTTTTCCCACAATAGAAAATGCAGAGTAGAATAATAGAGAGTTTGGCAGGCCAAAACTCCAAAAGAAAAGATGGCTGCAGGCCTGACACTCTGCTTGGAGAGGTCTACAATGGAGATGAAGAAATTATCAACCAGGGATTTCTTCATTACATATTTAGTTCTCTATTTAAATTATGCTCTCTTCTTCAATCCTCAGACACCTATTCATCAAGCCATTGGAAGAATGTGCAGCAAGAAGGTTGCAGGAGGCCAGGAACCATGGGTTAAGCCAGGAGTCTCAAACTTGATTTCATTGAGGTCTGCATCAGGGTCATGTTAGACCTTGAGGGGGAAGAGAGGACGTGGCCAGGGTGGGCATGGCCAGTTCGATGTCACTCGTGAAAGGTGAAAGGTGAAAATGGGCTCTGTTTTCAGCTTTGACAGCTTCCTGTTTCTGCCAGCAAAAACAGATTGGGAGGGCCAATCTCCATTTTCGCTGGTAGATGCACATGGGCTGGTCCTTTGCTGTTTCCAGGGCAGTCCCATAGGCCAGCACCCCGTAGTCTGGATTCAGCCCCGAGCCTTGAGTTTGACACCCCCTGGGTTAAGCAGTCATATTTGCTGACTAGACCTTGCACAAGTCCTTTCCCTCCCATTCAGGCTACCTTATAGTATAGACTTTATTATCATTGTACCAAATAAATATAACAAAATTGAACCTGCTACCATTTTTACAGATAGCAATAGCTCTTAGACTTACTGTATATACTATACAATACAATACAATACAATAGCAGAGTTGGAAGGGACCTTGTAGGTCTTCTAGTCCAACCCCCTGCGTGGGTAGGAACCTTATACCATTTCAGACAAATGGCTATCTAACATTTTTTTAAAGACTTCCAGGGTTGGGGCATTCACAACTGCTGGAGGCAAGCTGTTCCAGAGGTTAATTGTTCTAACTGTCAGGAAATTTCTCCTTAGTTCTAAGTTGCTTCTCTCCTTGATTAGTTTCCACCCATTGCTTCTTGTCCTGCCCCCAGGTGCCTTGGAGAATAGTTTGACTCCCTCTTCTTTGTGGCACCCTCTGAGATATCGAAACACTGCTATCATGTCTCCCCTGGTCCTTCTCTTCATCAAACTAGACATACCCAGCTCCTGCAGCCGTTCTTCATATGTTTTAGTCTCCAGTCCTCTAATCATCTTGGTTGCTCTTCTTTGCACTCTTTCCAGAGTCTCCACGTCTTTTCTACATCGTGGCGACCAAAACTGTATGCAGTATTCCAAGTGTGGCCTTACCAAGGCACTATACAGTGGCATTAACACTTCACGTGATCTAGATTCTATCCCTCTGTTTATGCAGCCTAGAACTGTGTTGGCTTTTTTGGCAGCTGCTGCACACTGCTGGCTCATATTTAAATGGTTGTCCACTAGGATTCCAAGATCCCTCTCACAGCTGCTACTATTGAGCAAGGTACCACCTATACTGTACTTGTGCATTTGTTTTTTCTTGCCTATATGTAGGACCTTACTTTTTTCACAATTGAATTTCATTTTACTACTCCATAGTGTTTTATAGCACTCTCTGGGCAGTTTACAATGTCAGCCTCTGGCCCCCAACAATCTGGGTGCTCATTTTGTTGACCTCAGAAAGATGGAAGGCTGAGCCAACCTTGAGTTGGTCGAGATCAAACTCCAGGCTATGGGCCGAGTTAGCCTCTAAATACTGCATTCTAACCTCCGAGCCACCATTTGTCCTCGGTATGCATTGATGCCTTTGAGTTATCCCTTGATTGCCTCATAGTATGGAAAATGCCAGTATAATATGAATGCCAGGTACACAAAATTCAAGGTCTTGACGACCATCTTTAAAGCGCTCCATGGCTCGGGGCCTAGTTATATGCGAGACCGCCTCCTGCCCCATACATCCCTTAGACCGATACGCTCCCACAGAGAGGGCCTTCTCAGGGTGCCGTCGGCAGGACAATGCTGACTGGTGACACCCAGGGGAAGGGCCTTCTCTGTGGCGGGCCCAGCCCTTTGGAACGACCTTCCCCCTGAACTTCGCACCATCACCGACCTCCGCCTCTTCCGCCAATGTCTAAAGACATATCTGTTTCAACAAGCCGGCCTAGTCTAACCTCCCATGGGGACTTTTTAGGAAGTTTTAAATTGGATATTTTAAAATTTGGCTTTTAGCATAGGACAAGACAGTTTAATTTATATTTTAAATTATGTATTTATCTTTGTATTTTATATGTTTGTTAAATTTCCTGTGCGCCGCCCTGGGTCCTCTGCGGAGAAGGGCGGGATATAAATATAAATTTTAAAAAAATGAACCTGGAGCTAGATGAACATCAGGAATATCTCCACAATTTCTACAGACCCTATTACAGTGATGAAATCTCTTCTAGGAAGATAAGGAAACAATTTCTCCAGACAATTATTGAATTCTTGGCTTTCTTATATTCTGCATGTCTTCCTTTCTGCATTTCACCCGTTCTCCTACCCACGTCTCAGCATTATTTCAGGCCTTTGAGTAAATATAATATTTTGGAGCTATTTTGTAGAGGGAAAAGCATTAGGTTCCCCCCTGCCTAAATGTCTATCATTGTGTCTCTCACTTGGACAGAAATGCTGATCACAGAATGGTGAAAACACTCTTCTAAAATAGCAACGTGGCTTATTTCCCTCCATACCGGTTTCCTTGCAAATAATTATTGTTTGCATTTAATTTTGAAATTACAAAAAGAACTAGTAAATGCTGTTCTTTTTTTTTTTTTAATGCACATTTCAAAAAAGGCTGTTTAATAATTTGGCTTCCAGCTCTACAGTTTAAACTGTAATATGGAATTACATGATACAAAGTTCCCAGGATTTGTCTATCATAGTCATGGGTCGGGAGTATGCAATGGGACTTTTTAATGCATTCACAAATAGATTTTCTCCTATGTTTATGAAAGTGATGCACCATTTTTCCCCTTTAATTGTTTATTTTTATTAAATCTTCCTGCCAAACAATCCCATTTGAATCACACGTTTGAAAACTTGCTCTGCAAAATAAAGGGTTTTTTTTTTGTTTGTTTTTTAAACTGCATTGCCAAATAATTGTGACCATCCACATTGTCTACCTGGCATTTGGCTTAAATGAACAATGGCTATTATTCCAGAGCACAAATAACCTTCTACTCCAAATCTATGCGATCACACTACACTATGCACAGTTATCTTAGTCCTGTATCCTACCTTTCTAAGTCTGTTTCTCTCAATCCATTTCTGGCTTCTGAGCCTTGTTGCATGTTTGCACTGTTATCTACAATAATAAGCAGACGTCTTGTTTTGTGCCGAAAATGGAAAAATCACAGTTCTTCTGACATTTATCTGACTATATTATCCTCCAAGGTAAAACATATGTGACATTTAAAAAGCTACCCATTGTACTGTCAATTTTATTTTTTTTCTTCATCGATGTGGGTGTTATAACTACCTAAAGGTATAATCTCAAATCTATAGGGTCTCATTTTTTAACAATATCAGTAGAAGAGTCCCAGGAGGCAATGAATACAATGCAGATTCTTTTTGTTTCTAGGGCATTATTCATGACAGTGAGGAAGGTATTGTAATGGTCTGTGAGAATGACCTTGAAGCCAACACAGTTCTAGGTTGCATAAACACAGGGATAGAATCTAGATCACGTGAAGTGTTAATGCCACTGTATAGTGCCTTGGTAAGGCCACACTTGGAATACTGCATACAGTTTTGGTCGCCACGATGTAGAAAAGACGTGGAGACTCTGGAAAGAGTGCAGAGAAGAGCAACCAAGATGATTAGGGGACTGGAGACTAAAACATATGAAGAACGGTTGCAGGAGCTGGGTATGTCTAGTTTGATGAAGAGAGGGACCAGGGGAGACATGATAGCAGTGTTCCGATATCTCAGAGGGTGCCACAAAGAAGAGGGAGGCAAACTATTCTCCAAAGCACCTGAGGGCAGGACAAGAAGCAATGGGTGGAAACTAATCAAGGAGAGAAGCAACTTAGAACTGAGGAGAAATTTCCTGACAGTTAGAACAATTAACCTCTGGAACAGCTTGCCTCCAGAAGTTGTGAATGCCCCAACCCTGGAAGTCTTTAAAAAGATGTTAGATAGCCATTTGTCTGAAATGGTATAGGGCTCCTGCCCACGCAGGGGGTTGGACTAGAAGACCTACAAGGTCCCTTCCAACTCTGCTATTGTATTATTGTAAGATTGGATGGAGAGCTACAAACTGGACACATGGTGTGTAAAAAGTAACTCATGTGTAAAAAGTAGGGGTGACATGATAGCTGTCTTCCAATATCTCAGGGGCTGCCACAAAGAAAAGGCAGTCAAGCTATTCTCCAAATCACCAGAGGGCAAGACAAGAGGTGGAGCGCTTGCCTCATAAGCAGAAGCTTGTGAGTTCGATCCTAGGTAGAGGCATATGTAGGGTTTCCTGCTTGGGCAGAGGGTTGGATTAGATGACCTGCAAGGTCCCTTCCAACTCTGTTAATCTGTTAAAAAGAAGCAATGGATAAAAACTAATCAAGAAGAGAAGCAACTTAGAACTAAGGAGAAATTTCCTGACAGTTAGAACAATTAATTGGTGGAGCAACTCGCCTCCAGAAGTTGTGAATGCTCCAACACTGGATTTTTTTTAAAGAAGAGGTTGGATAGCCATTTGTCTGAAGTGGTGTAGGGTTTCCTGCCTAGGCAGGGTGTTGGACTAGAAGACCTCCAAGGTCCCTTCCAACTCTGGTATTCTATTCTATTCTATCTCAGTAGGAGGTTTGTTTTTTGGTTTTGCACTCCTGTAAATGTAGAGAGATATTTCATCATATTTTCAGTGTTGTTGCTTTCTTAAAAAAAAAAAAAAAAGCAGGCTCATGATCAAAGTCTGACATGGATCCCAGATAATGGAACTCCTTTTTAAAAAAAAATCTCCTACAGTGGTGAAAAGACTAGAACAGTGATAGCTAACCTTTTTGTCATTGCATGCCAAAAGCGCAAGTCCATGCGACAGCCCGTGCCGCATCAATAATGCAATGTGCGTGCAAAACTCCCTGCATACCCCACACCCCTGCACATGTGTACGTGACCCCCCCCAATGCTCCCCTCAGGCATGTGTATTCCCCCATGCCCCATTTTGGGGCTAGGAGGCCCCCCTGCAGTTTCCTGGGACAAAAACAGGGTCGGGGGTGCACCCCACACCCCATTGTTGGCCTAACAGGCCTCCCTGTAGCCTCCTGGGACTAAAAACAGACTGGGGGGGGGCACTGCAGCCATCCGTGCTCCCCCTGGATGTTTGTATAATACCTCACTGCACATGCATAAGCATCTTCTCCATGCACCCCACCCACCCAACCCCCTGCATGCATGGCAGACACCCCAAAATCCGCTGGCCATTGGGAGGTGCATGCACATGCATTCGCATGTCCATAGAGAGGGCTCTTTTTGCCACCTGTTGAATGCATGCCCTGCAGTTCGCCATCCCAGGACTAAAATCTTGGAGAAGGTTGGGCACATGCTAAAAAATATTATGCAAGAGCAGTGTTTTTCCCGCAACTCCTACTATTAAAAAAAAAAAAAAAGCATTGAGCTTCCATGAAAAAAGGCTCCTTTGAGGATAGGAGATAATCACCAGGCAATGGGTTTGAGTAAGAGATCTTTCCAAGCACCTGTTGTTAATAGATAGTGAGATGCAAGTATCGGTACCTGATTAAAATTCTAGGTGGCAACCTGAAGCCATCACTTATTTTGCAGGCGTAATGAAATATTCCTTTCTCTAGCACCTTTTCTGTACTTTCTTGCTGTGACAGCAGGCAGATTTCGCAGAGGAGTCTGGAGGAGGTAGAATCCAGCCACAGAAACTTTGTTAAATGTTGCCTACAGGTAAATTTTTCTTAAGACAAATGGAGGAGCTTTCCCTGGAATAAAACACAGGAGTCACTCCAAGAAGGAAAGAAGCTGCGTGAAATTTCAGAAACAAATGTTGCACGTCTTGGGGTTGGTTTTCGGTCCTGGAAAATTTAAGAATTGAAGATTTTTCCCTCTGAAACTTCCAGCATTCTGGAAAAAAAATGATTTCTGTATTTCTCAAGGTTGGCAGTTCAGTGGTTCGAATCCCTAGCGCCACGTAACAGAGTGAGCTCCCGTTACTTGTCCCAGCTTCTGCCAACCTAGCACGTAAGAAAGCACGTAAAAAAAAAATGCAAGTAGAAAAATAGGTACCACCTTTGGTGGGAAGGTAGCAGCGTTTCGTGAGCCTTCGCCATTTAGCCATGCTGGCCACATGACCACAGAGACGTCTTCGGACAGTGCTGGCTCTTCGGCTTTGAAGTGGAGATGAGCACCTTAGAGTCAGGAACAATTAGCAGATATGTTCCAAGGGAATCTTTACCTTTACCTATATAAACGTTTAAATAAGTCTTCTTTGTTGCAAAGAAATGGCACAAGGTAGCTGTGCATCTTTGGTAGTGATTTGCTAGATAGAATTGATTGCTCCTGGTTCTGGCTTGGACTTAGAATCCAGACACAGAATCTCTGTGAGTGGACATATGGTTTGGATGCTGATTTCTGCAGCCAATATTGCATCCTATAGACTTTGATGTATTGACTATTGAGATTCTCAGTCACGCAAGTCAAGGATGTCCCAAAGGTGCTTTTTCGAGAGGCAACTGGACTTTCTTTGCTTCTCCTTGAAGGCATCTCATTTCTCAACCAAGAAACTTCTTCAATACTCCTTTATCTCTTCTTATGTTTTCCTGTAGTCTTAGGCGCTTGGAGGCCTTGCTTCTGATCAGTGGTGGGAAACTCCCGGTTTAACAACTACTTCGGTGATCGTGCGATTGGCGCGGTGATGCGTGCTGCATGCGCATGCACAGTTTGAAGAAATCTTCACTTCCGGGTTCGTTCAGAGGAGTAACACAGCTGATTCACGCAGCAATCTGCTCTGCTGTGCGAATCAGCTGAGAAGATAAAGGTAGGAAAATAGCACGGGCAAGCAGGTGGGCCCACCTGATCATTGCGGAGAACTGGTTCACTCTCGGCTGATCATCAGAACTACTGGTTCACCTGAACTGCTCCGAACCGGTAGAATCCCAGCCCTGGTTCTGATTCTACATCCATATCCCCAGCTTCCAACTCAGAAGCAACAGAATCATTCATTATTCTTTCATTGCTACTACCTGGCTTTGATTTTTCTCCATCTGACCAATCTTTTTCTGAGAATGATAGTGACTCAGACATGTTCCTATAAGACTAAGGTGTGCCGAACCTAGAGAATATTTTCCAAGGACAGAAATCTCTGCAAAGTACATAAATTAGCTTAGTTTAGCTTTAGTTTTCAGAAAGGGTTAAAAGGATATTTCTATTACTCTGCAAAGGTATCCTGAACACCTTCTGTTTTGAAGAGTAGCTTGCAATCTTAAAATAAATATTGCTTTCTAGCCTTTCTTTGCAAGTTTAATACCTTCTAGGTACATTTAAAGGAACTTTATCTTACCTTTTTACCCTAAAGAGAAAAATAACAAATGTGGAGTCAGAAATACTGAAAAGTATGTAAAGGTGATTCACGTTTACTAAACTATTCTCTCTTTTAGTTTGTTTTTAGATGGTAGGTTGGATGGATGGGTGGGTGGGTGGATGTCAAACAGAGCTGAAGAAGCTTCTTGAGTGTCAGGGTTCCAAATAGCACCCAAAAGTAAATCAGCATCCAAGGCAAAGTTTTGTTCAAAGTTCCAATTTATTAACAGCCATGTTGGCACATCTGGGAAAACCCAAATCTGACAGCTTCCCGGTTTTCCCCACCTAGTTGAAAGTTCACGATCTTGCCCCCCAACACCCACAAGTCTATCACATGGTCCAATCTCCCACTGCCATGCTGGCAGCTTCCACCCATCCAGTTCCAGTCAGGTGCAGAGTGCAAAGACAAAGGATGACCTTGGCTTTCTAGAAGGAATTTTGTTTTGGCTACATGGCATCTAATTACGTTCAATCCCGCCTGCCATTTTCCCACAATAGAAAAGGCATAGTTGAATTATAGAAAGTCTGGCGGGCCAAAGATCCAAAAGAAAAGATGGCTGCAGGCCTGACAATGAGAAGCAAAACATCTTCAACGAGAAAAACGAGGAAGTCCAGTTGCCTCTTGAAAAAGCTCTTGTGGTACACTTTGTGGTATTGTTTATTCACTCAGAGAATGAGGCTGGGCCTTCCCATAGAGCTTACAACCGATGTTACATAGGCTGCCTGTCAGTAGAAGTTAACAAAATTTGTTTGAAATGCGTAGCCACTGTGTCCATCTGAAATTGGACATATATGAGCCGTCACAAAGCAGATTGTCATAGGAGATGCAGCCAGCCATAAAAGGGCAAAGAGAAAGACCAAACAATGCCATTGAGAGCCAACGCCCATCATTTTATCATCTTTAGGTTCAAAGCAGCCAGAATACAGGCGATGTTAGATCGCTGGTGTTTTGTTTTGCATTTCATTAATCAAAAGAAAAGGCAAAAGGATCGTTAAAATGAATAAATAAAGTAGATCTTGGCAGGCTTCAAGGAACGAGCAGACACATTGTCATTCTGAGAAAAGCATATTGGGGACAGAGGTTAGATGTTGCTTCAAGCGGGAGGACTTGAATGACCTTAGAATGAATGTAAAATTTGAACAGAATCCACTTTGAGGATTACGGATGAAAGTCTTGACACAAATGAAGAACAGGCTTATTTATAGAACAGGAGAAAGAGATGAGTAATAATGATAGAAGTTGATGCACCTTTAATTTCGGATTGTTACTGGGTGCACAGTGGTATTCAGCCAATTCAGACTGGTTTGGGTGAACTGATAGCAGCGACCTGCGGGTGGACCCATGCCCGCTCATCTGCCCCAGATCTATGCCATCCCAATTAGACACATTTTCAAAGCCATGTGCACGCATGCAAGCCACACATGCAAGCAAAGTGGACGTGCAGAAGGCACACACCCACTCACAAGCAAGTGTGCAACAAAGTGGTGGTAAACTGCTGTAAAACCCACCTCTGGTGCACAGTGCTTAATTATACATGGATGAAATCCTCTTACCTTCGCTATCGAAGGTAAGTGGTGGGAGTGCGCATGCGCAGAGCGTCTCTGTTGACGTATGGGCGGGTGGGCAGTACCTCCCACCACTGCCACTACTAGGTCACCTGAACCAGCAGAATACCAACTCTGTACTAGTGGTGGAATACAACCAGTGTGCCCGCCCACCCGCCTTATCTGTATTTGAGCCGATTGGGGTTTCTGCGCACAAGCACGGAGCATATGGCTCCTGTGCAATGCTCCTCTGAACAGCTGGAGCGTCGTGGAGCATCGCAGGCGGTAAATACACATGACCATGCTGCACGCGTGCATGTGGTGGACGCCCAGCCCCGTTGCACCATACCAGTTGCAACGGGATCCGGAACCCACCTGTACATAACTATGGTTCGCCTAATTTAAAGACTAGAGTTAGGTATGTTTTTTCCCCCCAGCTAATATTCACGCCGGAATTGATCCTTTCAAACCCCAGACCATTTTCTCAGGGTTTGCACTTTTTCTGAGAGCAATATATCACGCCCATCATGATTTAGTTGGGAGAGAAATATGTATCGCGGGTTCCGAATCAACACATTTTCTAAACAATCCTATTTTGTCGCCTTCCGAATGGTGTCACTGGACATTTTCAATCACCATGAATCAATTTCTGCGGGAGGAGGGAGGGAATGTAGGTGTTAGAGGCTACAATATTTTATCTAAGTAATATTATTCAGACTTTCACACCTAAAGGCATCTTATTTATTTTAATGGGAACTTTTGGTGTTTAAGAGAATAATGATAGATGTAGCCATGTTGAGGCTGAAGGCCAATCTCGGCCCACCAAGGCAAGGAAGATACCTTTCCTTTTTACACGGCAGTGTCTTATACTGTGCGGTACACAAGGAGATATTTTAAATTTTGTAGCCAGGTGAAAAACAGCTTTTGGGGGGTTATCTTCTTTAATATTACCTGCAAATAAATTTGTTTGTAGTATGAGGGATGAGAAAGAAGCTGTGTTCAGCTTCAATCTTTTCACTCCTAACCTTGACTGCAAGCTCAACTCCTAAGGGCATTTTTCAAGGGAGATAGAAAATACAAACATTAGAATTAAATCTTCTTTTATGCCATATCAACAGATCATAATATGGTACCTATTCTAGTCTATATAAGAAGGTTTTTTTTTTTTGGTGGGATATATTTGTCGAGTTTCTTACCGTCAATGTTATAGTTGATAATTATCGCTTTGGATCTCTTAGATTAGAAGAACATATTAGAATTTGGTTATGGTTGGTTTGCAGTTGCTGTTTTATTCTTTCAGTGGGTTGTTTTCTTTTTCTTTTTAATGTGTATTGGCTTTTTATTTATAAACCACCCAAATAAACAGGCAGGCTCAAAAATGTAAGAATAAACAATAAATCAGAAGAACTCCAAGCCAACCTACATTTCTACAAATGGCTTTTGATGTACTCCACAATATTTTTGGTTTACCAGGGTTGGGCTGCTGGGGATTTGCAAGGGTTTGGGAGAACCTCTAACTAAGTGCCTGTGCAGCTCAGAGAACCCCCAAATGCCACTCCTGGCTGACCCCACCCCTCCACTTCCCTAGGAGTCCCCACATGGCCCATTTTGGGCTCCATACTACATAATATTGTTATGATTTGGGGAAGAAATCTCACAAGGTTTCTAACAAATTGCTTCTTGATTAGCCAGATTATTCATTTTGTTTTTATTAATTTATTACGTTTATTTTTATATTTCCTTATGTAATGATGGGGGTTTCATAAACCAATCATCACAAATATATCATATGAAATCACAAATTATAAACAACTGGATGCTAGGTTGGGTTATCATAACCCAAAAGATAATTTGAGACTCCCTTCCTTCCTCCCTCCCTCCCTTCCTTCCTTCCTTGCTTTTTTCCTTGCTCTCTTCCATCCATCCATCCATCCTCTCTATTCCTCTGTTCCCTCTCTCCCTCTCTCCCTCCCTCCCTCCCTCCCTCCCTCCCTCCCTTCCTTCCTTGCTTTTTCCTTGCTCTCTTCCATCCATCCATCCTTTCTATTCCTCTGTTCCCTCTCTCCCTCCCTTCCTATGGTGTCTGTCATTGGATTATATATTGTATGTATGCATGTATAGATGAGATTAAAAGGGAATTTAGAAATATCTTCAGGGGAAATTTGGATTGTCATTCACAGTACCCACTAAACCTTCTTTTACTGTGGGATGCTTTTCTGCTGTGGAATTTAAAGGATACTCTAGACATCTTTATCCCCATCCTTCTTGTATGAATGTTGGGAAAACACATTTCTTTTTATATTATTTTAGTTTCCCGGTGCATCTTCCTCTGTACTATCCAAATTTGTTATTTCTGTCATTGTACGTACGTGATGTTAGTCTAAATCATTTTGATTGGATGCCTCTGTATAGGCAACAATAAATAAATGTAATAAATAAATAAAATCCTTCAGTGATTTTATTTCCTGGGCATTGAAATAGGGATAAATAGAGGCTTCTGGATAGGTTTATTTTTATTTTTATGGCTAAGCAAGTATTTAAACACGATTTTCTCTCTCTAACAAATGTTGAGTGTATCTGTATCTAAATAAATCTAGACAGAATTGGTCTCTGGTGATCAATAAATGTGCTCCTGTAGCTTTAAAAGCAACAAAGAAAACGACGAGTACAAATATCTTATATTCGTAGTATTAATAGAATACATATACAATATAATTCTCTCTTTGAGATCTCTTGTACATTATCAAAATCCATTTTGGCATTATTTGTTGATAGTATTGGATTTCCTATTTAGCTTCCCCCAAAAAATATGTTCCAATCCATTCCGAGAGGCTGCTAAAGCATCCAAATTAAACAAAGAAAAAAATAACTCCTCTACATATATCATTACTGCATCATATTTTCTTCTTTACTTCTTCTTTTACTGCTTCGGGTATCAAGGGAGATTGTAATTGTGTGGTTTTGTTACATTATATATATTTTTGGCAATCTTTTTTAGACTTTAGGACTACTGTTAGTAATTTGTTTTTTTTGTTTTTTTTGAAAAGAATTTTTTTAATTGGTTTTACAATATTATACAGGAAAAGGGTTGTAGGGTATGTGATAACATTTTGGTGACTTCCATGTCGGAGGTGGTGGTCTCCTCTGAGACTTCATACGAATACAATATAAAAAGAAAGCAAGTGGCAAAAATACATATATCTCACATTGTAAAAGTCTTACATTCAATCGTGTTTTTTCCCTTACCATCCCTTTTTACAAATCACAGTAATAGTTTCAAATAAAGTCATTTTTGAGATCTGAGTCTTCTTGCTATTGATTCTTCTTTCTTCTCGTCGATGGGTTGGGTCATGGCCCCTCTCGCTCCTTCTTCTTCGCCTCCTAGGAGTGAACGATGTTTTTGGAGAAAGGTCTCCGCCTCTCCTATTGTTTTAACTCTAACTTTACCTCCCTCCCAGAAGACCAACATTCCTTCAGGCAGCATCCACTTGAACCAAACTCCTTTTTTATATAATTTTTTTGGATAAGAAGGAATACTTCCTTATCTCTCTAATTTTTTTTGGAATTTGTTTCAAGATGGTAATCTCTTTTTCTTGGTATTTCAAGGGTCCCCCCCCCATTGTGCCCTCAATATCTCATCCCTTGTGGACCTTCTTAAGAATTTAATATGAACCTCTCTTGGTACATCATTTATTCTAGCATATGCTGAGTTAATTCTATAAACCAGGTCCATATCCCACCAGAGATGCTCTTTATTTTTCTTAATATAGTCTGCTAAAATTGTACTCATTAAATCTTTAAGATCTTCCCCTTCTATCTCTGGAAGATTACTGTTAGTAATTGGTTGACTACCCCCATTTCCAAACTTCGTTTCTAAAGTCCTGTTGTATTATTCCAAATCACCAACTGAGACCAAATTTTTATTCCATGTCCGATTCATCTACTCACCTCTCTAAAATAACAGCTGCATCTAATGATTTGCCAGGATTAGTTTTCTATTTCAATTGTTCCCACAAAGGAACATGTTATTATTATTATTCTGTGGTTAATCTTTGGTGAGATTCACAATCTTTGGGGCTGGTTGATAGCTCAACAGCTCGAGTCCTACCCAAGGACCTAGGAACTGTTAAGGTAATGTCGGAGGATATAAGCTGTTCCAAGTAGAGTGGTTTTTTGTAGAGTCAGAATATTCAAGTCTGGTAAATTTAGAATTCCTAAATAGCGAGGTAGCCCTTTAGGTATTGCTCCAAGGGCTCCAATTACAATCAGGACAACACACAATTTCTTTTTCCACAATTGCTCAACTTCAATTTGCAAGTCCCAGTACTTTGTGATTTTTTCTTGCTGCTTATTTTCAATTTGTGCATCACCAGGTATTGCAATGTCAATGAACTATACTTTTTTTCTTTTCAACTATTGTTATGTCAGGTGTGTTGTAGGCCAAGTGCATATCAGTCTGAATTCTGAAGTCCCACAAGAGCTTGACTTTCACATTCTAAAATCTTCTCAACCTGATGTTCCCAAATCCAAACATCTGGCACTTATTATTCTGTGGTTAATCTTTGGTGAGATTCACAGCCTTTGGGGCTGGTTGGTAGCTCAACAGCTCGAGTCCTACCCAAGGACCTAGGAACCATTAAGGTAATGTCGGAGGATATAAGCTGGCCCAAGTAGGGTGGTTTTTTGTAGAATCAGAATGCTCAAGTCCAATAAATTTAGAATTTCCAAATAGCGAGGTGGTATTATTATTATTATTATTATTATTATTATTATTATTATTATTATTATTATTATTATTATTATTATTATTATTATTATTATTATTATTATTATTATTATTATTATTATTATTATTATCATCCTCAACAACAACAAGAATAACAATAATATATTAATCCCAATATACAGTCAGAGCTAAAGAAGCTTCTTGGATGAGAAACATTTCTTCAAAGTGTCTTCAAAGAAAAACCCAAAATTCCAGTTCTCTCTTGGAAAAGCACCCTTGGGATATCCATGACCTGGATGCCTGAGAATCCCCAGAGACATTTAATATATATTAATATTTCACCCAGATTAGTAAACACAGTAAAATATAAATGTCAAAAAGATCTAGGTTCAAATACCAATGTCTATCCATTGAGGTGTAGAGTGTGGAGGTGGCACAGTCTCCTGCAAACTCCCCTCCCCTTTCGCTCCTCTTTTATTTCCTCTGGGAGGGGCCATTCATCATCCACTTGTGGCCTTACTCCCAAGTTGACCCCTGATCTTTGGATGTTCCCTTCGTCTGGCAACTCTGCGCATGCGCACCCTGGGAACAGGCTCCAGCTGTTCGTCTGCCTCACTGATGTCTGACTCTGAAGGCAGCTGATAGCTGGCAGATGGCTCTGGCCCCCTCTCTGCCTCCGACATAGAGCCATCCTCCGAGCCTTCCCCAGACTCCAGGCCCATATTCCTCTCTAACCCTCCTCACTGTCCAAATCTGCTGACAGCTCCGGTGGCGGGCCACAACAAGAGCAGGAATCCAGGAAGGAACAGGTAAAAGTGTAGTTTTGTTCAAGTATATTAACACATGCAAATGGTGGCATGCTTTAAAATATCGGTAAATTGAATCTAGTTGTATCATATGAGACCTGGAAGATTAAAAGAGAAATCATACGAATTTGGTCTTTTTGTAGAAACATGACCAAAAGCTTGTCAATTTGTTTAAAATATTTATGTGGAAACAACACATTTATTCTTCCCAGATGATGTCCCCAGACATCTGGTGTTGTCTCTCTTCATCTGATCGTATCAGGCAGTTGTGGGGCACTGAGAAATATCTACCCAGTTGACTGTCACTCCGAAGTAGGGTCTCAAATTAAGATGCCTGAGTATGTCAACGAAGTATCGTGGCCTCGACTGTAAATTGTAGGAGGTCATAGAAGCACAGTTGCTATTCCTTTCTCCAAGGGGTCTTTAGAGATTTATATTTGTGTATTAATCACATTTGTAGACTGCCAAATCCCTAAGGATTAGTGATTACGGTGAAGGGCAGTCTAAAGTCCTGGAAAGTCGCCTGTTTCTGTGGCCTCTTTCAGAATAACGTGTTTTCTTTTCTTTCAGTAACACAAAAATAGCTTTCTGGATTATCCTGGACACTTCTTGGGATAATTCATCAGCCTTAGTCCCTTGACACTTCTGAGGATAATTTTTCTTTCCTAATAGCAATTTCATTTTGTTGAGAGAGAGAGAGAGAGAGAGAGAAAGGCAGGGCATCAGTTTGGATGGCATCAAATTGCTGTGTAAAAAAAACAAACCACCAACACAACAAAAACAACCACATAAAAAAAAAAAAAGAACAATAAAGCCTGGCTGAAAATGCCTGGGATGAAATCCAGAGGATGGATCATTCCTAAATGAAAAATACAAGGACATCGCTGGGGGAAAACAAAACACATTTCCCTCCCATGGGTTAGTCACAAATGTTATCCTACCGTCCTTTCTCAAGCCGTCGTTTGTTAGGCGATTGAGGTGGCGTGGTTGAATGTTCTTTTCAGTGCTCAGCATCCATGGGAAATGTTCTCTTTTTTGCTTGAGAAGCAAAGCACCAGCCTCGGCTATTCTCCTCCTGCACTCTGACTCTACTTTGGCCATTGCAATTCCCTTCCCTAATAGACAAACTGGTGACGGTGGCCCTGTTAACCGTCTTGCCTGACACCAATGTGTCACCGCTTTTAAAGAGGTCCCTTGGCTTGCGCGGATCTTCCCGCAAAGGACAGGAGATTAAACTTCCCTCTGACTTGCTTGGGCTAGGATTGCATTCAATGGCGAAAGCTCTTAGCCGTTCCTCGAAATTAGAAAATGCAGCCGCTTGGCAATGACATCCAGCCGTTAATTTTTACAAATCATAGGACAGTTTCCCTCTTCTGCCTCATCCCATCTTCCTTTCTCACCTCTCATATTTAGGTTTATGGTTCAATCTAGTTGTATTAGACAGACAGACAGACAGACAGACAGAGAAATAGAGGTAGGTAGGTAGATAGGTAGATAGGTAGATAGATTGATAGAGAGAGAGAGAGAGAGAGAGGCAGACAGACAGACAGAGATTATATGTGTGTGTGTGTGTGTGTGTGTGTTAGAATCAGAGAGACTAGTATAGATCTATTTCGAGCTTTTTAGCTCTCATCAGCTAGCCATACCCTTAAGGGTATATATATATATATAGTGTGTGTGTGTGTGAGAGAGAGAGAGAGAGAAAGGGATGTGGTGGCTCAGTGGCTAAGACACTGAGCTTGTCGATCAGAAAGGCCAGGAATTAGGCAGTTCGAATCCCTAGCACCGCGTAACAGAGTGAGCGTCCATTATTTCTCCCAGTTTCTGCCAACCTAGCGGTTCGAAAGCATGTAAAAAATGCAAGTAGAAAAATAGGAACTGGTGGGAAGTTAATAGCATTCCGTTGGCCTTCAGCATTTAGTCCTGCCAGCCACATGACCATGGAGACGTCTTCGGACAGCACTGGCTCTTCAGCTTTGAAACGGAGATGAGCACCGCCCCCTAGAGTCAGGAACGACTAGCACATATGTGCGAGGGGAACCTTTTATATGTGTGAAGTATATGTGCAGTACACTAATTCACAGTCTTGGGATCTATCTCACTGAAACTCTTCGAATATGAGGTAGCAAAATGTAAAAATAATGTGCGGTAGTTAGAAGTCCAGAAATACACATGTTCTTAAGTGCTCTTTTGCACTTCAGGCTAAAATATCATTTAGATCAATTTTCTTGAAACAGTCATTTGATTAAAAGCTTTACTTTGCACTTTATCATCACTTTCATTTTGATCTTACAGGGTTTTACTGCGGATGCAATTTGTACAGCCCGGGTGTTTTTCTGAATAACCATCCTAGTTTTTCTGAATAACCATCCTAGTTAGGAAAGAGAACATAGACAAAATAAGAAATGGGGTTTCCCTCCTCCCCTTCTAAGATCTGTAACTTAGTCTAATAAGGCTGAACAGCAGTCTAAGAAGATGGGGATTGTCCAGATTTTTCAAGGAAATGGTAACGCTTGGCACTGATTCCCATCCATCCTCATCCCAATTCTGCAATTGGCTTAGTTGTGTGGACATTATCACCATCCAGAAAGAGTACAGGCAGTAGAGTGCTACAAAAATGGTTGACAATGGATTGTTGTGCTATGGGTGGGAGAGAGAGTTGTGGTACTGGGCTCTCTAGAACATAGGATATCAGAGTTGGAAGGGACCTTGGAGGTCTTCTAGTGCAACCCATTGTTCAAACTGGAGATGCTATATCATTTCACGCATGTTGCTATCCATTCTCTTCTTAAAAGCCTCCAGTGATGGAGCATCCATGAATTCTGAGGGTAAACTGTTCCACTAGTTGATTGTTCTCACTGTCAGGAAATGTCTCCTCGGTTCTAGGTTGGATCTCTCATGGATTAGTTTCCATCTGTTGTTTCTTGTCCTACCTTCCAGTGCTTTGGAAACTAGGTTGACCCCCTGTTCTTTGTGGAAGCCCTTCAGATATTAGAACATTGCTACCATGTCTTCCCTGGTCCTTCTTTTCACTAGACTAACCATACCCAATTCCATCAGCTTTTCATCGTGTATGTTCATCGTCTCTGTAATGAAGGCAGCTTTTCATGCCAAGTTGGCATCTCTGGTGAGAGGAGGCTCGCCAAATTAGAAAGTGGCAAAAAACCTCTCAGGAAAGGACCACTAGCTGCACAATTCCAGCACCAAGCTACTTCCTGCTCTCACTGCAACCCTCAAGTAAGAAGAGTAATAGCACTGACTGGCTTACAGTCATTGCTATGGAAATCCATACTGGACTCAATTAGAATTCAATTCAAATCTAGTCAAGGAAGTGTGTTCCATTCTGCCCTCCCCCCCACCCCCCCTCCCATGATTCAATGGTTGATAGTACAAAAATAGGCTAGGCTAGGCTAGGCTAGGCTAGGCTAGGCTAGGCTAGGCTAGGCTAGGCTAGGCTAGGCTAGGCTAGGCTAGAATAGAATAGAATAGAATAGAATAGAATAGAATAGAATTTTTTATTGGCCAAGTGTGATTGGACACACAAAGAATTTGTCTTTGGTGCAAATGCTGTCAGTGTACATAAAGAAAAATGATTCTCATCAAGAATCATAAGATACAAGACTTAGTGATAATCATAGGTTACTAACAAGCAATCAATTCATACCTGGTTATCTTCAAGACCACCTCCTGCTACCAAATACCTCCCACCGACCAGTTTGCTCCCACAGAGAGGGCCTCCTCAGGGTGCCGTCGGCTAAACAATGTCGGCTGGCGACCCCCAGGGGGAGAGCCTTCTCTATGGCAGCCCCTGCCCTCTGGAATGACCTACCCCCTACCTATGGACGATCACCAACCTACGCCTCTTCCATCGGGCCTTGAAGACCTATTTATTTTGTGCGGCCGGCCTGGCATAATTTTTAATTTGTTTTAGCAGGGGTTTTAACAGGGGTTTTAGGACAGGCCAACTATTTAATGTGGTTTTAATTGTATTTTATGTTTTATATTATCGATTTTACCTGCCTGTACACCACCCTGAGTCCCAGTAGGGAGAAGGTGCAGTATATAAATTTAATAAATTCTAAATTCTAATTCTACTAGGAAACAATAAAAACCAATATAAGTTGGAAAGATGCAAGCGGCATGGATATAGCCATAAGTGGGAAGAGATAGATACTAGGAAGGATGAGAAGAAGAATAGTAATACAGTCTTAGTAGATATTTGACAGTGTTGTGGGAATTTGTTGTTAAGCAGAGTGATGGCATTTGAGGAAAAAACTGTCCTTGTGTCTAGTTGTTCTGGTGTGCAGTGCCCTATAGCGTCACTTTGAGGGTAGAAATTGAAACAATTCATATCCAGGATGTGAGGGGTCTGTAGATATTTTCACAGCCCTCTTTTTGACTGGTGCAGCGTACAGGTCCTCAATGGAAGGCAGATTGGTAGCAATTGTTTTTTCTGCGGTTCTAATTATCCATTGAAGTCTGTGTCTGTCTTGTTGGGTTGCAGAGCCAAACCAGACCGTTATAAAAACCACAGAGACCACTAAACACCAGGAGAGGTGCACCAACCAGGCCTTAAGAAAAGTCATACCAAAGAGGAAACACAGTTTACTCAGTCTCATGTCCATGCCTGAACCCCGGCTGAAAATAGACCACAAATGAAAGCCCTTAAAATAGTTTCCATTGTTGATCTGACAGGTGATCTATCGGTTGATAGGAAATAGAAGAGAAACCCACAAAGTAGTCATTTGTATTAGCTTAGATGGAGAAAAATGAAGGCGTTGTTTTTAATAAAGTCCCTGTGGATTGGTTTTTTTTTTTAGCTCTGTGTATTCTTAGATGAAAAATGGGATGGGATGAGTCTATCAGACAGAAGGGAAAAAACACCTTACTAACCATTTGCTTTCATTATCCATCCTTCCTTCCTTGAATCATTAGTCAAGGGTAGCATACTTACAAGCCAAAGAAATGTAATAAGGATTCAGACGCCAATGGAGGATGCCTGACTTCAAAACCAAACACTCACCTGAGTTTGCATTAAAATTGTGTGTGTGTGTATTTGTGTGTGTGTGTGTGTGTGTGTTACTTCTTTGCCATACCTTGCTTAACTGAAGAACTCACAAGTTAGAGCTGCAAATCTGTGTAACCACAGAGACATAACCATTCTCCTCTCCTTTATTTATTTATGTACTAGTAGCTGGATACCTGTGTTTCACGACGAAACTATGTGATTGGGCTATGCAGGAGAAAGTTGGTTCACAATCTGTTGGCTCAGTGGTGGTCAGAAATTGAAACACATAAGGGAATATTGCTTCCACCTCTTTGAGTCTGAAAGTAGTTCCATAGGTGGAAGGCGTAGACATTTTGCTGAGGTACCAACATTTCATACTGTAAGGAGCTCTGGACCCCTGCTGAGTGAAGAAGTGGAACATCTGCCAGTTTGAACTGAAGTAACGGAATGTGAGGCAACTGGCAGTTGGAACAGAGTTTTTTTCAGATGGGGAGGGGGAGTAGAATGTCTAACTCCTTAGCCTCAGAGCATGTTAATATAAGGCAACTGGCAGTTGGAACAGAGTTCTTTTCAGTGGTGAGGGGGAGTAGAACTCCTTAGCATCAGATCATGTTAATTACTATATAAAAAATACTAATGGCCTGATGGTCATTTCAAAAAATCATTTCTTAGTGAGCACCTAGAAGCCAAGAGGAACATATGTGCTAAATTTCAAGTACGTATGCTTTACTGACTGATATAATTTGCTTACAGCTGTAGTTACTAGAACCATCGCAAGAGCTGAGTCTTGCCAATGTATGTGTTCTTGATTGTGTTTATTACACTTAGGGGAGAATAACTACTTTTTATCTGATATATACATCATCTGAAACTATAATTTACTCATGACTTATAATTATTTCTCTCTCCTGCTCCCAACTTTTTACATAATATGAACTCAGCAGAGGCTCAGAATGCTCGACTGGGCTTTTTCTCTCTTTAAATGACAACTAAACATGGGTGTTTTGCATAACAGAGAACTAAAATGGACTTCCTACAGACTTAGCTTTCTCTAATAAGCTTCAGCAAGGACTTACAAGAACTCTTCTTGAAATCGGAAGCTGAACACTGCTACAAAATAGCATAATGTCTTTCATCACAAAGAGTTGATGTATTGCTATGATCCCTCTGTGTATCTTTATTTGCTCCCTGTTTCTCTATTCCAGCAAAGGCTCAGCTATTAATATAGAGAAGTTTTCCTCTGGAATCTGAGCACTGAACTGGGAACTTCTGGGGGGGGGGGGGGAACATCACTTGATGGATGGAACTGTCTCTTTGCATACAGAGGCCCAAAAGGATGTGGCTCCCATAATTAGCAGGAAGTGTCAAACCAGGCCTTCCGGAAATCTTGAAAGCTTTTTCCCCACCTACTACAATGGCTTCCATTCCCAAAATGAGATGTAGTTCCTGTAATTAGAAATGTTGCACCAATAGAAGAGAGTATTTGTAGCTCAGAATTGAACTGGGGTTCTTGGCACATTGATAGGCTATACCAGTCATGGTGAACCTATGGCACGGGTGCCACAAGTGGCATGTATAACCATTTCTTAGGGCACGCCAGGCATTGCCCTGTCAGCTCCAGTGCGCATGTGTGTGCTGGCCAGCTGATTTAGGCCTTCTTTTGAGGCCGTTTTCCGCCCTCTGGAAGCTTCAGGGAAGCTCCTGAAGCCTCTGGAGGTGGGGAGGGGAGGCTGTTTTCACCCTGCCCAGGCTCCTAAAAAGCCTTTGGAGCCTGGGGAGGGTGAAAAAAGTGTGCCAAAAGCAGGGGATCATGCACATAGCATTTTGGGTGTGGCACGCCCATGCACAACCCCCCTGCACTCCCCCCGTTTTTGGCACACGAGCCAAAAAAGGTTAGCCACCACTGGGCTATACCATAGTTTCAATGGAAAGGCAGTGAGCATCCTAGAGCAAGCTAAAAATATTAGACAATTCCAGCAAGCCTAGTACCAAGACAAATTTGCAATCAACAGGCACATAGACATAAACATCATCAACATGTGATTGAAAAGAAAAAAAGCTAAAAGCTAAAAGATCAAAACACATCTTGACTGGCCATCAACAGTCCGCTAAGGAGAGATCAGCATCAACCAATAAACAAAAACCCACTCAAGGATCTACCCACTTAGTAAACAACAACCTAAGCAAGGAACCACTAAGAACACGCCCACCAACACCAACAAGACAAACCAGTTGCATATAAACAAAGAGCAGACCCCCCACTCCCTTCTAGCACTGTTGATGTTACTGTTAAAATATTCATGACTGGGAGAGACATGGGAACAAGGTCAGCCAATGAATAGGCATACCAACTATGTCAGCCAATGGGAAACTTAAGCAGTCTGCTGCTCTGAGAAGTAAACTTGCAGTCTGTCTGGGTTTGTCTGCTGATATGAAACTAACTGCTTGTGTTTGCCTGTAGCTCTCCTGTCTTGTGTTTACGTGGAAGACCCACCTGTTGGTATTGTACATTTGTTCCTCTATTCTTATGTATATAAAGAAATTAATGAATCCTGATGCCTCAGTAATCTGTACGTGTTTCAGGATTTGAATTTATGCAACAAACTCTGACAGTTATCTAGTTGGGTCATAAAATATCTGCAAGAAAACAACGAGCAGCGTTGGGCCCTGCAAATTTGTTTTATCTTTATCTCAATTGTGAGTCCCACTCAACGGCAGGAAGCCCCTTCTGCAGAATAAAGCCAAGGCTTCTAAAAATTGGGTTGCAAGAATTCAGTTAGTCTAATGGGCAATGAGGAGCCTTCGTTCCACTTGTGTTCTCCTCACAATATTGTCCAGAATTTCTCTTCCTTTGTCACGGTCGAGTGAACTCAGCAACAGAGACACATTCACACAGACAAAAAAGAGATGTTCCATTTTATTGAAATATTTTGGAACAAAATATATATATATACAAGGATTCTCATGACATCTGGGCTGGACAGGTTATATCTTGATAAAGCCTAATTGCTTTGGAAGAAGTAACAGCAGCCTTTCGTTTCCCACCATCAGACAGAGGGCTCAAGTTGTGAAGTGTTTTATTTCTAGAGCTGAAAGGCTTCACCCTTGAAGCACATACTAAGAGGGGGGTGTTGGGTGTTCCTTGTTTATTAGGCTGCCATGCTCCAAAACTCTTTATGTCTGACATCGGCCCTTAAAGCAGGTGGAGATCAAGGTAAGATGCCTGCTGGTTGCTTTTCTCCAAGATTAAAAGAAAAGGGAAGACACCTCATGGCTTTCTTCTGCTCAGGGCTCACTCAGCTCGTTCCACCGTTAATTAACAAAGACCTGAGAAGTGTTTATAGATTGTGTGAATTAGCTCAATTGCAAATCGCTGGGTGGAATCTCGAATCACAGTTTTTATAGGTGGCAAATATAAGCTATCCCTTCATTCCCCCACCCCCATCTTAATTGCATGGATGAAGCAAATCAGAAACCAGAAACAATGTCTGTGGGAATTCAGGAAGGTCCTTGGAACTGAGATGTGAGGAATGAGTTTCATCCCAGCTACCATTATGAGAGACAGGGGTGGGATTGAAAAAGGATAGCAACTGGTTCTCTGCCTGGTTGCTGGGTGGGCGTGGTCTTTTTTAAGCCTCCGGGAGGGTGAAAATGACCTCCCCTCGGATCCAGAGGCCCTGCAGAGGCTGGAAATGGGCCCATTTTTGGACTTTCTGTACTTCCAGTAGGTCCATTTTTGCCCTCCTCAGGCTCTGGAGGTTTTTCCCAAGCCTCCTGGAAGACCAAAACGGTCTCTTCCGTGCTCCAGAGGCTCTTTGGAGGCCGGAAATGTGCCCATTTCTGGACTTTCAGGAGGCCCATTTTTTTTGCCCTCCCAGAGTCTCTGCATGGGGCCTGCACTTACCTGGCATGATGAATGGGCCACGTGGAGACTCCTGGGACAGGAGAGGTAGGCGTGGCCAACTGGTCCTTGCAACAACCGATTTGGTGAACCAGATGCAAAATTAGCATCCAGTTTGCCCAAAACTGATGCGAACCGGCTGAATCCCACCACTGATTAGAGGAGATGGCATTAGTTCTATGTTTAATATTCTTCCCTGCACTGAAGCTTTTGATCATGTATGTTAGAGAACAACAAGCCTATGTTGCCTTCATTTCTTCTTAAATCCACTTTTCAAATTGTAACACAACTATTAGAGTTGTGCAGCTTGCTAAAATATTGGCCTGGGAAGGGGGTGACTGTTGAAAGATACGGAACCCGACACCCAATCACAATTCACAGTTCAATTTCCATTCAGCAATGTTCAGTTGCTTCTTGAAAAAAGCACCTTCGGGATAACTGAGAACAAATCATATCTCAGTGCAGATGGAATTGACGTGATGCCTGCATTTGTAATAGATCTACCTGATCTCAGATTCTTTGTGTCGGAATTTGGTTCTGGTAATTCCCACAAAGCTTCTCATATCCAGAAATCCATTTGCTTTTAGCAAAGCTGACTCAGCAGACGAGGAGAACTTTTATGAGTCTGACAGTGTTGTGCAGGCAAAGAATTGTCATGGCAGTGGGAAGGGTTTGGTTTTGCAGATGTTCCAGAGGTTCCTTGAATCAGCGTGAATACCATTTGACAGGGTTTGGGGGCATCAAAAAGACTGTGATGACACCAATTGCCATTGCTGAAAGTTTCTTGTTTCTTCTTCCCTTTGACATTCGGAATCTGGAAAATTCAATATTAAATCAGATAGATTTTGTTTTCAGATGAGAGGCAGCCCAATTCTTTTGAGATGAGCTGGTTCTGTTGATTAAATCAGTTTCATTTTATGCACCACAGACAAAATAGAGAAGCAGGCACTTTAACAATTGAACTGAGTAGCAACACCTTCCAGTTTCTCTACATTAGAGAGGGAGGGAGGGAGGGAGGGAGGTAAGGAAGGAAGGAAGGAAGGAAGGAAGGAAGGAAGGAAGGAAGGAAGGAAGGAAGGAAGGAAGGAAGGACTCCATTACTGTGTGCTTCGTACTGTAAATATTTAGAGAATTGTCATTATGTTAAATGTGAAATCCTTAATTTCTCAGTCTCCCCTATCTGGTACAAAAATATTTTCTTTCATTTTTATGTCTATGGAAATAGTCCATTGTTAATCATTAACTCACAAGAAAACAAACAAATAAGCATCAGTTTTCAATTTTACTGCAATTTGCAGCAGGAATACCAAATGAATCATCAAGGTTGATTTTTTTGGGGTCCATTATGTTTGTCTATATTACCTATCATCCATCCATCCATCCATCCATCCATCCATCCATCCATCCATCCATCCATCCATCCATCCATCCATCCATCTATCTATCTATCTATCTATCTATCTATCTATCTATCTATCTATCTATCAACTGTCTATTTATATCTGCCTACCTGCCTGCCTGCCTGCCTGCCTGCCTGCCTACCTACCTACCTACCTACCTACCTACCTACCTACCTACCTACCTACCTATCCATCCATCCATCCATCCATCCATCCATCCATCCATCCATCCACCCACCTACCTAAACCTACCTACCTACCTACCTGTCTATATCTATCTTCTGTCTATTTTTATCTATCTATCATCTGCCTGTCCATCCAACCACCCATCCATCTATCCATCCATCCATCCTTCCATCTATCTATCATCTGTCTGTCCATCCATCCATCTATCTATCCATCCATTTCTGCTCTCTGCAATATATTAGTAAGCTGGAATTGTCTATCTTGACATTCTGCACCTGCCAACTTACATTGCTTTTAAAGCTTCTTAAAAGGGTATGAAATTGGTTTTGCTGAATAGCGTTACAGCTTGGTGAGATCTTCCTTGAAATTGTTGTAAGTGTCTCTCTCACATGCTATGGATTAGGTGTTTGGACCTAAGGACTTTGGTGTTTCGATTGAGGGGGCACAACTGAATTAAGCTCTTCTTCCATCATTATTGATTGATTGATATAGCTGCCAAACTTGCTGTGATCCAGTAAGGGAAAGCATTCCACTTGTTTCCATAAGTGATCACTTATACGACTCTAATAGACTATAAAGCAAACTGCCTTGTAATCAATATCAGCTGTATAGGATGATAGGCTTCTCTTCTGAGATACAGTTATCTTTCAGAATTATGCCAGTCTCTCACATAATACTATTTTTTGAAGAATTGACCTGTTTTATATGCACTATCAGTGGAAAAACAAAATTCGTAGACAGGAGCAGAGGGATTGTGGCCCTAATCCTCCAATTTTAAGTGGGTTTGTGGATGGAAACAGCTTTGACAGCAATTGTGTTGTCGGAGTAAAAACCAAAGCTGCTGAGACTCAAGTTGCCAACAAATCTTAGAAGAAATGAGGAAGTTGAACAAACATTATGCAAGACGCAATAGCAGGCAAATCCTCAGCTTGTATTTTTCTTATGGAAGTTCACTGCATGATTTGGGGCCATTCGTGATACCTCTAATACATTACACTCCCCTTATGGAAATGATATTGGAGAACCAAATGCAGTATAACATAAAAAAGATCATTGTCCAGGATTTAGATCATGAATTGTAATAAAATCAAAAGTGGATGGGTGGATGAATGGGCAAATACATTGTGCCTGGCCAAAATTTCAGTCCTAAGAGGCATCATCAACAAGCCACAACATCCCAAAATGATAGAATAGAATAGAATAGAATAGAATAGAATAGAATAGAATAGAATAGAATAGGGTAGGGTAGGGTAGGGTAGGGTAGGGTAGGGTAGGGTAGGGTAGGGTAGGGTAGGGTAGGGTAGAGTAGAGTAGAGTGAACAGACTATTCTATTCTATTCTAATTTCATTGGAAGCTTTCAAGATGAAATTGGACATCCATGTTTGCAAAATGGGATAGGGTCTCCTGCTTGAGCAGGGGTTGAACTAGAAGACCTCCAAGGACCCTTCCAACTCTGTTATTCTATGTTCTATACCTCAGCCAAAAAGGTTTCTCTGGATATCGATTGGTTCATTATAATTCACGTTGCGCAGCAGTGGTTCTTTCTTGGCAGAGATGTTCCACCAGAGGGAACCTAGTCTCCTGAACAGAAGTGGCTATGAATCAAAGTCCAGAGTGCTCCACTCCAAAGTACAGTTGGGACTTGTTATGATTAACGTTGAGCAGAGGAGAGGTTTCCTGCACATCAAAAGCTATCTGTTGGGTAGAATCAATCTTTTCTCTTCTCAGCTAGCACTGTTTCCACATGGAGGGGAATTTCTTGCATGGAAACACACACACACACACACACACACACACACACACCATCATAGGAATTCACCCACAGTCTGAAGTTAATGTAGTTTAGGTACAGTTTTGCCACCTTATCTGTTGCTCATGAGAAGCAAGGCATGATATAATCCAATAAAGGTGAAGGCCAAAAGGTGTTCTCATGCTTCATTATAATTGCAATTATTTATCTTAGCGTCCCAACAGTTTCCATGCTGATGTTGAATGGAAATTTCCTTCCTGGTCCATTGTTGCTTTTAAGTAGGCTTTTAATCTACTTTCTGCATTTTGTTCTTCGCCTGTTATGTATCCTCGGCTTCCTATTTTATGCAAGTATATGTTCCCAGAAATTAATACTGCAGTGATAGCTGGTGACGCTAATGAGCTTGCATTATTTTCCATGATAAACTGTGGTGCTCAAAATCTGGTTTAGAGGCCACCAGGGAGAAGTTAACATTGTGCTTTCAAATCTTATTAAACTTTATCCTCAGGCCTCCGTTCATCCCGGGGTGGAATTGAAGTGCCTTAATATGGGATCGTCTTCATCCTTTGCCACTATGCCTTTCTACAGCCCCAGAATGGATAATGTGAGAATTGAAGGCCAAGGAAAACTGTGAGCTCAGCTCTTTCCGGGTCATTTGCCTTCCCAAAATGGGATAGCAAAATCCAGTGTAAACACCTGTAAATGGAAAGGCAACTTTACTAGAGATGAGAAATGCCCTGTCTTCTTCTATGTCTAATCTTTTCCCGTAACACTGTATTGCTAACCAGGGCATACAAAAGGAAGGAAGGAAGGAAGGAAGGAAGGAAGGAAGGAAGGAAGGAAGGAAGGAAGGAAGGAAGGAAAAAGGGAAGGAAGGAAGGAATATAGGGAGGGAGGATGGAAAATAAAAAGGAAGGAGGGAGGAAAAGAAGGAAAGGGAGGAAGGGCGGAAAATGGAAGGAGGGATGGAGGAAAAGAAGGAAAGAAGACGATGGAGGGAAGGAAGGAAGGAAAAAAGGAAAAAAGGAAGGAAGGAAGGGATATAGGGAAGGTGGATGGAAAATAAAAAAGGAAGGAGGGAGTAAAAAAAGGAAATGAAAGGAAGGGAGGGAGGGAGGGAGGGAGGGAGGAAAAAAGGAAGGAAGGGATATAGGGAGGGAGGATGGAAAATAAACAGAAGGTGGGAGAAAAAGTAGGAAAGGGAGGGAGGGTGGATGGAAGATAAAAAGGAAGGAGGGAGGGAAGAAAAGAAAGAAAGGAAAGGAAAGGAAAGGAAGGAAGGAAGGAAGGAAGGAAGGAAGGAAGGAAGGAAGGAAGGAAGGGATATAGGGAGGGAGGATGGAAAATAAAACAGAAGGTGGGAGAAAAAGTAGGAAAGGGAGGGAGGGTGGATGGAAGATAAAAAGGAAGGAGGGAGGGAGGGAAGAAAAGAAAGAAAGGAAAGGAAAGGAAGGAAGGGATATAAGGAGGAAGGATGGAAAATAAAAAGGAAAGAGTGAGGAAAAGAAGGAAAGGGAGGGAGGGCAGATGGAAGATAAAAAGGGAGGGAGGGAGGGAGGGAGGGAGGGAAAGAAGGAAGGAAGGAAGGAAGGAAGGAAGGAAGGAAGGAAGGAAGGAAGGAAGGAAGGAAGGAGCCAAACTCCAAGCTTACTTGCCCACAATCTCTATCCTGCCTCAAGCCTTGTTCTATATTACGTCTTGTTCTGCTCTGCTCCAGTCACTTGGAAATCATAAATATTTGCTACAAAACCATTTCATTTCCTATTTAAGTCTTTATGACCCAATCCCATTCTTTTATTATCCGGTGCATCCATAGAAGCAATGACCAAAGATCATTTACTTCAGGTTGATGCTCAGGTTCGGAGAGGGGAATCACCTGTTCCCGTCTCCACTCCATTGCTCTGCATGGCCCTTCAGGAATCTCACCAGAGAATAAAACGGAGAGAGGAAAGCCGGGAGAAACTTTGGAGTCTGCCTGAAATCACAAAATCAGATTAACCTCTCTGACTCCTAAGCCTCTGGGGAACGGCTCACAAAACCAATTCTAACCCATTAGAATCCAATAGAACTGCATAGTATATACCGCAACATTTTATGTGAATAAGTGAAAGCATGAAGCAAACCACTTCTCTTTAGACCTCTGTAGTAGATGATACACAATATTCCCAATACATATTAACTGTTTTAATCATACCTCTTGGAATGGGAAGGAATCTGGATACTTTGGAATTGCCAAATCCTCATTTAATTCCACAAGTTCATTCTTCATCGGCAAAGGAGAGAATGCAGATTCCAGCTGGTTCCTTTCTAAGGGTCATCATCCTACATTTGCCTTCAAAACATCTCACTTAACTCATGTTAGGCACCTGCCATTTATACAGTTGTGACTGGGGTATCCCTGCAACCTGATTATCAGAGTCCAAATGCTGTCTGGAATTGTTGTGGCCCACCAGCGGAGCTTGTGGCAGACTCAGACAGTGAGGAGGTTGGGGAGGAACATGGGCCAGTCCTGGAGTCTGGGGAAGGCTCTGATGAGGGCTCTGCATCGGAGGCAGAGATGGGGCCAGAGCCATCCAACAGTTATCAGTTGCCTTCGGAGTTGGATATCAGTGGGGCAGAAGAACAGCTGGAGCCTGCTCCTGTGCATGCGCAGAGCTGCCAGGAGAAGGGAACGGTTAAGGAACAAGAGCCAACTCGGGAGTAAAGTCACAGGTAGACGTTGAATGGCCCCACTAATAAAGAGGGGCGAAAGGGGAGGGGAGTTTGCAGGAGACAATTAGTTCAATGCTTTAGGGTGAAGATCTGATCCTGACTTCTTGCCAAGGAATTGCTGCTACAGCGTGGCGTTTGGAAGATATCGGCCTGGCAACTCTCCAAGCCTGATCAAGGTCTGTAGTTGTGAAATCTCATGAAACACTGCCGGGACTTTGCTGGAGATGAATTCCCGTTAACCTAAATAATAGAGGTTTTATCTGGATGAGCAGTTGGTTTCATGATCTTGGGAAGCCTAGGTTACAATAGGAGTTGGATACTTGAAGATTACATTTACTGGTTACATTAAGAAATGTTCTAGCATGGTCTTCTTCTGGAATTTTGTCAAAATGTCTCCCTTCTAGGTGGGAGAACTAGACAAGCAGATGTAAACCACTCTAGGACTGGGTACAGCTTATATCTCCAACTGGGATAACTAGTTTCGATAGCAATCGAAACCAACTCTTGATATCGTAATCCTTTCACAAATATTCCATGTTCCACAACGTAAAGTATATGTAAAACATTATATGGTTGCGTGGTGTCTATGGTGGTGCAGTGGTTAAAATGCAGTATTGCAGGCTAACTCTGTCCACAGCCTGGAGTTCGATCCTGACTCAAGGTTGACGCAGCCTTCAAGGTTGGTAAAATGAGGACCCAGATTGTTGGGGGCAATATGCTGACTCTGTAAATCACTCAGAGAGGGATGTAAATCACTATGAAGTGGTATATAAGTCTAAGTGCTATTGCTATGGTTGGGTACAGCTCCTACTCCACTCTACTACTTACGTAAGTAGCTCTACTACTTACTATTCTCTCCAACTAGTAAAACTATTTCTGGAACAACCAAAATCAACTATGAGAAATATAGTAATCCCATCACAAATGTCCCATGCTCCACAACATGAAGCATGTCTAAAACATTCTATGATTGAGCACAGCTCATATCTCCAACTAGTTAAACGCTGTTCCTGGAACAACCAAGATCATATCTGAGAAATATAATCCTGCTTACACAACTATCCCATGCTCCACAACATGAAGAAAGTAGTGCAACCTCTATAATACGCTCAATCATGATTTAACTTATTGCATCCTATTTCACTATTATAGTTGAATAAGAAACTTTAATCCACAGGTCCAGCAATTGTAGTAGTTGGCAAAAATTAGCTGACTACCAGCAGGAAAATGCCATTGAGGGGGCGGAGGGAATCCCACCCTTCCTTATTCAACACTTGTAGGTCCCAAGTGCTTTCTTGCAATCAATATCTGGTTGACTTTCCATTAGAATGATAAATCTAGATAGAAGATTTCTTCCCTCCTTGATCAATAATTTTGTCCCTGAGAGGTGCCTCCTTATATTTGGTGGGTTTCTTAAAGAGCATTGGAGGTGAATTCTGTTATATGCTTGAGGGTGGAATGCCATAATGTTTATTTTCTTTTATTTATTTATTTATTTTATTTTATTTTAAACACTTAAACACATTGACAAAACCATACCCAAAACTTACAAAACATGTTCCTTCTTACAGCAGATATCTATCGGTGCATCTTTACAAATATTGTTTTCCCCCTTTATCCATCCTAATTTTACACTTATGGTCCTTTTATTTCTTACTCCTTTACTTATAAGAATAATAGTAATACAGTCCTAGTAAATAGTTTGACGGTGTTGTGGGAATTAGTTGTGAATTAATATTACGTTACGTATCTTCATAAAGATGATCTCCTTCTACAGGCCCTTCTCTGCAGATGGAAAGTCTTCTTCATGGTCCCCAGGCTGTGGAATGGACTTCCTTGAATGTTGAATTTATCCCACTCCATCTGTTTCTAGGAAGTCTGGAAATATTAATCTACCTAGACAGATTTTAATGAGCAAATGCCTTTACTATTTGAATAATAACAAGCATTACTTCATTGGATGTTGTCCTTTTTATGTTTATTAAAAAAAAACACCTCACTGTTTGAACAGAAAAATAAAATACAGTATGGATCTCAGAGTTCTAATCTAATTTCCTTCCCAGTGCAGAAAACTATTGGTTTTTTTTCCCCCTAATCTTTTTCTGAATTTTCTGATCCGTCTGAGTTATAGTCCATTTCTAAATATCTATGGCATGCACACATCTCCAATGTACATTGGGCAATATATATTCTACGCACAACAGCTACCACCATTCAAAAATTGTGTTCTGTATGCATGCAGCTTGGCTCATCTGTCCCTGTATGGATCATCCCTGAATTACAGCCTTATCTGAAATATTCTTTAAGCTTCTTATCTCTCCCAATCAATTGGAAATAGCGGAGAAAGGAAAGAAATAAATTAGCTGGCTGCGATGGCCGAGGCAGGAATCGGTGGTCAGTTTAAATCAATAAGCTGTTTAAGAGCTAGGCAGAGAAATTCAATGGCGTTCGTCAGAACCTTACAATCCTACAGATTTTAAAACCTCTGTAAGTCTACCACAAACCAGTACAGAAGGATGGAAATATGGAGGGGGACCCCGAGGGGGGGGGGGGGAGAGAAATGTCTGCATTTCTGCTTTTGTTTGTTTGTTTATCAAATTTATTTTAACCAGGGCGGGAAGTAATATGCATCTGGTTCAGTTCCAAGCTGGGAGAAAGACACTGGAAACATGGAGGCTGATCAGAAAGAAGGTTTAATGATGAACAGAACCACCAAGCACATGCGCAGAACAATTTTTATTGGGCTGCACACACACACGCAGCACCCCCATGAGCGAACCAGCAGTAGTGCCTGCCAGAACCCACCCCGTCCTCTGGTGCAGCTGACCACATGGAGTTGAGAGTCAGGGTTTTTTTTTTATGACTTCTCTTGGGCTTTGCTATTGAGCTTCCTGGTCCTGTGCAAGAACATGTATTCTGTTGGCTATTTTCAGAGTCCCATGTGGCCATGTAGGGGCTATGAAGGGGTCATTGCTGGCTCTCTAGGTTGTCTGAGCTCCCAGGATCGGTTGACGTTTGTGCAACTGAAAATGTGTTGGACAATTCCTATTGTGGCTGAGGATCTTGAGTGAGGGTATTTGCTTATGAATAGAGCTACCTAGTTCTCAGTAAGCTCTGTATTTCTTAAGTGCTGGCCTCTACCGAGGGCTATTAAGAAATGGGGGGGGGGCTGCTTTCTCCCTCTTAAAAACAACGGTCTCAATTTCTCCCTTTGGGAAATGGATCATCTTGTCTGTGATATATGAACAAATGAAGGAATAATTTAGCATTGTTGTATTAGGAGGAGGAAGAGGAGGAGGAGGAAGAGGCTTTACATGAATAAAGGGTTGTCAAACTCAAGGCTGGGGTTCAGACCCTGCCCACAGTGTGCTGAGATCTGGCCCACAGGTCTGCTCTGGAAACAGCAAAGGATCGGCCTGTGGTGCCTCTGCCAGTGAAAAGGGAGCTTGGGAGGGCTTAGGAGGGCCTTCCCAAGGTCCATAGGAGGCCATCCCAGTCAAAAATGGAGCTCCTGAGGGCCACAGGTGACCCTCCTGAGTTTTGTTTTTGCTGGCTGAAGATTGCAGGAGGCTGTCACAGCCAAAAACGGAGCCAAGGAGCCCATTTTCACTGGCAGACCACTCGGTTCATCACAGGAGCCAACACGAGCGGCATTGAGCTGGTCACGCCCACCCTGGCCATACCCACCCCAATCCACTGAGGTCAAACACAACCCCATTGTGACCCTCAATGAAATCGCATTTGACATCCCCGCGTTAACAATTTACACACTCTCAGAAATTCATGAAAAACTGGAGACCTTCGTTTTTCCTAACAGACTTTAATTCCCCATAAACATCTCTATTTGTGAGTATCTTTTTCCGTTACTACTAATGAAGTCAGCGAATAGGAGTATGTCAGCAAGGTAAACTAAGAGACCTTTCCCAGTCTGTAGGATATTGTCAGATTTGTTTTAATTACTCAACTGATGGCTGCTTTATTGTTTTAATACTTTTTTGTATGCGTTGTGGGCGGTTGTTGTACACAGACCTGCTGACTGTTAGTAGATGGGTAGACAAATATATTAAATTCCCTATTGTTTGCTCTCAATATAATTGCCAGAGAGTTCATTTGATTTTGTTACCATTGCTAAGATGAAAAGGCATTTCTCAGGTGTTAGAGTAAGGGATGACTAGAGTCTTGGGATGCTCTTTTGACTTTCCAAAAATTGCTTATTCACAGAGGAAATGTTTTCTAGATAGCTTTTTGCTTTGTTTTGTTTTAAAATTGCTCTATTTTAAACCTGCTGGATAATCTTACTTGTGTTCAAAACTATTTTTTTTTTTGGTTTGATTCACAGAGGTTTATAAAGCTCTTAACCTCTAGATCTTTTTTTGATTCCTTTCCACAGGGGGGGGGGGGGAATTATCACTGCATGGAGCTTCTTTACATATGTAGCAGAACATGAATTACACCTTGGCTTTGGCTTTTTATCTATTCTGGGTTTTTTGTGTGTTTTTTTTAAACTTTCTTTGGGGGTGGAAAATGAGTTTCTAATGCTGCAGTCAGACAGAGATGATGATGATTGCAAACGAACCAGCATTATAAATGGTTCTTTTGGGAAAACTTATTGAGTGTCATTTTTGAAACTGGGGTTATTTATTAGGCAAATCAATGACAATCAGAATATTATTGACTGGTGCTAATGGTTGATACGGGTTGCTGCCAGCATCCTAAGTATCAATCAAGTATCTTCTTAAGAAGTACGATGTTCTGAGTAGCTCAGTTTTTTGCAGGAAGCTACAATTTCTTGGTGTATATTATACAATTCTTGGACATGGTATCAAGTGCCCTGATGACAATGGGTATCACTGTTACATGTTTCATCCATAATCACGTAGTTTTGATGGCCAGGTTGCAATATTTTATTATTATTTTTTCCAGTTCTTTTTCTTCGACTCTGGCATCTCCAGGGACCACGTTATCAATAAATTGTATTCTTGAGACATGGCTTTGCCACCAAATCAAAGGTTAAAGAAAGTTTTGATATGTGTACACAAGACATGCAAATTAATCTTGCTGGAGAATTTATAAGTGAGGAGATGATGATGATGATGATGATTAAGATTAAGATTAAAATTTATTCGATTTGTATAACCGCTCCTTCTCCATCAAGATGGACTCAGGGCGGTGCACAGGAAATTAAAATCAATAAATAAACAATAAATACAGTAATAATTTCTAAAATGAATTAAACTCTAAACCTGTGCTAAAACATTCCCATTAAAATTCTAAAATACATTTACTCATTGGCTAAGATTGACTTGTATCAGAGCTCTAAGCTAGACTGGCTTGATGGAAAAGATACGTCTTAAGTGAGCGGCAAAAGAGGGGAAGGTCCGTGATAGTCCGAAGTTCGGGGGGTAGTTCGTTCCAGAGGGATGTCCCTGCCACTGAGAAGGCCCTTCCCCTGGGCACCGCCAGCCGGCATTGACCGGCGGACGGCACCCTCAGGAGGCCCTCCCTATGGGAGCGGATCGGACGGTGGGAGGTATGCGGCAGGAGATGGTCCCGCAAATGATGATGATGATGATGACACCAAATGCATACACTGACTCTGTGTATGATTTGGTGGGTTTTTACTGAATATAATACTTTGGTTCATGTACTCTATAACAGGGGTCCCCAACCTTTTTTGCACCAGGGACCGGTTTCATTTTAAAGAAAATTCCGTGGACCGGCCGGCGTAGAGGGGGAGCGGGGGGGGGGACAGGCGGCGCATGCGCACGCGGGGGTGGGTGGGTCGGCTCACTCGCCCCTCTAGAGCCCCCAATGGTATGAGCGGCCGCACCTGCGCTTTCCCGCCCCTGGTGCGCGCTCAGCCCAGGGGGCTGCCCTGTCCCCCCTCCTCCTCCTCTCCAGCCCTGCGGCCCGGTTCCTATCAAGCCACGGACTGGCACCGGTCCGCGGACCGGGGGTTGGGGACCCCTGCTCTATAGTACTGAAAGGAAAAACTTTCTAAGAATTTGAAAAGAATTACGTCTCTTGCAATCTAATCCTTTGTCCCTTGATGTTTCCTAAGACTTCTATGTGTCATGAAGTTGATGTTGATTCTTAGTAACCTCATAGACAGTCCTTTTCCAAGATGATTTGTCCCCGACCTGGTCTTTCATGTCTTCCAACCATGTAGTACTATCCTGATAATTCAACTTGTGCATCCTACTAATGGTCATCCTTCTCTTTTCTACTAACTTCCATAGCACTCTGGACTTCTCAAGGAGAGCTTTGTCTTTACCGAATGTATCCAAAATGTAATAATTTTAATCTGGTTATGTGTGCCTCATGTGAGAACTCTGGATGCATGTGTTTCTTTTCTTGGCTAACCATGGTTTTCTCAGGAGTCTTCTCCACACCAAAATTCCACAGCATTGTGGATTGAAAGAATGAGAATCAATGACAAGGGCAATATGCAAGTAGAATTTTAATAGAAATCTTTATATTCACTTTCACGCTGATAGGTCATGTGGACTAAATCCACGGCCTCCTCCTCAGGAGCAGCCAATCAGTAGGACTTCTCCTTCTTTCCTTTAAACATATAAGGTTTTTTTATTGGAGAACTAGATGATAACCTGGCATTGCCCGGGTATTTATTTATAGGAGGTTAATGTCTGGACCCTAAATAATTTCTAATGTTGGCTTTTCCTCCTTACCAGAGGGAGCTCCCTTATGGAGTACTGTGAAGTCATTACCATGGCGACTCCACGGCTCTGTATAGTAGAAGCCAATTAACGGCAGTACAGTAGAAGCCATTTAAAGGAACAACAGGCTGCATCTTAATAGAACACACACCCTGAGGGATGTTAGGGGTGTCTTACCGCTACAGTATTTTTTCTCAGAGAGTAAGTCATCTGTGTATCAATTTGGTTGAAATTGATCAAGGCCTTCCAGAGTTATGCTGCAACACACACAAACACACACAAACACACACAGCCATCTATCTATCTATCTATCTATCTATCTATCTATCTATCTATCTATCTATCTATCTATCTATCTATCTATCTTTTTTATCTTTCTTTCTTTCTTTCTTTGTATCTATGTATCTATCTATCTATCTATCTATCTATCTATCTATCTATCTATCTATCTATCTATCTATCTATCTATCTTTTTTATCTTTCTTTCTTTCTTTCTTTGTATCTATGTATCTATGTATCTATCTATCTATCTATCTATCTATCTATCTATCTATCTATCTATCTATCTATCTATCTATCTATCTATCTATCTATCTATCTATCTATCTATCTATCTATCTATCTATCTATCTATCTTTTTTATCTTTCTTTCTTTCTTTCTTTGTATCTATCTATCTATCTATCTATCTATCTATCTATCTATCTATCTATCTATCTATCTATCTATCTATCTATCTATCTATCTATCTATCTATCTATCTATCTATCTATCTATCTAGATTCCTACCATCTATAAATTGCACAAAGGCTTAAGAACTGACAATGACTCTTCAATTTCATTTGTTATCATTTTGTGCCAGTGGCACATTTTTCAAAAGGGTCCATTGCTAGTTTTGATGAGCCCCGTGAATCAATATTGGAAGTTAATGACTTAAAACAAAATGAACAGCTTAAAAAAAATAGGATTAAAAGTACCCAGTGGTTTAGCCTTCTGGGTTGGCTTACTACCCAAATCTCTATTAACTAAATAAAATAATGATGAGATTAACTAGCCAGATCTCTTATTATTTTATTTTTATGTATTTTTTTGTTTTCTAACTTCAAAACAAATCCTACCATAACGAATCTTGGCTTCAGCTACCATCTTTTTGTTTTCCTTTTAACTTTTGTTTCTCCTCTAGGAATGAGAAGGAAGCCAGTTGAGGGACAGCTTCTTCCTACTTCAGCACCATTTTTTGAAATACAGCATGTCTCAGTAAAATGCCTTTTATATAATTATTTCCAGCTGCTTTCTTTTCTGTGAGCATCATTTGCATTCTAAACAGGCAGCGCCCGCCACTTGAATTTGCCATTAAAATAAGGATTAAGTGCTGATTTGGCATGCTCATCATATGCCAGTTACTACTTTGCTATGGCACCAGCTGGGGACGGTGATGAATCTCTCTGACTGTTTCTCAGATTTCTGTTTTTCTGAAAAGAGAGAGAATGTTTGAGATGTTTACAACACAAATGTGCAAAAAACAGTTCCTACTGCTGTTGTTGAATGACTTTTGGCTCTTTTGATTTCTCTAATGGCGCTTCGGAGTTGCCTTTTAGATTGAACATAAAATTTGAAATGAAAGAAAGTTTAGCCACTCACCCGCCGATTCATAAATCGTATTGATTCCCCCCCCCCCCCCGATATGAAATCGGAGAGAACAGAGAGTAACGTGGAAGATCAGGAGAGGAGGGGAGATTAATAGGTCACCCTAATTCCGCATTGTAAAGCTGGAAGTAAAGGAGGATGAACAAAAGAAAGTGGTTTCATTTCACACTTAGGGTAAAATGAAAATCCTGCTTTAAAAATAAATCTTAGGAGCGCCATGCAGAAGGCGATCTTCTGGTTTGTTTTATAGAAACTGTCTCTGAGCTCTCTACGATATCCAGAGGTGGTATTCAGCCGGTTCGTACCGGTTCAGACAAACCAGTAGTGGTGATCTGCGGGTGGGCCAGCCCACCCGCCCGGGTGCAATCCTGTCCTATATTGCTATTTTTTTTTTTACATCACACAGAAGCGTGTGAGTGAATTTTTATGTTTTATGAATGAATGAATGAATGAATGAGATTTTATTTGTATACCGCTCCCTCTCCCTGAAGGGACTCGGGGCGGTGCACAGGGGATTATAAAACATACAAACATAAACAATATAAATATCTAAAATCAGATTAAACTACTATGACTCTGCGCTAAAACCTAAAATCCTAAAACAGTAAAAACCCCTAAAAACCCAATTAAGAATTTAAATATACAGACTGGAGGCAGGAAAGATAGATTAGGCCAGGCCGGCCTGCTGAAAGAAATAAGTTTTGAGCTTTCGGCGGAAGGAGCGGAGGTCCGGAGTTGTTCTGAGCTCGGGGGGTAGGTCGTTCCATAGAATAGGGCCTGCGACAGAGAAGGCCCTTCCCCTGGGAGTTGCCCACTGGCATTGCCTAGTGGACGGCACCCGGAGAAGTCCCTCTCTGTGCGAGCGAATCAGTCGAAGGGATGTATGGGGCAGGATGCGATCTTGCAGATAGCTAGGTCCTGTGCCATGGAGTGCTTTGAAGATGGTGATCAACACCTTGAAGCGCACCCGAAAGGCCACAGGCAGCCAGTGCAGCTCGCGCAGGAGCGGTGTTATGTGGGAGTGATGGCACATGCATGCATGGATGGCGTACATGAGCAAATTGCTGCGTTTTGTGACACTGCATGAACGCATGGGTGGTGCACATGCTCGCATTTCTGGTGCTGGGCGAAATGATAGTAACGGGAAGTGAATCCCACCTTGATATTTTTTTGATAAAAAAAAAACCTCTGTTATGTTACCATGACCACGGCCGGCATGTCAATCAAGTGAAAAGCAAGCGCGGATTGGTTCTGACGCAGCCGCAGTCTGGCGGGAGTTTTAGAGGCTTGTCATTGGCTTTAGTTCACAATAACCTCCATATTTAAAAGGCCCACAGTGCATAAGAAAGGAGGAGGAGAAGCAGGAATCCTGCTTATTACAAGATAGGTTTTGTTTATTTTCGTTTATTTTCTTCTTGACAGAAGCTTTCCTGCTTCAAGTGGTCTTTTTTTTTTTTTGTATGCTTCTTAGCTTCGGGATGTAAAAGTTAGCCCTACAAGTCATAATTAGGAGTGTAGGAGAATTCTAATGAAACCTGATGAAAATCTGCTTTTCCACCTGATTACCATGGAAACCACAGTTAGCCAACTGACTTCCCTTGGATCAAAATGAATTATTATTAATCTTCCCAGGCAAGGAGTGCTTAGGGATTTGGACTCCCTTTGTTAAAGTTTTAGCTAAGAAACCGAAAAGTTCAGGAAGGATAAATATTAATTCTTAATGTGCTAG